>JASDDO010000031.1:515935484-516383036 GCA_030015575.1 Agapanthus africanus | reverse complement strand
AAGAGAATGAATAAACAAGTAAAAAAAACCCTAAACCATCAACTAAACATAGTTTAAGTCTTACACACACCCATGTTTGCATGTATCATCAAACATGATACACAAACAAGTGCACAAAAATATATCACATATACAACTTGTGCACATCAAGTGAGAAAATCCATTTTAAGTGAGCAAATACTAGTTAATGTAAAGTAATATATCAAATATATAATTATACATTAAATCATTAAATCAACACTTGATTTAACGATCCGGTCATATCGCATATGACCGACTAATATCCAATGTATCGACTTATCGAATCAATCCTCGATTCGATAACTAGGTTATATCGCATACAACCAATCGATACATTCATCGCAAGAATAGAATACGGTATCACATACACGCATTATTCTCGGTCCCGCACATATCTCATATGCGCTCCTATTTCGTTTCGCTTGAGCCAGGAAACCTCTGTGTAGGACTCTAAAGACTCGTCAATACGCCGGGCAGCAGATGATGATCATATCAAACACCCACAAGCCGCAAGCGGTCTGCTAAACGTAACGGCCACCCGGTATTGTAGGGTTCCTAGGCACACTCAAGAGGTTCCACAAGGCATCAACCATGCCAAACAAAAATTTTCCGGTGCCGAGAAACCCTAATGAAGATCGTTAACTAGAAGTTATTAGGCGAAAAGCAAGCAAGCAAACGAATTTGCTACTAAGTGAAAGGGATTACAACCTTTGTAGTTCCGGTTCACCACTTCTTTAGCTCCGAGATGACATCCTCCGCTGCGATCATCGGGTCCTGAACTCTAGCGATGGTTTCGTCGGAGAAATGATCGGGCTAGGTCCATTGACTTCGAGGCCGAAGATGATCTACGTCGGGGAGACTCAAACTCAAGTTATTCCTTCACTGGTCGAAAACTTTC
The DNA here is from genome assembly GCA_030015575.1 of Agapanthus africanus. Taxonomy (NCBI): domain Eukaryota; kingdom Viridiplantae; phylum Streptophyta; class Magnoliopsida; order Asparagales; family Amaryllidaceae; genus Agapanthus; species Agapanthus africanus. The sequence goes on along the minus strand of JASDDO010000031.1, from coordinate 516,382,117 downwards.
TGAAGAGAACACCCTATACTACTTGGAAAGTGGTAGAGGATGAAGAAATAGGAAGTGGGTTCACTTTAGAATTGGATTTCTCACTCTTTTCTCATGATGCATTGGAGCTAGCAAGCTTTTCAAGCTTGATGAAGATGAAGAAGAAGAAAGAAAATATCATATGAATAATATCCAAGTGAAACTTATCCAAATGAATGATGGCACCATGGTTGAGTAGCCCTCATGCTTAACTCATGTAGAGAATTAACCATAGCATAAGGTTAAGGGTTGGGTTAGCTAATATCTTGAACAAATGACAAAAGAGTTGACTTTGTCAATGTTCATCAAGCTTCATGAAGCTTGATAACTTTAACCAAAGTCACTCTCTTTTGTTATTTGTTTAGGAAAATAATAAACCCTAATCCAACCTTGATATGGTTCAAGTCTCATACACACAACTGTTTGTATCATCAAGCATGATACAAACATGTACACTTGCATATATCACATATAAACAATGTACACTTTCAAGTGAGAAAATCAATCTTAAGTGAACCAATACTAGTTAATGTAAAGTAATATATCAGATATATAATTATACATTAAATCATTAAATCAACACTTGATTTAACGATCCGGTCATATCGCATATAACCGACTAATATCAATAGTAACAACTTATCGAATCAACACTTGATCTGATAACCCGGCTATATCGCATACAACCGATCAATGTCACAAATCGCGAGAATAGAATACAGTATCACATACTGGTATTATCCTCGGTCCCGCACATATCTCATATGCACTCCTATTTCGTTTCACTTGAGCCAGGAAACCCCTGTGTAGGACTCTAAAAACTCGTCAATACGCCGGCAGCAGGTGATGATCATATCAAACACCCACAAGCCGCAAGCGGTCTGCTAAATGTAACGTCCACCCGGGTATTGAGCGATCAGAAGATCAACGAGCAAGCCCGCTCACACTCCAGTGAATCCAACGAGTAACACTACCGTACAGTGCGGTCTATTCGTCTGATATGTCGCATATCTTGTCTAGGGGTGGTAAACGTCAGACCCCAATACTCGATAAGTCATGTCGATATGAGGCTCATAACGGGTTGAGAAACTACTGGTAACACTTACCAGTAAATCCCAAAACTGCCTTGGCCAAGGACTTCCTGTTATAGCCAATCGAGCTCTGCGCAACATCAACTCCCTATACCGGGAGAGACGAAACCCCTCCTATCGCTCATTGCCTCCATGTGATTCGGGACTGTACCCAAAATCCACCTTTTTTTGCACGCCCTCTTGGACGTGGTATGATGGAAATCAAAGCACAGTGGGAATCACACAAGACTCTATGACGATCTCGGGTCTACAGACTAACCTGTACCAGTGTCACCAGAGAACTGCCATCTGACGTAAGGTATAATACCATCTGGGAGTTCTCGGCGAGTCCGTCCAGTGTACCCTAGTCTCTACTGAGCACCCGTATATCATCTCTGATGTCAAACACCAATGGATATGGGATCATCCATCGCCCATCTGTATGGGTCGAGAAGCTACACGCTAGTCTACTCTGGTATATCGATGCCCCGTCTCGATACACCCACGACTAGGGACTTTGAAGGATGTACTTATGGACTACCATGTCCCCACTAGTATGATCCGCATCATAGTCCAGGTAGTCAAGTACACATCCTAAGGGCTTTACCAACATGTAACAGAGAGACAATCAGTGTACACGTTAAGGTAAAGAGTAACCAGATAGCATACTATCATATCGAGCAAGAAAGTCATCCCTATATATGTCCAAGCATCCACTACAATATACATCCTATGTATAGTAATGGCCTCTAGGGTATACATATAACTAACAATCTCCCACTTGCACTAAGGCCATCTGATAGCAGTGGTTGTAGTATCTCATACTCAACCATCCCATAAAAGTCTCTCTTTGGGAAAAGGCCTTTCGTGAGTGGATCCGCCGTGTTGTCCTCTGAGTCTACTCTCCTAACCTCGATCCCCTGGAGATCAACCATCTCCATGATCCGGTGATACTGCCTAAGAATATGTCTGTATCACTGATGGGACGGGCGTTCCTTGGCATAAGCCACAACTCCATTGCCACACAATGGGAGGAACGAAGTTCATCTCATGAACTAATATACACCCAGACTTCCTCTTTGGTAGTATCTTTGGTAACGATGTATCTTGCCTTTAATCGTCTAGTATGTCACGGTATCTAGCTTGGAACTCTTCCAACATACCGTCCCTTTACCGAGGGTATAGACAATGCCTGCGACTGACATTCAGTCGTCCTTATCACCCTGGAACCTTTCCAGTGATTCTCACCAGGATCGATTGATACCATCTCACTACAACTAGTGAGTATCCTAACATCCAATTAGATCTATCTCATAGATCCAAAACCCAGGATTTAGTAGGTATCACTTTGATCCTATATGGAGAATCCTAGTGATAAGCGGAGATTGATCGAGCGTAGCATAGGAAACTACTTCCCTATCAAGAGTATGTCATCTACGTACTATACGAGGATCACTACCATACTCTCTACTACCTTTTTGTATATACAAGGTTCATCTACCATTTTGATGATGTCAAACTCTTTGACTAACTTATCAAAACAGATGTTCCAACTCCGCGATGCCTGCTTTATCACATAAAACATCTTGCTTACGTTTTCGCTGCTCCTACTATCTACGAAGCCCTCTGGCTGTGTACTTATAGACTTTGTCTTCTAAATCATTATTTAGAAAAGCAGTCATGACACCCAACCGCCAGATATCGTAGTCATGGTATGTAGCCGTAGCAAGTAGGATCTGGATGGACTTAAGCATAGTTACTTAGAAAAGGTTTCATCATTAGCCACAACTGGTCTATTATGCAAACCTTTAACGAGTCTAGCTTTGAAAGTCTCAACTTTTCCATGTACACCAAGTAATCTTCTCAAGATATACTTGCTCCTGATGGGGATTTAACCCTTCAGATAAAGCAACCAAAGTCCATACTTTGTTGGTGTATAAGGATTCCATCTCAGATCGCTAAGCATCCAGCCATTCTTACAGAGTCCTACTCCTGATGGCCAGCTCGAAACTAGTTGGGTCATCATCTCATGATGAAATCCTCGCTCCCACTATCATAGAGAAACCGAAGTATCTCTCAGGTGGGTGAGGAACCCTACTAGATCGGCGGAGAGGCTGAGGTTCGTTGTTTGCTATTGAATCCTTTGGTTCTACCAAATCAGCAGCTGCAGTTTGTATAGCTGGAACTCTTTCCAGTTCTACATAACTGACCTTGCCTCGAGCTTGTCCAGATTTTGCTTTTAGACATAGGCCGGACAACCCCAAATCTTAACTGACTTAAGAGATGGGCTCTTCACTTTCCATATCTCATATGAAATGGTAGGCATCTGATTTGATCGGAACCCTATTCAATAGGTATGCAACTTCATAAGTGCATAACTCCTTAAAAGGAAATAGGAAACTCAGTAGTACTCATCATAGAGCACACCATATCACATAGGGTGTTATTGCTCCGCCCCGATATACCATCGTGCTATGTTGTATACGGAGGAGTAATGCTGAGAGAGAATCTCATTCTCCTTTAGAATAGTCCAGGAATCCCGTGCTCAAGTATTCTCCTCCTTGATCACATCAAAGGACATAATACTTATACCCGTATTTTGGTTCTCTACTTCTAACTTATATTCTGTGAATATCTCAAAAATTTCGGACTTGTGTTTCAACAGGAACATATGTCTGAATCTTAAGAGATTATCAGAGAATGTAATGAAGTACAAAGAACCGGTCTTGGCATGTGTAGACAGGGGACCTTCATACATCAGCATGTATCAATTCCAAGAGTTTACTAACTCTTTCTCTGTTTCCAATAAACGGAGCTATGGTCATTTTATCTTTGTGACATGACTGGCAAGTTTCACAAGATGTAAATTCAAACTAATTTAAATATGCATCTATATGTAACTTCAGCTAGTCGGGTCGCATTGATATGACCTAGTCTACAATACCTCAAGAAGGATTCATTCATTTCTGAACTCTTCCTCTTGTGTGTATTCTATATACTAAGAACTGTAATTTGATTTAGAACGTCAATGCTTTTAGATAACGTGCCTGAACCGATCAACTTTTGATATAGGAAATGTTCAAAACATTATCCAACGATACAAAATTATATCCTTCTTTATCTAATAAAGAGACTGATATGATTTTGTATATCAGGTTCGGTATCTAATAACATTTGTTCAGAATCAATGTATTCTGGTAATACAGGGTGACAGTGACCAACAGACTTGGCTGCAACACTTGCCCCGTTTTCTGCCTCATGAAACTTATCACCCGTTCTCAGTTCTTTACCTATCTGGAGCCCATGTAACTGATTACATATGCGGGATCCTGATGCGGTATCATATACCCAGGACGTAAAGGACATTGAGAAACAGTTCTCTGTAATGAACACACCCGAAGATGATGCATCGGTAGGCACTTTCTTCGTTTGGGCGGCACGGGAATTCTGGTAATCCCCTAATTCCTGCTCTATCTTATAACATTTATAAGTTGAAGCGGGACCAACGTTCCCCAGCTCAGTATAACAAGCGGGTTCGGTCAATTTATCCGTTTTATTATCTTGATTAAGGCGTGACATGGTCGCTACCAGGAGAGAGAGAAGAAAACACTCTGCGTGCGCTCTTGCAAGATCAGATTGGTTATTATTTTATCTAATCAGGATGGCTCCCACTGTTTTTATCAAATCTTCCTTCAAACCCTAAAAGGAAAGACTAGCCGGGATTAATTACACGCTACAAGTTCACCAATCTTTCAGCCAGGCCAGTGTCGGTACTTTGAGGGAGGTCCCCCGTGCTTTCGCATGAACCTAATTAATGTAAACCTCATTTTCCCAGAGGCGTAACCCCGTTGACACCTTTCTAGACACCTACTTGATCGGCTAATTGTAATGTGTAAAACTCTCCCAGGAGTAACAATTATTCGCAGTGGGTATCGGGATCCAACTATCTCACACAAGGTATGCAATCTCATTGCAAATTTCAACACTTGAAATTCCCGATAATATTTTGCCCCAAGCGATCTATGACCTTGACTGAGTCAACAAACCATAGACCGCAAGTAAAGTTCAACCCGTCATTTCTGATTGAATTAAACCCACCCGCACGACCCTTGACTGAGTCAACAAGGCCGCACGACTACCCTAATCCAATCGCATCATATGCTTTGCAGATAAGCATTAATCAGCTACCGCACACTACGCCTTGACTGAGTCAACAAACGCAGTACGAATACTAACTATTACTTATCTGAAATGACGGAGGGCTATGACAGGTTTTTAAGAAAACCCTTTGCGTAATGAACTTTATATCGTTGTAGAATCAAATGATTTAAAATGGAGTGTTTTTGAGGCTTTTCTAGTTTTGCTAAAGGGGTCACTCCCGGTGAAGGGATCGTCGGCCCTTTACTCGTCGAATGAGGTGCAGGATATATCATATACATCACTGTGCAAAGCAAGAACTATAGGAGCAATCAAAAGACAAACCGAGGGTTGTAGCATCTGCCAGTTATTGCTAAAGGAGTCACTCCCGGTGAAGGGATCTCGGTCCTTTCCTTATCGAATAAGGTGCAGGATGTTCTACAAGGAACACCGCGATGCAAAGCAAGAACCGTAGCTACCTGTTTTTGAAAATTCGATTCCATAACATCTTTAGGTTTATTTTCTTTCATTAATCACATTAATGAAGTCCCATCATTTAATATACCTAAACATCACAGATAAATACGACGTACACTTATGCCATCCGCATTCGCCTCGATGTCCCCTCGTGCACCGTTAGGTTAGGTAACTAACGGCAGAGCAGGGTAGGGCTAGCGCGAGTGCAAAACATAAGTAACGTCTATATAATATATCATATATACTATATACTGTATCTATCACAGAACATCACATGATCACATCACAGATATCGTAGCAGAAGAATCATATGAAATATTGGATATACTAGGACGTCCGTGTTTTCAATACGAGCCTGTATAAAACACGGATTCCACGGTCGTGATGAATAGCCAAACCCACACCCCTAGACCCCTACGAGAGCGGCAAGCAACACTGCCAATTCTAGAGTTAGGAGACCCGGACTCGACTCCTCGAGTTGGTCTCCTACTGGACTCCAGAACCCGGTTACTTGTGCTCTCCTCCTTGGGTCTATCCTAGAGCGGAAAAGTAAATAATATACAATGGGTGACATCTTCCGCTACCTGGAAGTGCCCCAATAAAAGAATATTACATACAATAAATTTTACATGAATGAAAATAAAAACTCTCATCTCACATAAAACCCCCGGCTATTCAATAACGCGACGATCCAATATAACATATCCAGCAACACATAACATCACATGTCATCAACGTAAGTAAATGTGCGCATCCGAATTGTCGTTGACATATAGCAACGAAACCGGCGATATCACATATTACACTTACGGTCACAGAAAAGAAAGTGTAAAACTACAACAGTTGGAATCCGCAACCTTCTTAGACATCGCATGCCTAATCAAATGAATTCTTTAGACATCACATGCCTAACAATTATAAACCCCGCATTTTAGTCTCTATATCGAAAACACTTTTCAATATTTAGTCGGGCAATTCAATAAGATTCCCGATATTCTGATGAATGCTCGTCGCAAACTTCAGTAGACGGCCGCACCCCCGATACCGTCGACGAAGTGCACCAAGGCGGAACACCGCTACCGCGAGCACCCGAACGGATGCTTTCGGCGACGGGGTTCTCCTACAGTCACTTGGTCGGGGCTATGGGGTATGGCTGTCTATTAAGTTTACCCGGCGAGTATCCGCGTACGCTACGTGATTGCAACGGACTTTTGATCACATCAAAATTCCGCGGCAACCGATCAATCGAGACTAAAGTGCTATGTTTATAACATTCATATCAGTTATCTCATAACAACTTGTGAATTCCAATTGTTGTATCACATTCCAGATAAATAGAAAATGTTAAACTTTCCGCTCGAACAATCAAACACCCACGTTTTCCCGATACAGATCAACACATGAAATAAGTTTAAAAACATTCACTTCATGCCTCAGTACCAACGGTCCAGCCGTAGAAGGGTCAAGCCAACGCCTCACATGTGGCACGCCGTACTGTCCCAAACCCTAAGGTTCAAAGGTCAGTTCAAGACGGTCACATAATCGAGTTAAGGTTTGTTGTCTTCTAGAGGGTCCATCGCGTTACTTGCATTACTTAGAACGTCTTTAAACTACGGAAAGATCCAACACTTGGAAATTTTCCGGCAGGGGAAAAAGTGGGTATTTATATCCGGTCGAACTTCTTAACATATTCAAAAATTATCCGGAAAAACATATAGACTAAGCTAAACAATCCGATCGAATCATCGATTCCCCAAAGCAACCCAGAAAACTCAACTCTTGAGCAAACTTTAAAAATTCCCATAAAATACAGCACTCAATATAGGATATTACTGTGCAAAGCACGTGCCAAGAACCAACTTTTTGGCCGCGGAACCGCCGCACATGCTAGGGTGGGGCCGCGGTTCCGCGGCACTTTGGTGGACTTATGCTCACGTGCTTCACAGTAACTCTTAAAATATCCTGCTGTAATTTTTGGATATTTTTAATTTGGAAAAATCCACATTTTCAGAAAATGTCCAGAGAGGGTTAAAAGTTAGGGTTTCGGGTTCGATCGGATTTCTAACATCGTCTACACTTCGTCTAAGGCTCTAGCTAGGCTCTGATACCACTGTAGGGTTCCTAGGCACACTCAAGAGGTTCCACAAGGCATCAACCATGCCAAACAAAAATTTTCCGGTGCCGAGAAACCCTAATGAAGATCGTTAACTAGAAGTTAAGGTGAAAAACAAGCAAGCAAACGACTTTGCTACTAAGTGAAAGAGATTAAAACCTTTGTAGATCCGGTCCACCACTTCTTTAGCTCCGAGATGACGTCCCTCCGCTGCGATCATCGGGTCCTGAACTCTAGCAATGGTTTCGTCGGAGAAATGATCGGGCTAGGTCATTGACTTCGAGGCCGAAGATGATCTACGTCGGGGAGACTCAAACTCAAGCTATTCCTTCACTTGGTCGAAAACTTTGTGAAGAGAACACCCTATACTACTTGGCAAGTGGTACAGGATGAAGAAATAGGAAGTGGGTTCACTTTAGAATTGGATTTATCATTCTTTTTCTCATGATGCCATTGGAGCTAGCAAGCTTTTTCAAGCTTGATGAAGATGAAGAAGAAGAAAGAAAATATCATATGAATAATATCCAAAGTGAAACTTATCCAAATGAATGATGGCACCATGGTTGAGTTAAGCCCTCATGCTTAACTCATGTAGAGAATTAACCATAGCATAAGGTTAAGGGTTGGGTTAGCTAATATCTTGAACAAATGACAAAAGAGTTGACTTTGTCAATGTTCATCAAGCTTCATGAAGCTTGATAACTTTGACCAAAGTCACTCTCTTTTGTTATTTGTTTAGGAAAACAATAAACCCTAATCCAACCTTGATATGGTTCAAGTCTCATACACACAACTTGTTTGTATCATCAAGCATGATACAAACATGTACACTTGCATATATCACATATAAACAATGTACACTTTCAAGTGAGAAAATCAATCTTAAGTGAACCAATACTAGTTAATGTAAAGTAATATATCAAATATATAATTATACATTAAATCATTAAATCAACACTTGATTTAACGATCTGGTCATATCGCATATAACCGACTAATATCAATAGTAACAACTTATCGAATCAACACTTGATCTGATAACCCGGCTATATCGCATACAACCGATCAATGTCACAAATCGCGAGAATAGAATACAGTATCACATACTGGTATTATCCTCGGTCCCGCACATATCTCATATGCACTCCTATTTCGTTTCGCTTGAGCCAGGAAACCCCTGTGTAGGACTCTAAAGACTCGTCAATACGCCGGCAGCAGGTGATGATCATATCAAACACCCACAAGCCGCAAGCGGTCTGCTAAACGTAACGGCCACCCAGGTATTGAGCGATCAGAAGATCAACGAGCAAGCCCGCTCACACTCCAGTGAATCCAACGAGTAACACAACCGTACAGTCCGGTCTATTCGTCTGATATGTCGCATATCTCGTCTAGGGGTGGTAAACGTCAGACCCCAATAACTCGATAAGTCATGTCGATATGAGGCTCATAACGGGTTGAGAAACTACTGGTAACACTTACCAGTAAATCCCAAAAACTGCCTTGGCCAAGGACTTCCTGTTATAGCCAATCGAGCACTGCGCAACATCAACTCCCTATACCGGGAGAGACGAAACCCCTCCCATCGCTCATTGCCTCCATGTGATTCGGGACTGTACCCAAAATCCACCTTTTTGCACGCCCTCTTGGACGTGGTATGATGGAAATCAAAGCACAGTGGGAATCACACAAGACTCTATGACGATCTCGGGTCTACAGACTAACCTGTACCAGTGTCACCAGAGAACTGCCATCTGACGTAAGGTATAATACCATCTGGGAGTTCTCGGCGAGTCCGTCCAGTGTACCCAGTCTCTACTGAGCACCCGTATATCATCTCTGATGTCAAACACCAATGGATATGGGATCATCCATCGCCCATCTGTATGGGTCGAGAAGCTACACGCTAGTCTACTCTGGTATATCGATGCCCCGTCTCGATACACCCACGACTAGGGATTTTGAAGGATGTACTTATGGACTACCATGTCCCCACTAGTATGATCCGCATCATAGTCCAGGTAGTCTAGTACACATCCTAAGGGCTTTACCAACATGTAACAGAGAGACAATCAGTGTACACGTTAAGGTAAAGAGTAACCAGATAGCATACTATCATATCGAGCAAGAAAGTCATCCCTATATATGTCCAAGCATCCACTACAATATACATCCTATGTATAGTAATGGCCTCTAGGGCATACATATAACTAACAGGTATTGAGCGATCAGAAGATTGACGAGCAAGCCCGCTCACACTCCTGTGAATCCAACCAGCAACACTTACCGTACAGTCCGGTCTGTTCGTCTGATATGTCGCATATCTCGCCTAGGGGTGGTAAACGTCAGACCCCAGTAGCTTGATATGTCATGCCGACGTAAGGTCCATAACATTCGTGAAACTACTGATAACTCTTACCAGTATATCACTGCAACCCTGGCCAGGGATTTCCTGTTATGGCCAGTCGAGCATAGCGCAACATCAACCCCCAATACCGGGAGAGACGAATCCCCTCCTATCGCTCATTGCCTCCATGTGAATCGGGACTGTTTACCCCAATCAGAGCAAAGCTCTGTTCAAATTCCAAGGCGGGAGAAGAAGCAACGCTTCATCTTCCCCCAATCAGAAATAAAGCTTTGCTTTGAAAATTTAAACTTTAATTTTGAAGCAACGCTTCGGTTCCTGTGCGCTGCGCGCAATGCGCCACGTGTCAGAAGTTGACACGGCAGCACAACGCCCAAGGCGATACGTCCGATCAGAGCAAGGCTCTTTAAAAACATAAGTAACACTTAACTGCGCAAGCGCACCGCAGCGCGACACGTGTCTGCGCAGTTGCGCAAGCACAACTTCGCAAGCGCGACACGTGTCTGCGCAGTTGCGCAAGCGCAACTGCGCAAGCGCACGGCTGCGCGACACGTGTCTGCGCAGGTGCGCAAGCGCTGTTGCGCAAGCGCTTCACTGCGCGACACGTGTCTGCGCAGTTGCGCAAGCGCCTTACTGCGCGACACGTGTCACGCGCTGGTGAGTTGCGCAACAACAGAATGAAGATTTAAGGAAATCTTTTCTGTTCTTATTAAAACAAGAAGATTTCTTCTGTAAAACCGGGGCCTTTGGATCAAAGATCCAACGGTGGGGAAAATTCCCCGAATCACTCAGAAAAGATCTTTTTAACAAATTTAACTGATCTTTGAGCACTATAAAAAAACCCCAGACCCAATTTCAAGGAGGAAGATCGGGCTAAAAAAAAAAGAGAAGAGAACTCTTGAGAACTCTTGAAGAATAAAAAAAAAGGTAAAAACCTTTGAAAGAAGAGAGATTTCTCTTGTGAACAAGATCATGGATCTTCAATAAATAAATAAATAAATAAAATAAAAAAAAATAAAAATAGTGCCTTGCACTTGTTTTATGAACCATCGGTTCTTGAACCTAAAAGGTTCTTAAATTAATAGTGCTTTGCACTTTCATGATTGGTTCTCTGAGATAAGAAAAACAAGAAAAACTTGTTTTTATATCTAAATCAAATAGTGCCTTGCACTTGTTTTATGAACCATCGGTTCTTGAACCTAAAAGGTTCTTAAATTCATAGTGCTTTGCACTTTTATGAACTTTTGGTTCTCTGAGATAAGAAAAATAAGAAAAAATTTGTTTTTTCTTAGATCTAAATCAAATAGTGCTTTGCACTTCTTTTTTTTGAACCATCGGTCCTTGAATCTAAAAGATTCTCAAATTAACAGTGCTTTGCACAAATGCAATGCATTACTAAAAGGGCCAGGCCCAAATCAAAATGACCTGACATGCCAAAATAAATTGCAAGGCAATAAATGGGCAGAGCCCAAATAAATTGATGCTTTGCATCCTTTATACAAGGGCAGAGCCCAAATAAAATTGATGCCTTGCATCATTCCTAAAAGGGCAGAGCCCAAAACAAATTGATGCTCTGCATCCTTTCTGGGCAAGGCCCAAATAAAAATAAAAAAAGAAATGTAATGCAAAAGCAAATAAAATGTTGAACATTTCAACTGGACTTAGCCCAATTTTGGCCATAAGTCCTTAAATTAAATTGACTGAGCAAAATTGCTCTTCTAAATCAATTTACATCCGGTTCGAGGGTACATCTCCGAACTCCTTTGACATCCGTCGTTGTAATTCCTCAACGACGTCAAAGAGGTGACGGGTCCCAACGACCACACATCGATATGGACTGCGGGGTCCTTAAACTCGTGGACCGAAACGTCCTTAAACTAATATTGGACCGAAACGTCCTTAAATTAATATCGGACCGAAACGTCCCTAAACTAATGATGGACCGAGACGTCCCTAAACTAATATTGGACCACCACGTCCCTAAACTGGAATATGGACTACCACTTCCCTAAACTGGCACAATAGAGCCCAAATGCTCTTTTGTCAGACCTAAACGGTCCCGTTAAGTTGATCTTAGTCTCAAACTGGACTAACGTATCCTTAACAAACGTTTGAGTCGATCTTAGCCTCAAAAATGGCTAACGTATCCTCCAAACAGACTTTAGTCCCAAATTGGACTATGAATCTCCCAAACTGGAACAATAGGGCCCAAACGCTCTTTTGTCGGATCTAAACGATCACGTTAAGTTGATCTTAGTCTCAAACAGGACTAACGTATCCTTAACGAACGTTTAAGTTGATCTTAGCCGCAACGCGACTAACGTATCCTTAAACTAAAAACACCAAACCCAAATCTAAGTAAATACGGATTTGGACTAATCCACGTCCTACGGGCGACGGCATTACTCAGTCTCCGTATACAATCCACGGGCAACCACAAACAAAACAAACACACACGACACGAAGTGAAATTCTGGAGAAGGAGAAAGTTGTTACCGCGATGCGGTAGCGTAATTAACTGCAGGGGCTTGCGCCTGCAGGGAAGAGCGTCCCCACAATCAAAAACCCCTCAAGCGAGAGGGAATCTGACGAAGTCTGCTACATCGGCCGCATCCGTCTAAACCTCCGATACACGGTGCCATAAACCAACTTGGCATTTTCGGAGAGGTAGACGGATAAAACCAAATAGCATCTGCCCCGAATCTCAGCGTCAGGACATCGCGGTCCTGTGCGCCGCCTTTCGGAGGGGAACAGATTCTGGCACGCCCGGTGGGACCTCTTCCTCTTTCCACTCCACACTTCATGTGTCGTGTTTTTATTTGTCCAGTCTCTATTCCTTTGTAATCGAGTCAGCCTGAATTGTTCTTAAGATTTGGTTGGAATCAATCTTCGCGAACAAATCGCGGTTTGCTGTGATTGCATGTGGATTCAAGGTACTAAGATTTGGTGTCTTGCTTTATAAAGGAAAACAGAAAATCGATGGCTTCGAACTGTACCGCCCGCAGCGATAACTCTCGCTCCGTCATTGCTGGAGGAGTGACTTATGGGCCCCAAGCGGCCTCCCTTTTCAAAATGCCGGTGGAGCAGATGGCTCAAGCCACCACTGGACTATTTTTTAGGACCATGCTCCCACCAATGAGCTTCAACGCCCTAATGACATTGCAAGAAGCTCCAAAGAAGTCGGTCTTCGATCGACTTACCACTGCCGCGACCCCTCTCAACGGGTCATCCAACTCCACTGCTTCAGGTTTTAATGGATTAGGCCAGAGCTCCATCGGGCCCATGAAGAAGCCTGCCATACCAGAAGGCGTTATCCCGAAACGGATAGCCATCCCAACTCCCGTTCCTGGCAAAATCACCAAGGTTGCTTCCCATGTTCAGAAGTCCGCTTCTGACAAGTTGGCCGTCCCCGTTCAACGGACGTCGATCTTTAAAAAGCTGGTACCGGTATACTCTAACCAACACAGGGGGCATGAGGAGGTCACCCCTATAGCTGAAACAACTCCATGAGCACGACATGCCCAACGTCGCTACTGGCGCCGAGTGAAGAAGGCCGGGGGCAACTCCCCCTCTGGACTTACTCCTCCAACTCTAATGGTGGAGATCGATACTGCTGTTCCAACCAAGAACAGCTTTGAGTTGCTGAACTCGGTGCGCAGAAACTCTCCTACTGCGGTGCTAAAGCGAACTCATTCATCTGTGAAGAATATTCCAGAGAAGAAGCTAGAGCAGCCCCCTCAACGGCTGTCCTCTAAAATTTACAAAGTCTGGTGACAGGTCCAAGAGTCGGTGATTGATGAAAACTACCTCCGACGACAGAAAAAGATGAAGGTTCGGCAAGGGAAGGATTACTCTGTCAAACCACAAAAAGCAAAAGCTACTTGGGTGCCCACTACAACGGCTCCCTTAACTCCAATCACTCAAAAAAGGAGGCCGCAAAAAGCCCCTGTGTCTTCGGCAAATCGCAAAGACACCGAACACAAACGCCCCAAGTCTGGGGGCATGGTGGTGCACACTGTTTATATGGCCTCTGGAAAGGAGGAAAGCCGCACTTCTACGGGCCACCGACCGCTCACCCGATCCGTAACGAAAGCCCAGGAGCAACAACAAAAGCTTCAGGAAATGATGACTACAATGGCTGCACTCACTGAGCCAAAGGAAAGCTCTGAAACGTCTTCGGATGAGCGTCAAGAACAAGAAACCGACGCTGACTTTTTATGCAGAGTCCTCGAAAAGAGGGACAAAGAAGCTGCAGAGCAAGCGGCTAACATAAAACAGATGGCGCTCCTCTTCCAAGATATGGTAGGGATGATGTTACAGCCGGACCCTCCTGCTGAAGATCCTCTGATCGTCCTTGAAGACGACAGGGGAGAAACATCAAATCCTCCGCCGGCTCTGTCAACAGCCAAGGAGGAGGCAATCTCCAAAGTTGACCTAGACGAATATATAGCTCAGCAGATCCGGGTTCATCAGGTGAATGAAGCGGCTGGGCAAATTGTTAGAACCGGAAGACCGTATCCGAGCTGGTATGACCAAATCAATTACCCGCCAGGATATACGATCCCTGAATTCCACGTATATAAAGGGACAGGGAATCCGCATCAGCATGTCGCTCAATTCAGGGCCTTATACGGCAATACTGGAGGCGATGACAAATTGTTGCTACGTCAATTCGTCGGTAGCTTAGCAGAAACAGCCTTTGAAAGGTATTCGGAGCTACCTAACGACTCTGTCAAAACATTTGCAGAGATGGAACTGCTGTTTACACAAAGATTCGCAAGTGCTAGTGAACGCACCCCGATTACAGCACTGATAAATGCCAGGATAAGGCCCGGTGAAACGTGGGTCCAATACGCAACACGATGGCGAAACCTATGGTCGAAATGCGAACAACGCATAGAAGAGGCACCTACGGTAGGCATGTTTGTGGGCACTCTCGATCCGCAGGCGACCATCTCGCAATTCATGATGTTCTTCAGGCCGACCACCTTCCAGGCCTTGATCGACAAATTAGCCCAAATGGACCAGATGGGCCATAGACCGTCTCCTCCAAGACCCGATCCCCGAAATGAGAAAGGAAAAGCGATCATCGTCGCCAACGCTCAGCAACAGTCGAGCAACTCAAAGCTAGTCGCTCGCCAAAACAACGTGCGTCCACGCCCATCCCTCGAAGAGAGGCTAGGACGTCATTACTCGTTTCCTCAAGATAAAACAAGGGGACTGTTCGAGCTGGCAGTGTGCGACAGACTCATCAATCTGCCGAGTCCAAAACATCCGTTGCGGCCAGGCGATATTAATAATCCTAATTCTTGCCCTTACCAACAAACGGTAGGTCATCTGATCGAGGATTGCTACGTCTTCAAGAATTGGGTTGAAGACCAATACCAACAGGGCAAGTTCGCGTTGTCCGAAATTTGGAAGATGAACCCGCCACAACCGCATGCTCCGAAAAATATGGACACGCCGGGGGCATCATGCTCATTCATAGAGAAAGCCCAACGGACCACAACGTCCTAAAACTGGATAACGGACCGAAACGTCCTTAAACTAACAACGGACCGAGATGTCCTTAAACTAATGATGGACCGCAATGTCCTAAAACTTGCAAATGACCGAAATGTTTTTAAACTACTACCGCAGCATTCTCAGGCTGACGAGATAAAAAAAAATAAAAAAAATATATAAAATAAAAAAAAACGGTATGTCCATAAGCAAAGAGGGCATGGATGAAAACCCGAAAGGGCTCCGTGAGTAAAAACAGCAGGACTACCGGCGAGTGTTCGTGAAAACCCGAAAGGGCGCGACCTCGTAAAAAAAAAAGAAGAAGAAAATAAAAAGAATAAAAAAAAACGGTATGTCCATAAGCAAAACGGGCACGGATGAAAACCCGAGAGGGCTCCGTGAGTAAAAACAGCAGGACTACCGGCGAGTGTTTGTGAAAACCCGAAAGGGCGCAACCTCGTTAAGAAACACTTATAGGGTCCTCTCGACCCTGTAAGGAGAAACCACCTGCGTGAGATCCTTACGACTCACAAAGGAACAACACACTTAGGGATCCCCACGATTCCTAAGGAGAAAATACACTTGCGAGATCCTCACGACTCGTAAGAAGAACTCTCTTGTGGGACCCTTACGGCTAATAAGATTTGAAAGTCTTAAGTTACAAAAACCTTAACCTGTTCTTAAGCAGCCTCCACAACCTTCGATATTGCCCTACAAGCGGCTCATATTGACCCTTGTGTACAATCCACGGGCATGAATAAATATTTTCCTAACAAAGTCCCATCCGTGACTAGGAATATGCTTGTACAGCAAACAACACTTGTAAGTCCTCTCGACTTATAAGGAGAAAACCCTTTTGTAAGATCCTTATGACTTACAAGAGAACATGCACTTAGGAATCCTCACGATTCCCAAGGAGAAAACACACATACAAGATCCTCACGACTTGTAGGGAGAAATTGTAAGTCTACGTTAGCGCTCCGGCCGTCTACAGACGCCAAATGCGGAACAAAAACTTTTTACTGGCGCTATCGTATACTTTAACCCGGATCTTCCATTATTGCTAAACTAACAAACTGTAAAGAGTGTAGAAAAATTGTACCGAACGATCCGAGTCCTTCGTTCTTCAACCATCATCCCACGCTCCGTTGCGGCTGCTCCGATCTCGTCGATCTCCGATCTCCTCGTCGAGGTGGCACTACATGATCGGTTCTTTAAACGGGCTCCCGCCTCTGACTCGAGGCAACTCGATCGTCAAGTTTGCTAAAAGAGACGACCAAGAATGATGTAGAGAATGAGTAGATGACTTTGTCTCACTTCGTCTAAATCCGTGGACGATCGGTTAATGAAGTTGCCGAAGGAATCGGGTGATGGAATGAAATGGACTGTGAAATTCCATACACCGATAAAACCTATCATATCTTTTCTACAAAATGAAATCAACAACCATGAGAGAGAGAGAGGAGGGGCCCGGCCTCTTATAAAGAGAGGGGGGGTGACCGTAGGAACCAAGTGGTGACCCTAAGACAAGAAGCTTCTTACAAAATATCTTTAGCTAAATAAAAGATCTTAACCAAAACAAGAAAGTGGTTAAAATCAAAGCATGAGTCACAAGACACCTCACCAAATCTAGAACCTTCTAGAACCTTCTAGAAGCATGACACACTCTCATCCAAGAAAAGATAAATCCGTCTTTAACCGAATGTTAAAAGACGGCTGATAGAAAACTGGAAACTGGCAACTTCCAAAAGTGATCCTGAAATGACTTTCAGGATAACCCCGAAACTGTATAAATATACCCGCATTTGTATTACGACCGAATACAAATGCATCTGAGACAAAGATATTATACCTACTCAATATAATACTCGGATCCGGCTTAAACCAAAGCCGACCAGTATCATCTGCCCGAAAACTGACACGTGCGTAAACGCACGTGCATTTTCCGAACCCTGCCATAAAACCATACGGCCTCTACAACGTTTCGCCCGAACATGGGAAACTGTCTGTGGGGGACTCTAATGACTCGTCAGCACCCTGGCAGTGGGTTTAACCACAAACCGTCAGCGGCACTAGCTATGCATAACGGCTGCCCATGGACTGACCTCAAGGGTGGCCGAGGAGCGAACTCAAGGGAGACCGATGAGAGAACTCCTCCGAAAACCCTACTGAGCCTAACAGTGACAATGTATATACAGTCCGGTCCGTTCGTCAATGAGTATCGCATATCCGCCTAGGGGGCTAGTAACGTCAGACCCCCAATAGCAGTATAAGTCGTGTCGGAGTGAAGCCCAATAACACCCTGAGATACTACTGGAGTACCTACCAGTAAATCTCCTGCCATGGCCATGGACTTTGTGTAATGGCTCTCCTAGACACAGCACGACCTCGCCCCCAATACCGGGAGAGACGAATCCCCTGCCGATCCGCTCACGTGCCTCCATATGGCTCGGGACTGTACCCAAAAGCTACCTGTTTGCACGACTCCTTTGAGACGTGGTAGGGTAGAAATCAAAGCACAGTGGGAACTCACACGAGACAAATGACGACCTCAGGTCGATGAACTAACCTGTACACATGTCACCAGGGAACTGCTATCTGACGGTAGATATAATACTAACTAGCAGATTCCCGGCGAGTCCTGTCCGGTGTACTCATAACCCAATGAGCACCTGTATACATCTTAGGTGATCCAACTGACACCAGTGGCTTGTGAGACCGGCCACCGCCCCTCGTCGGGGTCTCGACTGTACACACTAGTCTACTCCGGAGTATCGATGCCCTGTCTCGAAACTCCCACGACTAGGGACCACAATTAAGGATATGCATATAAACTACCCAACTCTCACGTATATGATCGCCATCATACTGTTGGTAGTAAAGCAAGATCCTAAGGGCTCTATCAAAGTGTAACATGCAATCAGTCACCTGAACATGTACACGACTGATAAAGGCAAACCAGATAGCATACTATCATCTCGAGTAAGACTGTCCTACCGGGATAGGTCCTCCGCAATCATTGCAATCACGTACCTGCGATCCAATAATTGACTATGAGGGCACTATCTCCAACAATCTCCCACTTGCACTCAAGGCTAATATTGCGATGTCGACTACTCACAGCCCGTGTGAAACCGAACATCCAACTCCTCTACTAATCAGTTTCACAAAGCCCGTTTGTAAAACTATTGTGTTCGAGAAATAGCCTCAGTGAGTGGATCCGCCTAGAAGTATCTTTCTATATCTCTCTTAATCTCAAGTTCGCGGAGAAAACCATCTCCCGAATTGAGTAATACCTGTCTTAGAACACGTCTGGATATCTGATGGGACCTTAGTTCATAAATGAACTCCATATCCAAACTTCTTAGACTGAATCGATCACTGAACCTAATCAGTATCGGGCACCTTGATTCCCACAGTATCCTCTTGGACCACCTGTCCATAATACTGTCCCTCTTCGTCAGAGGGAAAACTATAACTCTGACAATCACTCTGTCATCCATGTCACCTTTGAAGCTTGGAATGATAATCGTCTCCCGAAAGAGGCTGCCGTTATCAAATCCGTAGAACATGTACCAATGTTCTAAAACTGCTTCCTTATGTTTCTCCAGGATTGGATTAATACAAACTTATTGCATTTAGTGCAAAAACAACATTTGGTGCGGTACTTGACATCTCATGATTGACTCATTTGCCTAAGCAAGTGATCTGCCAATCATGCACATCCCTCTCCTCTTTAGTCTGTAAGACACCTTTAGAGAGGGTGACTCCATCACCTGCAGGTACACCACCATGCTAGGAGTCAACTATTCCAAAAACCATTAGAATATCTGTCAAAGTACCCACATTGGGAAACTACCCAAATCCAGATCTAAAACCATAGATCTAGAAACCAAAATGTCAAATATTATATCCATATCCTGTCTGGAGAAACAACTGTGTGACGACCACAGTACAACCGATCGTAGTATAGGAATTTTACTTCCTACTCTGTGTATGTCATCCAGATACCATGACATCACACCCTACTACCTTCTTAACTGATCCATCCCCTATTCTGATTGAAGTCAAACCCATGACTGTCACATCAAAATTAGATGATCTATCTCCGCTATATCTGCTCAAGTCTATAAATAGATATAAGCTACTTGCCCACCATGCTTCCATTGCTCCCACTGACTACGACAACCCTCCTACCGGGTCTCATAACCTGGAACAACAGTAGTGTCAAGTCTTGGTAGATAAGAACCTCCCTGTCACCGTCCTTGAGCCTACTGAAATACCTCTCGGGTGTCTGAGGTTACCTACCATACCTGCGGAGTGGCTATTGGAATGTCAAACTTGATTGAATGTATAGGTCCTATTAAATTTTCCGTAATCGTTCGCGGTTCTGGAATCACTTCCAGTTCTACCATACTCCCACTACTGTTTTCTGAAAAAGATCCATTTTACTAAAACTGTGGCGAGTCAAGAATAATATCACTATTGATCTTGCAAATGGTAGAATATCAACCCTCGTCATAGCCAGGGTCAACCCATAAACAGCCATTACTGAAACGTGCCCTGAGTTATCCAGAGTCTGGTTTTGAGCATAAGCTGGACAACTCCCCGTACCTCAATATCTTTTAAGGTACGAACTATTCTATATCCAATATAGAAACTTTGGCACTTATTTAATTGGAACCAAGATTCAATCCATGCATCTGTCTCCAGTGCATATCAACTTAATGGAAAGAGGCTAATCAGCATTACTCAACTTAGGAATCCATCCAATTATGAGTAACCTGAAAGAGAAACACGTTTCTCAAAACCATCACTATCATCTGAATACCAATCACAAGAATCTACATCTTCGATCTCTTTGAAGAATCCCGATACTTGCGATACCAGGTTCTCTACTTTATTCTTATACCCACAACTTCTCAAAACTTAGACCTTGTATTTCTACGAAACACTTGTCTAAATACTAGAGAAGTTATAAGTAAATAGAACATAGTACGAGGACCTACCCCTTTGTCCTGATGGACACTGGACAACATACAATACTCTGTATAAGTCCGCTGAGTTGAACAACTCAAAACCTGTGCGTTGTAGGTGGAAAACTGTACCCTGGCGATTTCCTCAAATATCACCAATTACAACGAATTCCGATATAATGAGGACGATCACCTAATTCCCAATATCTTACTCCCACTCATCATCAGTAAAAACCATACAGATATGAGAATGAAACCTGGTAAATACATACCCTTGGAGTAAGTGTCTAATTGGGAAAACAGTTTTTCCTTAACAATGCACTGAAATATGAAAATGTTTCGTAGGGGTATCCTGGTATTCATAGCAATGCCTCTTCCATAATCCAATTCATGACTTCAACCGTATATTTTATTGCCATCTCTCCAAATCCCTTTATTTGTCTTTAGTCGTTACCTTCTGTACACCATTGTTAGGCTAAATGGTTTTCTTCCTTCCCTACCGTTCGGCACCAGCCTATGGTTTGGAAGAAGACTATCCAGTAAGCATAATAGGTGTACCCTCCTAAACCAAGGAGTACTCGCATCTCGAGAGAAGGTGATGATAAAAGACAACTGAATAATACCTTATTCTTTTAAAGGTGAATTTAGGAGTGGCGATGAAGTACGCGGTTTTGGTCGTGAATGATATCAGTCGCAATTTACTTTGCCCTCTTTGTAATCCCTTTATTTTGTCTTTACATATTACCTTCTGCACACCCTACTTAGGCTAATTGGTTTTCTTCATTCCCTACCTTTCGGCACCAGCCTATGGTTTGGAATAAGACTATCCAATAGGCGTAATAGGTGTACTCACCTAAACCAAGGAGCTCTCGCAACCTGAGAGAAGGTGATAAGAAAAGACAACTGAATAAACCAATTCTATTTCTCCTGAACCTGGATCCATCCCCGAAGAAGTCCCTTCGAGTTCGTATATAACCATACGATGGATCTATCCAATGGAAGTGGATATCCGTAGTAATACGGGTGTTCTGAGAAATTCAAAGGGTAAAAGAAGGAGTGGCAATGACTTATGCAACTTAGACAATCCAGAAGCCAGTATGTTAAGAAGGTTCGGTCAACTTGGTCACTGAGTCATAGTCTAGGGTCGGTCAAAGGTCGCTGCCAAAGAGAGAGAGAGAAAAGAAACACTCTGCGTGCACTCTAACCTAGATCAGAATGGTCATCATTTTATCTAATCCGGAAACCTCCCACTGTCCTGTCAAATTCTCCTCCAAACCTAAAGAAGAATCAATCGGGATCACCCGAAGAGTAAACCAACTCATCAGTGGGAATCGGGATCCAACTCTCATCGCATGATAACGTGATGGAATGCATCCACGTTACTCATACTCCAGATGGTATGCGCATACTTGGCAAGTTTCAGTTTCTTTAGAAACTCCCGATATGATTTTTGCCCCATGCTCTTATAACCTTGGCTTTGGTCAAAATGTCATAAGTCACATGCCAAGTTCTACCCGTCACTATCTTGTCAATTTGAACCCACCCGCACATGCCCCTGACTTTGGCCAATCGGCAGAACGACTGTCCCAAACTAACTCATCTATCTATGCAACAATTGAATACCCAGCAGCTACCAAACACTATGCCTTAACTTTGGCTAAAATACATAGCTTGAATACTACTGAATACCCAAAAGAAGTGACGGAGGGCTACGGCTGGTTTTTGGCGAAAAACCTTTAGCGTAGTGAACTTGATATCGCTGAAGGAACCTGATAGCTTTTTAAAATATAGTGGCGAAAACCTTTTGCTAAAGAGGTCACTCCCGGTAAAGGGATCTCGGCTCTTTCCTCGTGGAATGAGGTGCAGGATATTCCACTGAATACCGCTATGCAAAGCAACTTGTAATCGACTATAGTGAAGTTATTACTCTGACGCAAACTTCTGCCCAAGGGGTCAGTCCCGGTGAAGGGATATCGGCCCTTGCCCCGTCGAATGAGGTGCTGGATATTCCACTGAATACCGCTATGCATAACAAAAGGAAACGTCTTTGCAATAACACTTTTTAAAATTGTTCCAACAATTCAAACAGGTTTGTTTTAACTTTGCATTGATCAGAATCAACACAGTCCCATCATTCAATCACACCAGAAAAGAACGAAAATAAAATGTACGTATATGCCATCCGCATTCGTCACTGGGTCCCGTCATCACCCGTTAGGTTACTTAACTAACGACAGAGCGGGGACTGGACTAGCGCGGGTGTAAAACATATACAACATCTAATAGTATATAAACCAATATACAATAATCGCTCCAGGCATGATAGTACGCAACATTACAGAAAAGTAATAAGCATCACAGAACAATACAGATATCTGGGATCCCCGGGTTTCACAGAGCCGCTGCTGAAACCCGACGTTCCCCTGTCGTGTGGATAGCCTGTGCAATGAAACCTAGACCCCTACGGGTGCGGCAAGTTACCCGCCAAAACCTGAAGCGAGGCAGCCCCCTACAGCATAGTGAATGGACCACCCAGCACTTCACGGAATCCGGTAGCTTGAGCACCCCTCCTTGGGTCAACCTGTACCCTCTACGAGTGCGGCGAATAGTCTGCCAATTCTAGAGTGGGGCCCCTCTGGCTCCCAAAGCCATGAGATGCGGACCCGTTGCCCTCCAGAACCCTGCTATCCGTGCACTCCGTCGCGGGGCAAAACCTAGTACAGTAATGAAAAATAGTACAATAGGTACATCGACCGCAACCTGGTCGTGCCCCCAAAAGAATATTATACAACAGGCAGTGACGGCTGTCCACAAGTTAGACGCTCGCCCCGCAATATCAAATGTACAAATAAACTAAAACTGTACTACCATTGCACACTGCTATCCACCACGACAAATCCGCAACAACACAGCACAACACAGAACATCAACGCGAATGTCACGTTCGCAAACCCGTCTAAAAGAACTATAGCAATCAAACGCGGTTTACCGATCAAATGGCATTCCCGGTCGGAGATATAATGTAAGCACTGTAAACTAACATGTTTAAATTACGATCGACCAAAGACCAAATATCAAAAAGTGGGCCCCACAGCTTACTGGTGAACAGTAACAAAATCTGGGCGCAAATGATATATACCAAAAACCCCAAAATCCAACAGAGAACCCACTGACAAAATTTGGGAAAACGAGCTCCCCACGTGGCCGCGGAAGGGCGGCCAAACCATGGGTTTGGCCGCGTTTCCGCGGCGCTTTGGTGGAGAAACGTGCCCAAATTTCGTCGTGGTTCTTAAAAACGCCTGCACAGATTTTTAAGACATCCAGAAATAAATTTTGAGACTATTTAAAATCAACAGAAACTGTCAAGCAAGGATTTTGTCGTTTTTGTTTTTCGGTTCGATCGATGTTTTGAACAGTATAGCAAAATGGTTAGGCTCTGATACCACTGTAAGTCTACGTTAGCGCCCCGGCCGTCTACAGACGCCAAATGCGGAACAAAAACTTTTTACTGGCGCTATCGTATACTTTAACCCGGATCTTCCATTATTGCTAAACTAACAAACTGTAAAGAGTGTAGAAAGATTGTACCGAACGATCCGAGTCCTTCGTTCTTCAACCATCATCCCACGCTCCGTTGCGGCTGCTCCGATCTCGTCGATCTCCGATCTCCTCGTCGAGGTGGCACCACATGATCGGTTCTTTAAACGGGCTCCCGCCTCTGACTCGAGGCAACTCGATCGTCAAGTTTGCTAAAAGAGACGACCAAGAATGATGTAGAGAATGAGTAGATGACTTTGTCTCACTTCGTCCAAATCCGTGGACGATCGGTTAATGAAGTTGCCGAAGGAATCGGGTGATGGAATGAAATGGACTGTGAAATTCCATACACCGATAAAACCTATCATATCTTTTCTACAAAATGAAATCAACAACCATGAGAGAGAGAGAGGAGGGGGCCGGCCTCTTATAAAGAGAGGGGGGGTGACCGTAGGAACCAAGTGGTGACCCTAAGATAAGAAGCTTCTTACAAAATATCTTTAGCTAAATAAAAGATCTTAACCAAAACAAGAAAGTGGTTAAAATCAAAGCATGAGTCACAAGACACCTCACCAAATCTAGAACCTTCTAGAAGCATGACACACTCTCATCCAAGAAAAGATAAATCCGTCTTTAACCGAATGTTAAAAGACGGCTGATAGAAAACTGGAAACTGGCAACTTCCAAAAGTGATCCTGAAATGACTTTCAGGATAACCCCGAAACTGTATAAATATACCCGCATTTGTATTACGACCGAATACAAATGCATCTGAGACAAAGATATTATACCTACTCAATATAATACTCGGATCCGGCTTAAACCAAAGCCGACCAGTATCATCTGCCCGAAAACTGACACGTGCGTAAACGCACGTGCATTTTCCGAACCCTGCCATAAAACCATACGGCCTCTACAACGTTTCGCCCGAACTTGGGAAACTGTCTGTGGGGGACTCTAATGACTCGTCAGCACCCTGGCAGTGGGTTTAACCACAAACCGTCAGCGGCACTAGCTATGCATAACGGCTGCCCATGGACTGACCTCAAGGGTGGCCGAGGAGCGAACTCAAGGGAGACCGATGAGCGAACTCCTCCGAAAACCCTACTGAGCCTAACAGTGACAATGTATATACAGTCCGGTCCGTTCGTCAATGAGTATCGCATATCCGCCTAGGGGGCTAGTAACGTCAGACCCCCAATAGCAGTATAAGTCGTGTCGGAGTGAAGCCCAATAACACCCTGAGATACTACTGGAGTACCTACCAGTAAATCTCCTGCCATGGCCATGGACTTTGTGTAATGGCTCTCCTAGACACAGCACGACCTCGCCCCCAATACCGGGAGAGACGAATCCCCTGCCGATCCGCTCACGTGCCTCCATATGGCTCGGGACTGTACCCAAAAGCTACCTGTTTGCACGACTCCTTTGAGCCGTGGTAGGGTAGAAATCAAAGCACAGTGGGAACTCACACGAGACAAATGACGACCTCAGGTCGATGAACTAACCTGTACACATGTCACCAGGGAACTGCTATCTGACGGTAGATATAATACTAACTAGCAGATTCCCGGCGAGTCCTGTCCGGTGTACTCATAACCCAATGAGCACCTGTATACATCTTAGGTGATCCAACTGACACCAGTGGCTTGTGAGACCGGCCACCGCCCCTCGTCGGGGTCTCGACTGTACACACTAGTCTACTCCGGAGTATCGATGCCCTGTCTCGAAACTCCCACGACTAGGGACCACAATTAAGGATATGCATATAAACTACCCAACTCTCACGTATATGATCGCCATCATACTGTTGGTAGTAAAGCAAGATCCTAAGGGCTCTATCAAAGTGTAACATGCAATCAGTCACCTGAACATGTACACGACTGATAAAGGCAAACCAGATAGCATACTATCATCTCGAGTAAGACTGTCCTACCGGGATAGGTCCTCCGCAATCATTGCAATCACGTACCTGCGATCCAATAATTGACTATGAGGGCACTATCTCCAACAGAAATACCTTTGTGAGACCCTTACGGCTCATGAAGTCAAAAGCCTTAGCCGACAGGACCCTTAACCCTGTTTACTAAGCCACCTTTGTTCAAAATCGACAGAGGCAAATGATGATTCGCTCCTGGCAATATCCCAGTTGCAGCGATGCTGATGCCTAAATCGGTATCAAATTCCAAGTCCTTTCATGGCAGATGATGATTCGCTCCTGGCAATATCCCAGTTGCAGCGATGCTGATGCCTAGACTGGTATCAAATTCCAAGTCCTTTTACGGCAAATGATGATTCGCTCCTGGCAATATTCCAGTTGTAGCGATGCTGATGCCTAAATCGGTATCAAATTCCAAGTCCTTTCGTGGCAGATGATGATTCGCTCCTGGCAATATCCCAGTTGCAGCGATGCTGATGCCTAGACCGGTATCAAATTCTAAGTCCTTTTACGGCAAATGATGATTCTCTCCTGGCAATATTCTAGTCGCAACGATGCTGATGCCAAGATTGGTATCAGATCCCAAATCCCCTACTCGCAAAAAAAAAATAAAATCAACGAGCCAAAACAAATATATATATATATATATATATATATATATATATATATATATATGCATACGAAATAGCCGAAATGACGGGGCAGCTTGCAAACAAAATCAGCAAGTAAAAATGTATGCATGCAAAATAGCCGAAATGGTTGGGCAATTCGCAATAAAAAGCAGCGAGTAAAAAGAAAAATAGCCGAAATGATTGGGCACCACGAAAAATAGCCGAAATGATTGGGCAATCGCGATTTTCGCGATATAAAAAGCTGAAATGATAGAGCATCGCGGAAAGAATAAAAAAAAATAAAAAAAATGAAACTTTTTGCCCTACAGGGGAAATCACATCGATCCCTGTATACAATCCAGGGGCACAGATAAAAAGGGAACAATACCTTCCCAACAGGCTCCACTAGAAAGCGAAGCCAAATCTCGACGGTTCATAGATAACCTAGAGACCATCTCGACATTTGTCGCAATATTACAGACACGATGTCAACAAATAAAGCAAAGGAAGGTCCCTAACTTCAGGGTCTCAACGTCAATATCGACAACTTAAAGATCACCAACGGCGTTTCTCCTCACTCCAACTAGATGCAGACATGACGTCAACAACTGACCTCAGAATCGCAACGAAACGGAACCATGACAAAGTCCCTAGTTCCAAATCTCAATGGCCACGTCTACAGCCTAGAGACCAACAACGGTGTGCCTCCTCATTCCAACAGGACACAGATGTTACACCATCAAGCGGAGCGATGGCAAAATCCCAGCTTCACCTCAGCATTCGTCTCGATACAGTAGAAGCAATGTTAACAACAGCGTTCCTCCGCAGTCCAGCTGGAGGCAGATGCAACATCAACAAAAGACCTCACGGTCGAAACAAAGCGGAGTAACGGCAAAATCCCAACTCCACCTTAGCATTCGTCTCGTTACAACAGACTCAATGTCAACAACGGCGTTCCTTCGCAGTCCAGCGGGGTGTACATGCAAAGTTAACAAAAGACCCCATGGTCGAAACAAAGCGGAGTGATGGCAAAATCCCAGCTCCACCTCAGCATTCGTCTCAATACACCAGACGCAGTGTAAGCAAATGAAGCGAAGGCCACATTCCTAGCTTCAACGTCTTTACGGTAACTCACATAAAACCGGAAAGACAATCGGAGACCATCTCACATGAAGTGGTCACCTCCTTGACGTTCGTCTCGATACAGTAGACGAAATGTCAACCTCAGCGTTCTTCCTCCAGCAGGGATTCAGACATGACAAGGCAAATGAAGCGAAGGCCACATTCCTAACTTCAACGTCTTTACGGTAACTCACATAAAACCGGAAAGACAATCGGAGATCATCTCGCATTAGCACAGAGTGGTCACCACCTTGACGTTCGTCTCGATACAGCAGAAGAAATGTCAACCCCAGCGTTCTTCCTCCAACAGGATTTGGACACACCAAAGCAAACGAAGCAAAGGCCACATTCCTAACCTCGACGTCTTGACGGTAACTTACATAAAACCGGAAAGACAATCGGAGATCATCTTGCACTAGCACAGAGTGGTCACTACTTCGACGTCCGTCTCGATACAATAGACGAGATGTCACCCCAATGTTCGTCTCGACACAGCAGACGCAACGTCATTAAACAAATGGAGCCACGGAAAAATCCCTAGTTCCAAACCTCGACGGTTCACCAGCAACCTAAAGACAACCTCGACGACCGTCTCGATACAGCAGACGAGATGTCGCCCCAACGTTCGTCTCGACACAGCAGACGCAACGTCATCAAACAAATGGAGCCACGGCAAAATCCCTAGTTCCCATCATGACATTCGTCTCGATACAGAGGACGCAATACCTGTAAACGAAGCAAAGGCCAAATTCCTAGCTTCAGGGTCTTAACGGCAAGTCATATTAAGCCTGAAAGACTATCGGAGATCATCCCACACCAGCGCGGAGTGGTTATGACTCATCGGGGCCTCCAAAATGAGCCTAACCTCAAGTAAAAAGCGGCATGGAAAATTCCTAGCGCTTGCTCTTCCGACGGTCAAACTGCCAAGGAGGATTGCTTGAAGACGTCTTGTCCAGCCCCCGAAGGGATCAGAGACACGGCAGTCGCGGGGCTACTCGAACAGCACGATTGCCTATCGAGGACTATATCAGCTTATGCGACGGTACGATGGCCAAAACCCTAAGTACCACCGACCTTAACGGGCTTCTGTCGTAAAGAGCAGAGGTTAAATGCGACGTTAAGATGTTCTTGCGAGAAACGTTCGATTCGTCTCGACTTGTGAAAAATTGTCGAGGCGGCTCGACTCGTGAGATAAAGTCTTAGACAGCAAGGATTGAAAAGCTTGCTTTCTGAGCAATGGGGCCCTGCAAGTCAATCCAAACTGGTCTCTTGCATACTATTCACGGGTCTCACTCTCCGAAGTCGAATTTCGACGAGGAGGGAAACAACCACTTACGAATCCTCTCGATTCGTAAGAGGGAAAATTCTCTTATAAGATCCTTACGACTTATAAAAGAAAACCACACTTAGGAATCCTCACGATTCCTAAGGAGAAAATCCACCTATGAGATCCTCTCGATCCGTAGGGAGAAAAGCCTCTATGAGACCCTCACGGCTCATAGAATTGACAAGTCTTAGGCAGTAGACCTGAACCTGCGGCCTAAGCCATCGCTATTTCCTGAGGAAGTCAGAACACTCGTTTTAGACATCCATCAACCATGGTTATTAAGACAGCCTGCTGACATTAAAAGAAAGAAGATGACAGAAAGAATATCCGGTTTACGTTTGATCTGGCATGCGTGACGCATTCATTTATGCATGGACAGAAAACTCAGGACGAGAAATAAGAGAAGCTGAAATAAAAAGTTTCCATTCATATTGGCAAAAATTCTTACAATTTTGAAAAGCAGTAAAAGGAAAACATTATTACAATGGAATAACTTCAGATCCGGGGCAGGGATTGAGGAATTCAAAAGTAAGGCCGTCCAAACTTCTTCTGGCCTTTCTATTTATTCTTATGCGCAGCCTCTCGCGCTCCTCGGTGTCGATATCATCGGCAAGCCCCTCCGGCCTTCGATAAGCAGCAACGATCGTCGTCTGCTGAAAGATTTGATGTAGGATGTCAACGAGGTTGTTTCGCCGTTTCTTCGAAATCAGCCCCGTCAGGTACACTGAATGCACCTTGTCTTCGGTATCATCTAGCGCATTGAGCGGTAAGGCCTCATGAAGACCTGGGAGTGCTCTACATATTGCCCCCAGCACGACTTTCAAAAGGGCCGAACGACGAGGTAGCAGCCAGCCGCCGCTGGCATTCAGGCGACCCATGACCTCTGCACATTGAGCGTCCGTAAACTCCTGGTTCTGTTGACGGCCCTGTACATGGATATCCTCATAAGTGATGAACTCGTGCAAGCTGTATAGACGCACCGCCATAATACCTGAAGAAAACAATACAGGGATATTAACAAACAAGAAAATACAGAAAGTTAAAAGTTAAACTCCTCGAGAGCAATGCTCTGCAGACAGGAGCGACACCAGTCAAAATCAGTTATGAGGAGAATTTGAGGAAAATTCCCTGAGAATATTGAGAGCTCCGCTCTGAAAAAAAATATGATATAATAATAATAATATTCTCAAGTGCCATATAATTTGGGAGGAGCAAAGCTCCATTAATTAAGAAGATATAAGAAAAATCTTTTATAGAGCAAAGCTCTATTAATGGAACCCTAACAGGATTCTCCTGAGTTCTCTTTGGACCTCTTTAGAGCAAAGCTCTGCTAAATGAAACCCTAAATGGGTTCTCTTTATATCAGGGATCTATGGAGAGCAAGGCTCTATTAATCAGCTTTAATTTAATTTAATTTAATTTTATTTTTACCTGTGATGGTTATGAACTCTGGAGTTCTTGGAAAAAAAATCAAAAGCAAGGCTCTGAAAATTCTTAAGCAAGAGCAAGGCTCTGAGTCAAAATTCTTGAAGTGGTAAAGAATTTTTTTTGAGGACCAAAGGTCCTATTTATAGGCATCAATCGCCTCTTCAACTGCCAAAAGGTGCCGCGACGGTTCGGATTCTGCCACCGTTGCGCTTGCGTTTGGAGGCCACGTAAGCGCAGCGGTGGGGGGGCATTTGTTTACCCCAATCAGAGCAAAGCTCTGTTCAAATTCCAAGGCGGGAGAAGAAGCAACGCTTCATCTTCCCCTAATCAGAAATAAAGCTTTGCTTTGAAAATTTAAACTTTAATTTTGAAGCAACGCTTCGGTTCCCGTGCGCTGCGCGCAATGCGCCACGTGTCAGAAGTTGACACGGCAGCACAACGCCCAAGGCGATACGTCCGATCAGAGCAAGGCTCTTTAAAAACATAAGTAACACTTAACTGCGCAAGCGCACCGCAGCGCGACACGTGTCTGCGCAGTTGCGCAAGCACAACTGCGCAAGCGCACGGCAGCGCGACACGTGTCTGCGCAGTTGCGCAAGCGCACGGCTGCGCGACACGTGTCTGCGCAGGTACGCAAGCGCTTCACTGCGCGACACGTGTCTGCGCAGTTGTGCAATCGCTGTTGCGCAAGCGCCTCACTGCGCGACACGTGTCACGCGCTGGTGAGTTGCGCAACAACAGAATGAAGATTTAAGGAAATCTTTTCTGTTCTTGTTAAAACAAGAAGATTTCTTCTGTAAAACAGGGGCCTTTGGATCAAAGATCCAACGGTGGGGAAAATTCCCCGAATCACTCAGAAAAGATCTTTTTAACAAATTTAACTGATCTTTGAGCACTATAAAAGAACCCCAGACCCAATTTCAAGGAGGAAGATCGGGCTAAAAAAAAAAGAGAAGAGAACTCTTGAAGAATAAAAAAAAAGGTAAAAACCTTTGAAAGAAGAGAGATTTCTCTTGTGAACAAGATCATGGATCTTCAATAAATAAATAAATAAAAAAAATAAAATAAAAATAAAAATAGTGCCTTGCACTTGTTTTATGAACCATCGATTCTTGAACCTAAAAGGTTCTTAAATTAATAGTGCTTTGCACTTTTATGAACTTTTGGTTATCTGAGATAAGAAAAATAAGAAAAAACTTGTTTTTTCTTAGATCTAAATCAAATAGTGCTTTGCACTTCTTTTTTTTGAACCATCGGTTCTTGAATCTAAAAGATTCTCAAATTAACAGTGCTTTGCACAAATGCAATGCATTACTAAAAGGGCCAGGCCCAAATCAAAATGACCTGACATGCCAAAATAAATTGCAAGGCAATAAATGGGCAGAGCCCAAATAAATTGATGCTTTGCATCCTTTATACAAGGGTAGAGCCCAAATAAAATTGATGCCTTGCATCATTCCTAAAAGGGCAGAGCCCAAAACAAATTGATGCTCTGCATCCTTTCTGGGCAAGGCCCAAATAAAAATAAAAAAAGAAATGCAATGCAAAAGCAAATAAAATGTTGAACATTTCAACTGGACTTAGCCCAATTTTGGCCATAAGTCCTTAAATTAAATTGACTGAGCAAAATTGCTCTTCTAAATCAATTTACATCCGGTTCGAGGGTACATCTCCGAACTCCTTTGACATCCGTCGTTGTAATTCCTCAACGACGTCAAAGAGGTGACGGGTCCCAACGACCACACATCGATATGGACTGCGGGGTCCTTAAACTCGTGGACCGAAATGTCCTTAAACTAATATTGGACCGAAACGTCCTTAAATTAATATCGGACCGAAACGTCCCTAAACTAATGATGGACCGAGACGTCCCTAAACTAATATTGGACCACCACGTCCCTAAACTGGAATATGGACCACCACTTTCCTAAACTGGCATAATAGAGCCTAAATGCTCTTTTGTCAGACCTAAACGGTCCCGTTAAGTTGATCTTAGTCTCAAACTGGACTAACGTATCCTTAACAAACGTTTGAGTCGATCTTAGCCTCAAAAATGGCTAACGTATCCTCCAAACAGACTTTAGTCCCAAATTGGACTATGAATCTCCCAAACTGGAACAATAGGGCCCAAACGCTCTTTTGTCGGATCTAAACGATCACGTTAAGTTGATCTTAGTCTCAAACAGGACTAACGTATCCTTAACGAACGTTTAAGTTGATCTTAGCCGCAACGCGACTAACGTATCCTTAAACTAAAAACACCAAACCCAAATCTAAGTAAATACGGATTTGGACTAATCCACGTCCTACGGGCGACGGCATTACTCAGTCTCCGTATACAATCCACGGGCAACCACAAACAAAACAAACACACACGACACGAAGTGAAATTCTGGAGAAG
Organism: Agapanthus africanus; assembly: GCA_030015575.1. NCBI lineage: Eukaryota > Viridiplantae > Streptophyta > Magnoliopsida > Asparagales > Amaryllidaceae > Agapanthus > Agapanthus africanus. The sequence continues at coordinate 516,349,094 of JASDDO010000031.1, read as the reverse complement.
GAGAAAGTTGTTACCGCAATGCGGTAGCGTAATTAACTGCAGGGGCTTGCGCCTACAGGGAAGAGCGTCCCCACAATCAAAAACCCCTCAAGCGAGGGGGAATCTGATGAAGTCTGCTACATCGGCCGCATCCGTCTAAACCTCCGATACACGGTGCCATAAACCAACTTGGCATCTTCGGAGAGGTAGACGGATAAAACCAAATATCATCTGCCCCGAATCTCAGCGTCAGGACATCGCGGTCCTGTGCGCCGCCTTTCGGAGGGGAACAGGGACTGTACCCAAAAACCACCTATTTGCATGACTCAGTAGAGCCGTGGTAGGGTGGAAATCAAAGCACAGTGGGGGACACACAAGACTCTATGACGATCTCGGGTCAACAGACTAAGCTGTACCAGTGTCACCAGAGAACTGCCATCTGACGTGAGGTATAATACCATCTGGGAGTTCTCGGCGAGTCCGTTCAGTGTACCCAGTCTCCACTGAGCACCCGTATACCATCTCTGATGTCAAACACCAATGGATATGGGATCATTCATCGCCCATCACATGGGTCGAGAAGATATACGCTAGTCTACTCTGGAATATCGATGCCCCATCTCGATATTCCCATGACTAGGAACAATGAAGGATGTACTCATTGACTACCCAGGCCCCATGAGTATGATCTTCATCATAGTCCTGGAAGTCGAGTACATATCCTAATGGCTTTATCAACATGTAACAGAGAGACAGAAAGTATACATGTTAAGATAAAGAGCAACCAGATAGCGTACTATCATGTCGAGCAAGAAAGTCCTTCTTATATATGTCCCAGCATCCATTACAATATACATCCAATGTACAGTAATGGCCTCTAGGGCATACATATAACTAACAATCTCCCACTTGCACTAGGGCCATCTGTAGCAGTGATTGCAGTATTTCATACTCAACCATCCCATAAGAGTCTCTCTTCGGGAATAGGCCTTCGTGAGTGGATCCGCCGTGTTATCCTCTGAGTCTGCTCTCCTAACCTCAATCTCTTTGGAGATCAACCATCTCCATGATCAGGTGATACTGCCTTAGAGTATGTCTGGATCACTGATGGGACGGACGTTCCTTGGCATAAGCCACAACTCCATTGTCATACAATGGGAGGAACTAAGTTCATCTCATGAACAAATATACATCCAGACTGCCTCTTTAGTAGCATCTTAAGTAGCGATGTATCCAGCCTTTATCGTCTAGTTTGCCACGGCATCTAGCTTGGAACTCTTCCAACATACCGTCCCTCTACTGAGGGTAAAGACAATGCCTGCGACTGACATTCAGTCGTCTTTATCACCCTGGAACCCTTCCAGTGATTCTCCCCAGGATCGATTGATACTATCTCACTACATCTAGTGAGAATCCTAGCATCTAATTACATCTATCTCATAGATGAAAACTCAGGATTTAGGAGGTATCACATTGATCCTATATGGAGAATCCTTGTGATAAGCGGAGATTGATCGAGCGTAGCATAGGAAACTCCTTCCCTATCAAGAGTATGTCATCCACATACTCTATGAGGATCACCACCATACTCTCTACTACCTTTTTGTTTATACAAGATTCATCTACCATTTTGATGATGTCAAACTCTTTGACTAACACATCAAAACAGACGTTCCAACTCCGCGATGCCTGCTTTATCACATAAAACATCTTGCACACGTTTCCGCTGCTCCCACTGTCTACGAAGCCCTCTGGCTGTGTACTTATAGACGGTTTCTTCCAAATCATCATTTAGAAAAGCAGTCAAGACATCGTAGTTATGGTATGTAGCCGTAGCAAGTAGGATCTGGATGGACTTAGCATAGCCACTGGAAAAAGGTTTCATCATTATCCACGCCTGGTCGATGATGAAAACCTTTAACATGTCTAGCTTTGAAAGTCCAACTTTTCCATGTACACCAAGTAATCTTCTCAAGATATACTTGCTCCTGATGGGGATTTAACCCTTCAGATAAAGCAACCAAAGTCCATACTTTGTTGGTGTATAAGGATTCCATCTCAGATCGATAAGCATCCAGCCATTCTTACAGAGTCCTACTCCTGATGGCCAGCCCGAAACTAGTTGTGTCATCATCTTATGATGCAATCCTTACTCCCACTATCATAGATAAACCGAAGTATCTCTCAGGTGGGTGAGGAACCCTACTAGATCGGCGGAGAGGCTGAGGTTCGTTGGAATCTACTGAATCCTTTGGTTCTATCAAATCATCAGCTGCAGTTTGTATAGCTGGAACATTTCCAGTTCTACATAACAGATCTTGCCTCGAGCTTGTCCGGATTTTGCTTTTCAGACATAGGCTGGACAACCCCAAATCTTAACAAACTTAAGATATGGGCTATTTCCTTTCCATATCACATATGAAGTGGTAGGCAACTGATTTGATTTGAACCCTATTCAATAGGTATGCAGCTTCTTAAGTGCATAACTCCCAAAAGGAAATAGGTAACTCAGTAGTATTCATCATAGAGCACACCTTATCATATAGGGTGTGATTGCTCCACCCCGATACACCGACGTGCTGTGGTGTATACGGAGGAGTAATGCTGAGAAAGAATCTCATTCTCCTTTAGAATAGTCCAGGAATTCTATGCACAAGTATTCTCCTCCCTGATCTTATCATAGGACATAATACTTATACCCGTATTTTGGTTCTCTACTTTTAAATTATATTCTGTGAATATCTCAAAAGGTTCGGACTTGTATTTCATCAGGAACATATGTCTGAATCTAAAGAGATCATCAGAGAATGTAATGAAGTACAAAGAATCGGTCTTGGCATGTGTAGACAGGGGACCTTCATACATCAACATGTATCATCCCAAGAGTTTACTAACTCTTTCTCTGTTTCCAGTAAATAGAGCTATGGTCATCTTATCTTTGTGACATGACTGGTAAGTTTCACAAGATGTAAATTCAAACTGATTTAAATATGCATCTAAATGTAACTTCAGCCAGTCGGGTCGCATTGATAAGACCTAGTCTACAATACCTCAAGAAGGATCCGTTCATTTCTGAACTCTTTCTCTTGTGTGTGTTCTGTATACTAAAGAACTGTAGTTTGATTTAGAACATCAATGCTTTTAGATAACGTGCCTGAACCGATCAACTTTTGATATAGGAAATGTTCAAAACATTATCCAACAATACAAAATTTTATCATTTCTTTACTTATAAAGAGACTGATATGATTTTGTATATCAGATTCAGTATCTAATAACATTCGTTCAGAATCAATGTATTTGTAATACAGGGTGACAGTGACCAACAGACTTGGCTACAACACTTGCCCCATTTTCTGCCTCATGAAACTTATCACCCGTTCTCAGTTCTTTACCTATCTGCAGCCCATGTAACAGATTACATATGCGGGATCCTAATCCGGTATCACATACTCAGGACGTAAAGGATACTGAGAAACAGTTCTTTATAATGAACACACCCGAAAAAGATGCATCAACATGCACTTTCTTCGTTTGGGTGGCACGGGAAATCTGGTATTCCCCAATTTCCTGCTCTGTCTTATAACATTTATAAGTTGGAGCGGGACCAACGTTCCCCAGCTCAGTATAACAAGCGGGTTCGGTCAATGTATCCGTTTTATTATCTTGATTAAGACGTGATATGGTCGCTACCTGGAGAGAGAGAGAGAAGAAAACACTCTGCGTGCGCTCTTGCAAGATCAGATTGGTTATTATTTTATCTAATCAGGATGGCTCCCACTATTTTTTTTATCAAATCTTCCTTCAAACCTTAAAAGGAAAGACTAGCCGGGATTAATTACACGCTACAAGTTCGCCAATCTTTCAGCCAGGCCAGTGTCGGTACTTTGAGAGAGGTTCCCCGCGCTTTCGCACGGACCTAATTACAGTAAACCTCGTTTTCCCAGAGGCGTAACCCCGTTGACACCTTTCTAGACACCTACTTGATCGGCTAATTGTAATGTGTAAAACTCTCCCAGGAGTAACAATTACTCGCAGTGGGTATCAGGATCCAACTATCACATAGAAGGTATGCAATCTCATTGCAAATTTCAACACTTGAAACTCCCGATAAAGATTTTTACCCCTAGCGCTTATGACCTTAACTATGGTCAACAAATCATAAGCACTAGTCAAGTTCTACCCGTCATTTCGTGATTAATTAGACCCACCCACATGACCCTTAACTAAGGTCAACAAAGTCACGCGACTGTCCTAACTAATCGCATCATATGCGGTGTAGGAAGACATCACTTAGCTACCGTACACTGTGCCTTAACTAAGGTCAACAAACACATCACGAATACTAAGTACTCTACTTCCTAAAATGACGGAGGGTTGCAGATGGTTTTTATGAAAACCTTTAACTCTTTGAACTTGATCTTGTTGCGGAATCAAATGGTTTTTAAATGGAATGTAATTGAGGGTTTTCTAGTTTTGCTAAAGGGGTCACTCCCGGTGAAGGGATCGTCGGCCCTTTCCTCGTCGAATGAGGTGCGGGATATATCATATATATCACTGTGCAAAGCAAAAACTATAGAAGCAATCAAAAGACAAACCGAGTGTGTAGCATCTGCCAGTTATTGCTAAAGGAGTCACTCCCGGTGAAGGGATCTCGGTCCTTTCCTTATCGAATAAGGTGCAGGATGTTCTACAAGGAACACTGCGATGCAAAGCAAGAACTGTAGCTACCTGTTCTATTTTGAAATTCGATTCCACAACATCTTTTAGGTTTATTTTCTTTCATTAATCTCATTAATGAATATCCCATCATTTAAGTCCACCTAAACATCACAGATAAATATAACGTACGCTTATGCCATCCGCATTCGCCTCGATGTCCCGTCTGCACCGTTAGGTTAGGTAACTAACGCCAGAGCGAGGCAGGGCTAGCGCGGGTGTAAAACATAAGCAACGTCTATATAATATATCATATATACTATATACTATATCTATCTGAACAAATCACATGATCACATCACAGATAACGCAGCAGAAAATATCATATGAAATATTGGATATACTAGGACGTCCGTGTTTTTAATACGAGCCAGTATAAAACACGGATTCCACGGTCGTGATGAATAGCCAATCCCACACCCCTAGACCCCTATGAGAGAGGCAAGCAACCCTACCAATTCTAGGGTTAGGAGACCCGGACTCGACTCCTCGAGATGGTCTCCCACTGGACCCTAGAACCCGGTTACTTGTGCTCCCCTCCTTGGGTCTATCCTAATGCGGAAAAGTAAATAATATACATCAACGGTGACATCTTCCGCAACCTGTAAGTGCCCCAATAAAAGAATATTACATACAAGTTTTTACATGAATGAAAATGAAAAACACCCATCTCACATAAAACCCCCCGGCTATTCGAACACGACGATCCAATATAACATATCCAGCAACACATAACATCACATGTCATCAACGTAAGTAAATATGCGCATCCCAATTGTCGTTGACATATAGCAACGAAACCGGCGATACCACATATTACACTTACGGTCACAGAAAAGAAAGTGTAAAACTACAACAGTTGGAATCCGCAAACTCTTTAGACATCTAATGCCTAATCAAATGAATTCCTTAGACATCGCATGCCTAACAATTATAAACCCCGCATTTTAGTCTCAAAATCGAAAACACTTTTCAATATAAAGTCGGGCAATTCAACAAGATTCCCGGCATCCAGAACGAATGCTCGTCGCAAACTTTAGTGGACGGCCGCACCCCCGATACCGTCGACGAAGTGCACTAAGGCGGAACACCGCTGCCGCGAGCACCCGAACGGATGCTTTCGGCGACGGGGTTCTCCTACAGTCACTTGGTCGCGGCTATGGGGTGAGGCTGTCTATTAAGTTTACCCGGCGAGTATCCGCGTACGCTACGTGATTGCGACTGACTTTTGATCACATCAAAATTCCGTGGCAACCGATCAAGTGAGATTAAACTGCTATGTTTATAACATTCATTCAGCTATCTCATAACTACTTGTGAATTCCAAATATTGTATCACATTCCGGATAAATAGAAAATGTTAAACTTTTCGATCGAACAATCGAACACCCAAGTTTTCCCGAAACAGCTCAACACATGAAATAAGTTTAAAAACATTCACTTCGTGCCTCAGTACCAACGGTCCAGCCGTAGAAGGGTCAAGCCAACGCCTCACACATGGCACGCCGTACTGCCCCAAACCCTAAGGTTCAAAGGGCAGTTCAAGACGGTCACATAATCGAGTTAAGGTTTGTTGTCTTCTAGAGGGACCATCGCGTTACTTGCACTACTTAGAACGTCATTAAACTACGGAAAAGTCCAACAATTGGAAATTTCCCGGCAGGGGAAAAAGTGGGTATTTATATCCGGTTGAACTTTTTAACATGCTCTAAAAATACCCGGAAAAACACAGTAAACAAAGTTAAATAATCCGATCGAATCATCGAGTCCCCAATACAACCCCAGAACACTCAACTCTTGAGTCAAAATAAAAATACCCAGAAAACTCAGCACATAAAGAAAGAAATTACTGTGCAGAAATTGAAGGCTTACGTCATCAGATGGCCGCGGAGCCGCCGCAGAAGCCAAAGTGCCGCGGTTCCGCGGCGCTTTGGGCGTATCATTTTGTCGTTTTGCACTGTAATTCTTAGAACTTCCTGCTGAATTTTTTAAGCATTTTTAATCTGGAAAAAACCCAGTTTTGAAAAAATGTACAGGGAGCAATTTTGCATTAGGGTTTCGGTTCGATCGGACTTCTAATTCCGTCTACGCATCGCCTAAGGCTCTAGCTAGGCTCTGATACCACTGTAGGGCTCCTAGGCACACTAATGAGGTCTCACAACAGATCAAACATGCCTAATTCAAATTTTTTCATGTGCCTACAAACCCTAATACGGATCGTTAACTAGATGATAAGGCGATGCAAGCAAGTGAACAACTTTATTGCTAAAGGAAAGTGACTACAACCTTTGTAGATCCGGTCCTCCACTTTCTAGGCTCTGTGATGACGTCCCTCCGCTGTACCTATCGGAATCCGGACTCTGGAGAAGGTTTCGTCGGAGAAATGATCGGGCTAGGTCGTCGACTTCGATGCCGAAGATGATCTACGTCGAGGCAACTCAAGATCAAGCTCCAACTTCACCAAGTCATGAAACTTGTGAAGAAAACACCCTATACTACTTGGCAAGTGGTAGAGGATGAAGAAATAGGAAGTGGGTTCACTTTAGAATTGGATTTCTCACTCTTTTTCTCATTTCACCATTGAAGCTAGCAAGCTTTCATGAAGCTTAATGAAGATGAAGAAGATGAAAGAATAAAAAGAATTATCTTAAAAAGAAAATCCCATTCATTCTTATCATATAGCAACCATGGTTAAGTGTAGAGAATTAACTAGGGTTTGTTAAATGGTTAGGTTAAGAGATGGAGACAAAATGGTCACTTAGTCAAAGATGCAAGAAGCATCAAGAAGCTTCATGTAAAAAGCAACCATTTAGTTTCCTTTTTCTTTTAACCAAAATAAATAAAGAGAATGAATAAACAAGTAAAAAAAACCCTAAACCATCAACTAAACATAGTTTAAGTCTTACACACACCCATGTTTGCATGTATCATCAAACATGATACAAACAAGTGCACAAAAATATATCACATATACAACTTGTGCACATCAAGTGAGAAAATCCATTTTAAGTGAACAAATACTAGTTAATGTAAAGTAATATATCAAATATATAATTATACATTAAATCATTAAATCAACACTTGATTTAACGATCCGGTCATATCGCATATGACCGACTAATACCCAATGTATCGACTTATCGAATCAATCCTCGATTCGATAACTAGGTTATATCGCATACAACCAATCGATACATTCATCGTGAGAATAGAATACGGTATCACATACACGCATTATTCTCGGTCCCGCACATATCTCATATGCGCTCCTATTTCGTTTCGCTTGAGCCAGGAAAGCTCTGTGTAGGACTCTAAAGACTCGTCAATACGCCGGCAGCAGGTGATGATCATATCAAACACCCACAAGCCGCAAGCGGTTTGCTAAACGTAACGGCCACCTGGGTATTGAACGATCAGAAGATCGACGAGCAAGCCCGCTCACACTCCTGTGAATCCAACCAGCAACACTTACCGTACAGTCCGGTCTGTTCGTCTGATATGTCGCAGATCTCGCCTAGGGGTGGTAAACGTCAGACCCCAGTAGCTTGATAAGTCATGCCGACGTAAGGTCCATAATATTCGTGAAACTACTGATAACTCTTACCAGTATATCACTGCAACCCTGGCCAGGGATTTCCTGTTATGGCCAGTCGAGCATAGCGCAACATCAACCCCCAATACCGGGAGAGACGAATCCCCTCCTATCGCTCATTGCCTCTATGTGAATCGGGACTGTACCCAAAAACCACCTGTTTGCACGACTCAGTAGAGCCGTGGTAGGGTGGAAATCAAAGCACAGTGGGAGACACACAAGACTCTATGACGATCTCGGGTCAACAGACTAAGCTGTACCAGTGTCACCAGAGAACTGCCATCTGACGTGAGGTATAATACCATCTGGGAGTTCTCGGCGAGTCCGTTCAGTGTACCCAGTCTCCACTGAGCACCCGCATACCATCTCTGATGTCAAACACCAATGGATATGGGATCATCCATCGCCCATCACATGGGTCGAGATGATATACGCTAGTCTACTCTGGAATATCGATGCCCCGTCTCGATATTCCCACGACTAGGAACAATGAAGGATGTACTCATTGACTACCCAGGCCCCACTAGTATGATCTTCATCATAGTCCTGGAAGTCGAGTACACATCCTAAGGGATTTATCAACATGTAACAGAGAGACAGAAAGTATACATGTTAAGATAAAGAGCAACCAGATAGCGTACTATCATGTCGAGCAAGAAAGTCCTTCCTATATATGTCCCAGCATCCATTACAATATACATCCAATGTACAGTAATGGCCTCTAGGGCATACATATAACTAACAATTTGCACGACTCCTTTGAGCCGTGGTAGGGTGGTAATCAAAGCACAGTGGGAACTCACACGAGACAAATGACGATCTCAGGTCGATAGACTAACCTGTACACATGTCACCAGGGAACTTCTATGTAACAATAGGTATAATACTAACTAGCATGTTCCCGGTGAGTCCGTTCGGTGTTCTCATAACCCAATGAGCACCTGTATACATCTTAGGTGAACCAACTGACACCAATGGCTTATGAGACCGGCCACTGCCCCTCGTCGGGGTCTCGATCCATATACACTAGTATACTCTTGAAGTATCGATGCCCAGTCTCGAAACTCCCATGACTAGGGAAACTTTAAGGATGTGCTTATAGATCACCCAACTCTCACGTATATGATCGCCATCATACTGCTGGTAGTCAAGCAAGAATCCTAAGGGCTCTATCAACATGTAATAGTAATCTGTAATGTCACCTGAAGCATGTACACGATGATAATGACAAACCAGATAGCATACTATCATTTCCAGTAAGGCTGTCCTACCGGTATAGGTCCTCCTTCAATCATTGCAATCGCGTGCCTGTGATCCAATAATTGACTTGAGGGCACTATAGCCAACAATCTCGCACTTGCACTTAAGGCTAATTATTGTGGTGCCGCATACTCACTACCCGTGTGATACCGAACACCCAATTTCCCTACTAATCAGTTTCACAAAGCTCGTTTGTAAAAATATTGCGTTCGAGAAATAGCCTCAGTGAGTGGATCCGCTCCAATGTTTCTTTCTATGTCTCATTTTATCTCAAGTTCGTGGATAAAATTATCTCCCGAAATGAGCAATATCTGTCTTAGAATAGTCTGGATATTTGATGGGACCTAGTTCACAAATGAACTCCAAATCCAGCAAACTTCTTAGACTGTATCGTCCACTGAATTTAATCAGTATCATGCGCTATGCCTCTCTCAGTATCTGTTTGGACCATATGTCCAAACTACTGCCCCTCAAAAGAAGGAAAACTATAACTCTGACAGTCACTCTGTCATCCAGGTCACCTTGGAAGCCTGGAATGATAACCGTCTCCTGAAGGAGGCTGCTGTTACCAAATCCCTAGAACATCCATTTATGTTCATTAACTGCTTCCGAACGTTTCTACAGGATTGGATTAATATATAAACTTTTTGCAGCTAGTGCAAAAACAACATCTAGTGTGGTACTTGACATCTCATGATTGACTCAATTGCCTAAGGAAGTGATATGCCAATCATGCACATCCCTCTCCCCTTTAATCTGTAAGACACCTTTAGAGAGGGTGACTCTATCACCTGCAGGTACACCACCATGCCAGGAGTCGTCCATTCTAAAACACCTTTAGAATAGTGTCTAAGTACCCAGATTGGGAAACTACCCAAATCTAGATCTAAAACCATAAATCTAGTAACCAGAATAGCCGATATAATATCCATATCCTATGTGGAGAAACCACTGTGTAACCGGTCGTAGTGTATGAATTTCACTTCTTACAAAGTGTATGTCTTCCAAATACCAGGACATCACACCCTACTAGCTTCTTAATGGATCCATCTCCTATTCTGATGAAGTCAAAGCCTATGACTGTCACATCAAAAATAGATGATCTATCTCTGCTCTACCTGCTTTAGTATATAAATAGACACAAGCTACTTGTCCACTATACTTCCGCTGCTCCCACTGACTACAACAACCCTTTGGCACAGTCATATACACGTGCACTTCTAAATCTAGTTTAAAACGACGCTATACTCATACTCATGCCGGGTCTTATAGTCTAGAACGGCAGTAATGGCAAGTCTAGGTAAACAAGAACCTCCCTGTCACCGTCTTTGAGGATACCGAAGTACCTCTTGGGTGCGTGAGGTTACCCACCATATCTGCGGAGTGGCTAATGGAATATCAAACCCGATTGAATCTTTAGGTTCTATTAAATTTTCAGTAATCTTTTATGGTTCTGGAATCACTTTCAGTTCTACCATACTCCCACTACTGTTTTCTGAAAAAGTCCATTTTAAATAAACCGTGGCGAGTCAAGAACAATATCACTATTAATCTTCCAGATGGTAGAATGTTAACCCTTATCATAGCCCGGGACAACCCACAAACTGCCATTACAGAAACGTGTCTTGAGTTATCCAGAGTCTGGTTTTAAGCATAAGCCGGACAACTCCATATACCTTAAAATCGTTAAGATATGAACCATTCTATATACAATATAGAAACAGAGGCACTAATTTAATTGGAACCAAATTCAAATCATGCAGCTATCTCCAGTGCATGTCAACTAAATGGAGAGAGGACAATCAGCATTACTCAACTTAGGAGTGCATCCAGATATGAGTAACCTGAAAGAGAGGCAAGTTCTCAAAACCATTACTATCAATTGAGTACCAAACACAAGTATCTATATCTTAGATCACCTTGAAGAATCCTGATCCTTGCAACACGTGGTTCTCTACTTTATTCTTGTACCTATAACTTCTCAAAACTTGGACCTTGTATTTCTACGAAATACTTGTCTAAAACTGGAGAAGTCACAAGTAAACAGTATATAGTACGAGTACCAACCCCTCTGTCCTAATGGACACTGGACAATATACAATACTTTGTATAAGTCCCATGAATTCAATAACTCTAACCCTGTGCGTCATAGGTTGAAAACTGTACTATGGTTAAGAAGAATTACACCGATATTTAATACTCCTTACCCAATCATCAACTGATATAGGTAAATGTCATGGACATAATTTCAAAAAGTTATATCTCACGTTATAAAATAAACGTACAGATATATCAGTTTGAAATTGGTGCATAACAACAGATATTCGAAACCAAATATTTGGCATCAGGCAAAACCCAGGTGATTTCCTCAAATATCACCAATTACAACGAATTCCGATATAATGAGGATATAATCACCTAATTCCCAATAACTTACTCCCACTCATCATCGGTAAAACCATACAGATGTAAGAATCATACCTAGTAATACATACCCTGGAGCAAAGATCTAATTGGAAAATCAGTTTTCAATTAACAACGCATAGTGAAACCGAAACATGAAAATGTTTCGAATGGGTAGCTGGGTATTCCTAGTAATGCCTCTTTCAATATCCAGATTCATGACTGTGACCGTATATTTCCTTGCTATCTCTCCAAATCCCTTTATTTATCTTTACTCATTACCTTCTGTACACCACCCTTAAGCTAAATGGTTTTCTTCCTTCCCTACCGTTCGACACCAGCCTATGGTATGGAAGAAGACTATCCAATAAGCGTAATAGGTGTATTCTCCTAATCCTAGGAGCACTCGCAACCTGAGAGAAGGTAAAGATAAAAGACAACTGAATAATCCTTATTCTATTTCTCATGAACCAGAATCCATCCTCGAACTGGAACAAGTTCCTTCGATTTCGTATATAACTATACGATGGATTATCCAATAGATGTGGATATTCGTAGTGATATGAGGTGTTATGGAGAAATTCAAAGGTGAAGTAGGAGTGGCGATGATATACGCGGTTTCGTCATGAATGATAGTAGTCGCAATTTACTTTGCCCTCTTTCTAATCCCTTTATTTGTCTTTACTTATTACCTTCTATACACCACACTTAGGCTAATTGGTTTTCTTCCTTCCCTACCTTTCGGCACCTGCCTATGGTTTGGAAGAAGACTATCCAATAAGCGCAATAGGTGTACTCTCTCCTAATTCTAGGAGCCCTCACAACCTGAGAGAAAGTAAAAGGAAAAGACAACTGAATAGTCCCATTCAATTTCTCCCGAACCGGAAACCATTCTCGAATCTGAAACAAGTTTCTTCGAGTTCGTATGTAACTATAGGATGATCATATCTAATAAATATGGATCTTCGTAGTGATACGGAATGTTCCGGAAAAATGCAAGGGTAAAAGAAGGAGTGGCAATGAAGTATGAAACTCTGACAATCTAAAAACCAATGTGTTTTAAGAAGGTTCGGTTAACTTGGTTTTTGAGTTGTAATCTAGGGTTGGGACATGGTCGCTTCCAAAGAGAGAGAGAGAAAAGAAACACTCAGCGTGCACTCTAATTTAGATCAGGATGGTTAATCACTTTATCTAATCGGGATATCTCCCACTGTATCCTCAAATTCTCCTCCATACCCAAAGGAAGAATTAGTCGGGATCATCTAAAATCACCCGAGGAGTAAACCAACTCATCAGTTGGAATCATGATCCAACTATCATCGCATGATAACTTGATGGAATCCACTCAAGTTATCACACTCCAGAAGGTATGTGCATGCCTGGCAAGTTTCCTGTATGTTTGAAACTCCCAATGTGATTTTTATCCCATACTCTTATGACCTTGACTAAGGCCAACAAATCATAAGTCACATGTCAAGTTCTAGCCGTCATTGTCCAGGTTAATTTGAACCCACCCGTACTCGCCCTTGACTAAGGCCAACAAATCATAAGTCACATGTCAAGTTCTACCCGTCATTTTCCAGGTTAATTTGAAGCCACCCGTACTCGCCCTTGACTAAGGCCAATAAGGCTGTATGACTGTCCCAAACCAACATATCTATCTATACAACAGAAAAATAACAAATAGCTACCATACACTATACCTTGATGAAGGCTAACAAATATAGCATGAATACTAAGTGCTACCCGTTTGAAATGACAGAGGGCTACGAATGGTTTTTGGCGAAAAACCTTTAACGTAATAAACTTGATATCGTTGAAGGAATCAGATAGCTTTTTACAAATATATAGTGGCAAAAACGTTTGCTAAATGGGCCAGTCCTAGTGATGGGATCTCGCTCTTTCCTCGTAGAATGAGGTGCAGGATATTCTAACTGAATATCTCGATGCAAAGCAAAATGTAATCGACTATAGTGAAGTTATTACCCTGACGCAAACTTCTGCCCAAGAGGTCGCTTCCGGTGAAGGGATCTCGGCTCCTGCCTCGTCGAATGAGGTGCTGGATACTCATAACAGAATGTCGCTGTGCAAAACAAAAGAAAACGTCCTTGTAATAACAACTTTTGAAAATAGTTCCAACAACATCATATAGGTCTGTTTTCCTTGTATTGATCAGAATCAACTCAGTCCCATCAATTAATCACACCATAAAAGAATAAAAATATGATGTACGTATATGCCATCCGCATTCGCCACTGGGCCCCATCATCACTCGTTAGGTTACTTAACTAACGACAGAGCGGGGGCTGGACTAGCGCGGGTGCAAAATATATACAACATCTACTAGTATATATATATAACAATATATAATAATCGCTCCAGGTATGATAAATGCAACATCACAGAATAGCGATAAGTATCACAGAACAATACAGATAGAGCCCCGGGTTTCCTTTGAGCCGCAAGTGAAAACCGACATTCCCCTGGTCATGTGGATAGCCTGTGTAATGAAAACCTACACCCCTACGAGCGCGGAAAGTTACCCGCAAAAACCAGAAGTGAGGCAACCCCCTTCATCAAAGTGAATGGGCCACCTGGCACTTCAAGGAATCCGGTAACTTGAGCACCCCTCTTTGGGTCAACCTGTACCCCTTACGAGTGCGGCGAATAGCCCTCCAATTCTAGGGTGAGACCCCCTCCGTCTCAACGCCATGAGATGCGGACCCTTTGCCCTCCAGAGCCCGGATATCCGTGCACTCAATCGCGGGGTAATCCTAGTACAGAAAAGAAAATATGTACAACAGTGACATCGACCTCAACCCGGTCTTGCCCGAAACAAATAATATACAAGCAGGCAGTGACGGCAGTCCACATGTCGGCCGCTCGCCCCGCAATATCAAATGTGCAAATGAAATAAAAATGTACTAATATTGCACCCAAGCTATCCACCACGATGATCCAGCCAACAGGCACAGCACAACACAGTACATCAACGTGAATGTCACGTTCGCTAACCCGTCTAAAAGAACTATAGCAATTAGACAAGTTATACCGCTCTAATGGCATTCACGGTCGCAGATAGTAATGAATGTACTGTAAAACTTTAAACAGTGTTAGATTGACTTCGAAATAACCCCGAATAGTCGCATATTAATAGATAAAACCATATCCAAACTGGGCTAAATTAGCAATACTACTGACTAATATTCCAAAGACCAGAGCACACTACAAATTTCAAGTTCAAACCCATCACAAAAAGGCCAGGCCGTATTTTTTCCCAATGTGGCCGGTCCAGTGAAGTCATTTCGAGCTCGTATTTGGTGTGTGTTCTAGTTGTCACCAAGGTAGTCTTCTGCAATTGCTTAAATAATTTTAGAAGAATCTGAAAAATTTGACAGAGAATGGAATACAATGGGTATTGTTTCGGAGTTGTTTCGGCTTCGATACTTTAACATCGTCTAAATAAAGTAGTATGTGGTTAATGGGTTGGCTCTGTTACCATGTTGGGTTACGCCAGAGCCCCGACCATCAATCCATAGCTAAATACGGAACAAAAACTTTTAAAACCCGGCGCTAACGGAACCCTAATCTACGGATCGTACCATTAAACCTATACTAGTTCTATGAAAGGAGTTTAAAGAGGTTATACTGATCGATCCGTGTCCTTCGGTGTTCAACCTCTGTCCCAAGCTCCTCGCGGTTTCCTTGATCAAGCTTGATCTTCGGTCTCCTCACATCAAAGAAGATCCACGTCGAGGGTTTGTAATACGGGCTCCCGCCTCAAAACTGAAGCAACTCGGGTATCTAGTTTGCTAGCCTAGATAGCCAAGATGAATTAGAGTGTGTGTGTGAATACTTTGTCTCAATACACCAAAGGATTCTCAACTCATGAGAGGGTATAGGTGGAGGTTGAAGAAGATGCCATGGGAGTGAAGTGTGAGCTCAAGAAAAGAAAAGAGCAAGTCAAGAATAATTGTGAAGTGTTGTGTTATCTTTTGTGAGCATGTGAGCAACTAAAGAAAAGCCCCACACCTAAAAAAATGATCTGCCTTTGCTCACCAAAATATCTCACAACCCACACAACAAATATCTTAGCCAAAACAAAACCAAGCATGAGTCACTCCATCACCCACCACGAGTCACCAAGTGCACATGCATGATTCATTGCCAAAACTCACACTCACACTTTCCACCAATTAAACATTTAAACCAAAATTTTTAATCCAAAATGAAATGGCAATTTCTAAAGTAAACTTGTAACGAATTACGAGAATACCCCTCATCCGTATTTACATATCTGCATCCGTATTCCGACTGAATACGAATACAATGAGACGAAAATAATCCAACAATATAATACTAGGATCCGGTTTAAACCAAAGCCCACTAGTATTATCCGTTCGATCATGATCCGTGCACAAGTTCACGTATATGATCGAACCCTGCCATACAACCATACGGCCTCTACAACATTTCACCCGAAGCAGTGAAACCCTCTGTGTGGGACTCTAAAGACTCGTCAATACGTTGGTAGTGGGTTTAATCACAAGCACGTCAGTGGCACTAGCTGTACATAACGGCTACTCAGGTATTGAGCAAAAGGGAGGCCGACGAGAAAACTCATCCTGAAACCCCTACTGATCCTGACAGTGACAATATCCATACAGTCCGGTCCGTTCATTTATGAGTATCGCATATCGAGTCTTGGGGGTTGGATAAAGTCAGACCCCTAATAACGCGACATTTAGTGTCGGTATGAAACCTATCACCACCTGAGAAACTACTGATCCGAATCAGTAATTCTCGACTACCTTGGCCAAGGATTTCTGGTGATGGCCACCTGTTCACTCCACGACATCAACCCCAATACCGAGAGAGACGAATCCCCTGACGATCCGCTCACTGCCCATGTGACTCGGGAATGTACCCTACTAAAACTTGTTTGCACGACTCCTTTGATCCGTGGTAGGATAGTAATCAAAGCACAATAGGAACTCACACGAGACAAATGACGATCTCAGGTCGATAGACTAACCTGTACATATGTCACCAGGGAACTGCTATGTGACAATAGGTATAATACCAACTAGCATATTCCCGGTGAGTCCGTCCGGTGTACTCATAACCCAATGAGCACCTGTATACATCTTTGGTGAACCAACTGACACCAATGGCTTGTGAGACCGGCCACCGCCCCTCGTCGGGGTCTCGATCCGTATACCCTAGTTGTAACACCCGAGCCCATTGCTACTAATTTCTGTTACTGTTTGGGCATAATGTGGTACTCATTTCCTTTATCTTGCTTGTGTGTTGCTTACTGTAAATTTTTTACCCGGTAAATTCATTTCTGCATATAACAAATTTTAGTATCTAAAATAAAATTAAAAATATCCATCTTGGCCTACTCAACACCCCTAGCCTTGTGGTAGCGTCCGTGTATTGTGTTCTCGTCCCGTTCAGTGAAACGGGCGAGTTTGGACGGCTATACGCGCGTACATGTGTCCGTTTTGGGGGTATGCTTTTTAATCATAAGACACTTAATTTTAAAATTTGGATCCCACTTAAAATCCTATTATTTCAATTTCAAATTTTTGGACCCAACCCGGGCGCGATTTGGAAATGTTTTATTTAGCGCCAAAATCCCAAATTTTAATATTCTTTAAACCTTCGAATATTTTCCTTAACTTATAATATATTCTACTGTTCCTTACCTAATCTTTAAATCTTCTAAATTTCTTTTCTAATGCCTAATCTTGCCCCAGCCAATCATTTTCGCCTATTTAATCTCCCCGCGGGCCCCACACCTCTGTTCCTCTCTCTCTCCCATATTCTCTCTCTCTCTCTCCCTCATATCTTACTCTCTCTCCCTCAAATCTCTCTCTCTCTCCTACAGTTTTAAATTCTTTTCCCTCCTTCATATTTTTCACGCGAGCACTGCAGAACCCATCGCAGCGAGCCCTAACCGCCTCCATCCTCGCCGCCGCAGCCCCAACGCCGGCGACGCCATCACCATCACCCTCGCCTCCTTATCCTCATCTCGCCGAGCCCCTCTCCCTCCTTCTTCGAGCCACCTGCACACCAGCCGCAGCCACCCGCAGCCCCCTGCACACCGTCGCCAATGCCTCCGATCGATGCCGACGATCACCCGACCACCCCAGAACACCCTGTAAGTGCTTCTCCATCTCATCCTTCCTCTCTTCTTTTTCCGCAAACTGAAAAACCCTGCTGGATGAATTCTGCAGATCGCCGGAGACTTCGTTCTCTCCGCCGTCGATCTCGCCGTCGTTGCTAGTGCCCTTTGAGACCCAGTAAGTATCCCCCATCTTCTTCTTCTTCCCCTTTCTCTGTTCCTTTCTTTTTTTCTCTAGATCTACACCCTTTAGAAACCCTATTCACTGTTTTTGTATCTCGCCGGAATCCGGCCGTGCCGGCGACGTGTCCCGACGATCCAGCAAGGTACTCTGACCCGTGTGGTTCCTTTGTTCGTTGTTTGGGTTAAATCCGTGAATCGTGCGCCCTTCGCGAGTTTTCCCGCCGACGTTTACGTTCCGTTTTTCCCGGTTCGCGACCCGTCGAGGCAAGTACCCCTTGCTACATGCTATATAATATTTACATATATATCATGACACCCCAAAACCTGTAAATTTAACTTGGTACGATCATTTCTCATTTTCGGGTACAATACTGCATTATATCATTTTACCGTTAAACTTGGAACCTACAGTTACAAATTGAATCTGATAACCATATTTACCTGTTTAATCACATTTTTATATTAATGTAGCTTATAGCATTTATCTCTGTAGTTTTTTTCCATTCGGACACTTGTATGCATTTAACCTGAAATAGCTGTACTGAACCGTTACATAAATCATTGCACCTCTAAGGGTTCTTAAACCTGTTAACATGACTAAACGGCTATACTTGTCTTACTGCACTCTTGTAATCATCTCTGTGACAAATTTGATAACTGTATTGCAAATTGAATGAAACTGCTTATTACTTAGTTCACTGCTTATCTCATGTTGTTAATACCCATGTTTGATTATATATCTGATTGTGAGCACACCCACGATATTGTTTACATCTTGACCTGACATTGCTACACATGTATATATTGATATACCTGACATGGTACCGTACACTGTTGACTTGACCTGATGTACCATGACCTGACACGTTACCTGATCTTGTGTCTAATGCCAACAAACCTGACATGTAGTCATCATGGACCGTTCCTGTTGTCTATCCAGACAAACCTGCTTTTACCTGATCCTGTGTTGGCATTAGTTCTTGATTACTGAATACCTGACTCGACATACATAACTTGGGGGTATGGGGAAATCAAAGGTGAAACCTGACTTGTAACTCAACAGTTCGATACCTGTTCTGATCAGTCTTACGGGCTAGGCCAGCCCCAGAGTGATGATGCTGACATCACTCGCCCATCCTGCTACCTATTACTGCCTAGCGGCACGTCTCGGATTCAGCCCCGAGGGTCTTGACCGTGGTCCCGGGCATGCACGGGATACTATTGAGTTACATCGATGATTCATCAATTTGGTTTCGAAGACTCTAGAATAGAAAACCTGATAGAACAGTTTAGTTACCCACTGCACACTACCCTGCACTGTTGATTCACATTATTGCTACTCTCGTTTTATTCATGTTTATATTACATTGCCTGCTACACTGTTCATATTATATTACTTGATGACATGACGCGCTGACGTCTGGGTTTTGCATGGCCCAGATTCCGTACCGCTGTTGCAGTCCGAGCAGGAGTACTTCAGCCAGCAGGCTGAGCTGTGAGTCTGTAGCAGTTAGTTTTATTTCCTGCATTTATTTCCTGATGTGAGCCTGCATTATGGGACATGCATTTCAGTTATTTGTATTGGATCATTTGCTTCCGCATTTATTTATTATTGACTCCTGTTATTCTGGATTATGGACATGTTTTAGATAGTTTTATCTTGTTCTTGATATCTCTACAACCGTAATGTGACTGTGGATGGATACTTCCTACCCACAGGTAGCATGGTTGGCTATGTCACGTGTCCAATTTAGCGTACTCTGGGAAGCGGGGCGTGACACTAGTATACTCTTGGAGTATCGATACCCAGTCTCGAAACTCTCACGACCAGGGACACTTTAAGGATGTGCTTATAGACCACCCAACTCTCACGTATATGATCGCCATCATACTGTTGGTAGTCAAGAAAGAATCCTAAGGGCTCTATCAACATGTAATAGTGATTTGTAATGTCACATGAAGTATGTACACGATGATAAAGACAAACCAGATAGCATACTATCATCTAGAGTAAGACTGTCCTAGCGGTATAGGTCCTCCCTCAATCATTGTAATCACGTGCCCGCGATCCAATAATTGACTTGAGGACACTATAGCCAACAATTTACACCTTACAAGTTCGCTAACCGTTCAGCCAGGACAGTGTTGGCTCCTTATGCTTTCACACAGACCTAATTAAATAACCCCGTTTCCACAGAGGTGTAATCTCGTTAACACTTTTTAGACACCTAATAGGTTAGCTAATTGTGAAGTGAAAATATCCCGAGGAGTAATACCTACTCACAATGAGAATTGAAACCCAAATATCTGTTAGTAATATGTATGCCCTAGAGGCCATTACTGTACATACGATGTATATTGCAATGGATGCTTGGACATATATAGGGAGGACTTTCTTGCTCGACATGATAGTATGCTATCTGGTTGCTCTTTATCTTAACATGGACACTAATTGTCTCTATATTACATATTGATAAAGCCCTTAGGATGAGTACTTGACTACAAGGACTATGATGGAGATCATACTAGTGGGGCCAAAGGTAGTCCACAAGTACATCTTATAACTGTTCCTAGTCGAGGGTGTATCGAGACAGGGGGCATCGATACTCTAGAGTAGACTAGCGACACGTATCTTGATCCATATGATGGGCGATGGATGATCCCACATCCATTGGTGTTTGACATCAAGGATAGTATACGGGTGCTCAGTGGAGACTGGGTACACTGGACGGACTCGCCGAGAACTCCCAGATGGTATTATACCTCATGTCAGATGGAAGTTCTTTGGTGACACTAGTACATATTAGTCTGTAGACCCGAGATCGTCATAGAGTCTTGTGTGATTCCCACTGTGATTTGATTTCCACCTTACCACGTTCAAGAGAACGTTCAAAACGGTGGCTTTTGGGTACAGTCCCGAGTCATATGGAGGAAATGAGCGATAGGAGGGGTTTCATCTCTCCCGGTATAGGGAGTTGATGTTGCGCTATGCTCGATTGGTCATAACAGGAAATTCCTGGCCAGAATTGCTGAGATCTACTGGTAAGTGTTATCAGTAGTTTCTCGAACCGTTATGGACCTTGCATCGGCATGACTTATCAGGCTATTGGGGTTTGACGCTACACCACCTCCAGGCTATGATATGCGACATATCAGACGAAGAGACCGAACTGTACGGTAGTGTTACTAATTGGATTCGCAAGAGTACTGTAGGGTGTTTTTCGTCACCCCATTGAGATGGCAATACGCGCGCGCTTGTCAGGCGTATACTACAGATTCCCCCTACCTAGGATAGGCCGGGGTTTATTGATTGTGGGGATCCAAATCTCTGGCAGCCGTGGACTAAGCTGCCGTTAATTACCCCTCGCCTTTGGGGCGAGGGAACCTCCGATTAACGGGTTAAAATGGTCATGCGAACTCAATGTGCAGTGTACGTGTGTTGTGTTTTGAAAAGGGGGTTTGGATATATCGGGAGCCATGCAGAGTTTTTACGGGGGTCCCGCTACCCGGATAGCGGGCTGGGGGTCAAGGGGGCTAGCAGCCCCCTTGCGGGGTGCGGGGCAGCGTCCCGTTAGAAATTTTTTCTCTAACAGGGACAGTGTCGAGGAGCATGTGTGTGTGTAAATATGTATACATATGTGTGTGTATATATATATATATATATATATATATATATATATATATATATATATATATATATAAAAGAAAGAGGGGGAAAAGGCATCCAAAGGATGCGTGGGGCCAGCGCCTTGAGTGCTGTGCGCTTAGGTGCTGTGCGCTCAGGCGTAAGCGCGCCACGTGTCGGCACGTGGGCGTTTTGCGCTGGAGCGCAAGCGCGCCACGTGTCGGCACGTAGGCGCTTTGCGCTCGAGCGCAGTGCGCCTGAGCGCAGCACGCCATGTGTCGGCATGTGGGCGCTTTGCGCTCGAGCGCAGCGCGCCTGAGCGCAAGTGCGCCACGTGTCGGTACGTGGGCGCTTTGCGCTCGAGCGCAGTGCGCCTGAGCGTAAGCGAGCCACGTGTCGGCATATGGGCACTTTGCGCTCGAGCGCAGTGCGCCTGAGCGCAAGCACGCCACGTGTCGGCACGTGGGCGCTTTGCGCTCGAGCGCTTTGCGCCTGAGCGCAAGCGCGCCACGTGTCGGTACGTGGGCGTTTTGCGCTCGAGCGCTGGGCGCTGGCGAGACAAAGGGACTTTTAGTCCCAGAACCAGAAGCTATGCTTCAGAAAGGAAATATTTATTATATATATATATCCATGTAAATATATAGAGTTAAACTCCTAAAATGTTTTGGTTGATGAAAGGGATTCTTCCTCTTCCTCCTCTGTTGGCTGGATCTTGATGATCAAGAGATGTGAGATCTAAAAATCTCTCCTTTCTGAGATCTAATGGTAGATCCAAGTTCCCCTTTGTGGGTTTTGTGGTGGAAGACTTCTTAGTTTTTGAAAAGAAAGAGTAAAACTCTTGATTTAATTCAAAAGAAATGAGAAGGTTTAGAACCTTGGAGAAGGAGCAGGAGGCACAAAAGATCTCAGATCTAAAATTTTTTGTGGAGAGAATGAAAAAGTTTTTTTTATTCATCATCATGTTGCCTTTTATAGGCTTACATATTTACATATAGCCCCTTGGGCTTCACAAAAATGGCATTTTGCCTATCCCATGGCTCATGTGGCTTTTCATTTTTGCACATAAGCCATGGGCTTACAAAATATTGGCTTTATGCCCATTTTGCATACATTCATGTATAAAAAATTACATAAAAATTATTTATTACATGATTTTGTTGTTGGCATGGGGAGGCTGGCCGCGGGCTCGACTTGTGCATGGGCCCGCTTGACCTGGGCTTCGGCCCACCTAGCTTGGGGGTTGACCTTGACTTTGACTCGGTCAACCGGGGTGCAAATTTTTACCCCAACAAAGTGCCCCCCATCAATAAATACACACCGCACATTTGAGTTGTGTGCATGAAATTGATGGATCTTGAAGTTGGACTTCTAGGTAGAACATCATTCCAGGGGCGGAGCATCATCTCGGAGTTCGGAGCATCTTTCCGAAGAGCGGAGCATGATTCCAGAGTTCGGAGCATCTTTCCGAAGAGCGGAGCATGATTCCAGAGTTCGGAGCATCTTTCCGAAGAGCGGAGCATAATTCCAAGGATCGGAGCATCATTCCGATGAGCGGAGCATCATTCCAATTTGCGGAGCATAATTCCAAGGATCGGAGCATCATTCCGATGAGCGGAGCATGATTCCAGGGGACCGGAGCATCATTCCGAAGGGCGGAGCATGATTCCAGGGATCGGAGCATCATTCCGATGAGCGGAGCATCATTCTAAGGATCGGAGCATCATTCCGATGAGCGGAGCATGGTTCCAGGGATCGGAGCATCATTCCGGAGGGCGGAGCATGATTCCAGGGATCGGAGCATCATTCTGATGAGCGGAGCATCATTCCAGGATTCGGAGCATCATTCCGAAGAGCGGAGCATGATTCCAGGGGTTCGGAGCATCATTCCGAAGAGCGGAGCATGATTCCAGGGGTTCGGAGCATCATTCCGAAGGGTGGAGCATGATTCCAAGGGTCGGAGCATCATTCCGAAGGGCGGAGCATGATTCTAGGGGTTCGGAGCATCATTCCGAAGAGCGGAGCATGATTCCAGAGTTCGGAGCATCTTTCCGAAGAGCGGAGCATTATTCCAGGGGTTTGGAGCATCATTCCGAAGGGTGGAGCATGATTCAAAGGGTCGGAGCATTATTCTGAAGGGCGGAGCATGATTCCAGGGATCGGAGCATCATTCCGATGAGCGAAGCATCATTCCAAGGATCGGAGCATCATTCCGATGAGCGGAGCATGGTTCCAGGGATCGGAGCATCATTCCGAAGGACGGAGCATGATTCCAGGGATCGGAGCATCATTCCGATGAGCGGAGCATCATTCTAGGATTCGGAGCATCATTCCGAAGGGCGGAGCATGATTCCAGGGATCGGAGCATCATTCCGATGAGCGGAGCATCATTCCAGGATTCGGAGCATCATTCCGAAGAGTGGAGCATAATTCCAGGATTCGGAGCATCATTCCGAAGGGCGGAGCATGATTCCAGAGTTCAGAACATCTTTCCGAAGAGCGGAGCATGATTCCAGGATTCGGAGCATCGTTCCGAAGGGCGGAGCATAATTCCAGAGATCGGAGCATCGTTCCGACGGGCGGAGCATAATTCCAGAGATCGGAGCATCGTTCCGACGGGCGGCATACATTCTGACCGAAGCATGATTTCGATGCAGAGGTAGATTCCTAGGTGAAGTATAATTCCGACAAGGAAGGCAAATATTCCGAGGCGAAGCATTGATTTCGACACGGGGTATATTCTAAGACGGATCATGATTCCGGCGCAGAGCTTGTTGGTTGACTTGATTTCGAGACGAAACATAATTTCGACAGGGAAGGCAGGTACACCGAGGCGAAGCATCATTTCGACACGGGGTGCATTCTGAGACGAAGCATAATTCCGACGCAGAGCTTGCTGGTTGACTTAATTTTGAGGCGTAGCATAATTCCGATGGGGAAGGCAGGTACACCGAGGCGAAGCATCATTTCGACACGGGGTGCATTTCGAGACAGTGCATGATTCTGCCGTAGAGGTTGTTGGTTTGATTTGATTTGGGTTGACATCAGCATCGCTACACTGGAATATGGTACCGAGAGCGAATCATCATTTGTCATGAGAGGATTTGGGAATTGGTTTTTTTGGTTTGGCATCAGCATCGCTACAATGGAATATGGTACCAGGAGCGAATCATCATTTGCGTTTGCTTATTAGGAAACGATGGCTTAGGAGACAGGTTTTAGGTCCCTATCATCTAAGACTTTTCAATTTTGTGAGCCGTAAGGGTCTCACAAAGCATTTTCTCCCTACGGGTCGTAAGGATCCCGTAAGTGTATTTTCTCCTTGGGAGTCGTGGGGACTCCCAAGTGTGTTGCTCCTTTGTGAGTCGTAAGGATCTCACGCGGGAATTTTCTCCTCACAAAGTCGAGGGGACCTTGTGAGTGCATTTCATCTCTTTCTCACGAGTTTGCGCCCTTTCGGGTTTTCACAAACTCGCCGGCAGTCCTGCTGTTTTTACTCACGGAGCCCTTTCAAGTTTTCATACGTGCCCATTTTGCTTGTGGACATACCTTCTTTTTTTTTATTTTATTATTTTTGGAGAGATTGGGATTGTTTTACGCCCGTGGATTGTATACGGTTTTGCAGGATGTATAATCCAGACCGTAGGGCCGGAAAAATTTCGGGACTTTGTTGGCGTCTGCATCGCTGCACTGGAATATGGTACCAGGAGCGACTCATCATTCGCCGTTGGGGTATGGGATTTGGAATTTGGTTGGCGTATGCATCGCTGCACTGGAATATGGTACCAGGAGCGACTCATCATTCACCATTGGGGTATGGGATTTGGAATTTGGTTGGCGTCTGCATCGCTGCACTGGAATATGGTACCAGGAGCGACTCATCATTCACCACTTTGGAATTAGGGAGTGATGGCTTAGGAGAAAGGTTTGGATCCCTATCGCCTAAGGCTTTTCAATTTTATGGGCCGTAAGGGTCCCATAAAGTATTTTCTCCCTACGAGTCGTAAGGATCCCGCAGGTGTATTTTCTCCTTAAGAGTCGTGAGGACTCCTAAGTGTGTTTTTCCTTGGTGAGTCGTAAGGATCTCACGAAGGTTTGTTCTCCTCATGCATCGTGAGGACACATGAGTGGGTCTTCTCAATGGAGCATAATTCCAAAGGCGAAGACCAGCCGCGTAACCGGTGGTTGTGGTGGGGCATGGACGTAATGAGAATCATTTGAGCCCGTGGATTATATACGGCAGTCAATTTAGGGACTGGCTGTAGGGTTGGGAGAATTTTGGAAATTTGAATTTTGTTGGCGTCTGCATCGCTGCACTGGAATATGGTACCAAGAGCGACTCATCATTCGCCTTTGTTTTGTTTGTTTTTTGTTTTACCGCGATTGCTCTATCATTTCAGCTTTTCTTATCGCGAAGGTCGCGATTGCCCCATCATTTCGGCTTTTATTCGCGGTTGCCCTATCATTTCGGCTTTATTTTCATCTTTATTTTACTCGCTGATTTTTATTGCGAGTTGCCCCATCATTTCGGCTTTTCTTTATTTTTCTTTTATTTACACATTTTTTTTATATACACACATTTTTTTTACATTCCCAGTTTAACGACTTAGAGGTCGACTGTTCCCAGTTTAATGACGTGGTGGTCGATTGTTTTCAGAGAAAGGCAGATGTCTGAGAGAATCGGTTTCACGAAGAACTTCGGTCTCCATTTGTATGAAATTGGCGGTTGCAGCTTGACTGTTTGTTAACACGTCTTTGGACAGTTCTATCTCTCCTGCCTTGTATTGCTATTCGACCCAATCTTTGAAGACGAAGCAGTCCTCAATGGCATGACCTATCACTCTGTGATAGGGGCAGTATTTGGGGTCGTCGGTCCTATTCGCTTCCTGCGGTCTTTTTGACTCTGGCAGTTGTAGACCGTTCTTCAGGGCGTCTTTGAATATTTTACGGATTTTGTCCCTTCTGAAGGAATAGACCTTATCCAGCTTCTCTTTCAGTGGAGATTCTCCTCCCTTTCCGAACATTGGCTTCCGAGGCTGGTTGGTGCTAGGTCCGCTCATCCCTTGCTTATTTCGGTTAGCCGAAGAGTTGAAAGATTCAGAATCATCGGAGTTTCCGCCTTTGCGATTATCGTCCTTCCGGTTTCTCCAGGACCTATTGTTATTTTGAGAATCCGAGGAGGACTCCTGTTTTGAGCGCTCCAGCATCTGGACTTTCCTGGTCAGCTCTTGGAATGTTTTGAGACCCGCGGTGCATAAAAACGGGGCCATCCAATTGTTGAGATTTCCGACGAGCAGACTGACAGATTGGTCCTGCTCTATCGGCGGTTCGCATTTGACGGAGAGATTGCGCCATCGGGTTATAAAATCCATGCTGCTTTCGTCGCTCTTGGGCTTGGTCCTTACGAGCTCGGCAATGGTAATCTTATCGCTGACGCTCATGAACCTCTGCCGAAACAGAGACTCCATTTGGACAAAAGTTGTGACGGAGCCATCCGGTATGCTCGCGTACCAGTCGAAAGCAATATCGGTCAAGCTATTAACGAACTGGCGGAGGAGAAGCGCATCATTGCCCCCAGTATTCCCGTATGAGGCTTTGAAGTGGGCAATATGCTGATTCGCATTTCCCGTCCCATCGAATCTTCCAAATTTGGGGGACATAGCCGCTAGGAAATTCTACCAGATCATACTGAGCAGGATATGGTCTTCCACTACTGCTGATATCTTTTTGCGCTTCAGTTTCGGCCACCAATGTTTTGACTTTGCTGGCAACCAAATCCATGATTTGATCTTGAGTTAGCGGGCTACTGTCATCGGTAGCCAAGACATTTCCCGAGATAGGATGCGACTAGTTTTCATGTAGTTCGCCCACTTTTGGATTTGAGGGAATAGGCGTCGGCTGCTTTGGGACACCATTTCCCGGTTCACGAGCAGAGCCCTCCGCTTGATTGGGCGGCTGAGAGGCAAGTCGGGCCGTGAGCTGCATCACGACATTCGTCAAGTCATCGATTTTGGAGTAGAGTTTATCCATCTCCTTGTCTTTGTTTCTGAGCTGCTTTCGGAGCTCTTGAAGCAGCTTTTGCTCCACGGTCCTGGGGCGGAAAGTCGGCTCTTCTTCGCTTTCCGAGCCCGACTCCTCATGGACCGAAGGGTCTTTCCTTCTATCGTCCTCATCAAGAGGGTTTTCATCACCCAGCAGAGGCGGCTGTTCTTGGGAAGCGGCCACCACATTCAAGCCAGATTGGGTTTGAGATGTGGTAGCCCCGTCCTTGCTCTTGCTGCGCGTGCCCACCGTGTAGACAGTGTGGACCACATACCCAGCCATTTCCTCATCTTCGGCGGGGTAACCTTGTTCTTCGAACCTCATGTGGTTCAGCCTGGCAGGAGCCCTAGCCCTTTTGTTGGCTCTATACTGAGCCTTTTCTCCCTCAGCTTCTCGATTTTGAAGGCTTGGCGGGCATCCGCTACCTGGGAAGCCATTGTGAGTTGATCAGCGGGGAGCTTAGAGAAGACACCCGATCGAGCATTTGTCAGGGGCGCCGCTGGAGCTTGCTCGGGACGCGTTGTAGCTTTGTTGGTGTTGATGGCCTTGCCCCCAGCTGGGGCCAAGGAAAGTCGTTCAGATATCGACTTGCGTTTGGGTTGGGGCGCCCTTGAGATCACCATATTTGGTCTCCTTCCTTTCGAGACCGGTTTGTCTGCCACCGGGGCTTGAGGAGCTGGGATGGCGCCAACTGGCATGAACATAATAGAGCCGAATGGTAGCAGCGGCTCCTCCCATTGTCGCCCAAGACTGGCCGGAAGGACCGTCCCAGAGTCTATCCTCATCGTGTAGGAGACGGGAGCTGAGTTCATCATCGAAGACATCGTCGGAAGGTGATTTCTTGAAAATTTGCATGAAAAAGCATTATTTTTAGTATAAATATAGGTATGTATATTGATTGAGTTCACATGAACGCTTAACCCGAAATATGGGAGGAGAGATTGGTCCCACCGGGCGTGCCAGAATCTGTAGGGTGTTTTTCGTCACCCCATTGAGATGGGAATACGCGCGCGCTTGTCAGGCGTATACTACAGAATCTCCCTGCCTAGGGTAGGCCGGGGTTTATTGATTGTGGGGATCCAAATCTCCGGCAGCCGCGGACTAAGCTGCCGTTAATTACCCCTCGCCTTTGGGGCGAGGGAACCTCCGATTAACGGGTTAAAATGGTCATGCGAACTCAATGTGCAGTGTACGTGTGTTGTGTTTTGAAAGGGGGGTTTGGATATATCGGGAGCCACGCAGAGATTTTACGGGGGTCCCGCTACCCGGATAGTGGGCTGGGTGTCAAGGGGGCTAGCAGCCCCCTTGCGGGGTGCGGGGCAGCGCCCCGTTAGAAATTTTTTTTCTAACAGGGACAGTGTCGAGGAGCATGTGTGTGTGTAAATATGTATACATATGTGTATATATATGTACATATGTGTATATATATGTACATATGTGTATATATATGTACATATGTATATATATATGTATATATGTATATATATATATATATATATATAAAAGAAAGAGGGGGGAAAGGCATCTAAAGGATGCGTGGGGCCAGCGCCTTGAGTGCTGTGCGCTTAGGTGCTGTGCGCTCAGGCGTAAGCGCGCTACGTGTCGGCACGTGGGCGTTTTGCGCTGGAGCGCAAGTGCGCCACATGTCGGCACGTGGGCGCTTTGCGCTCGAGCGCAGTGCGCCTGAGCGCAGCACGCCACGTGTCGGCATGTGGGCGCTTTGCGCTCGAGCGCAGTGCGCCTGAGCGCAAGTGCGCCACGTGTCGGTACGTGGGCGCTGTGCGCTCGAGCGCAGTGCGCCTGAGCGCAAGCGTGCCACGTGTCGGCATATGGGCGCTTTGCGCTCGAGCGCAGTAAGTCTGAGCGCAAGCGCGCCACGTGTCGGCACGTGGGCGCTTTGCGCTCGAGCGCAGTGCGCCTGAGCGCAAGCGCGCCACGTGTCGGCATGTGGGCGTTTTGCGCTCGAGCGCTGGGCGCTGGCGAGACAAAGGGACTTTTAGTCCCAGAACCAGAAGCTATGCTTCAGAAAGGAAATATTTATTATATATATATATATATCTATGTAAATATATGGTGTAAGACTTCTAAAATGTTTTGGATGATGAAAGAGATTCTTCCTCTTCCTCCTCTGTTGGCTGGATCTTGATGATCAAGAGATGTGAGATCTAAAAATCTCTCATTTCTGAGATCTAATGGTAGATCCAAGTTCCCCTTTGTGGGTTTTGTGGTGGAAGACTTCTTAGTTTTTGAAAAGAAAGAGTAAAACTCTTGATTTAATTCAAAAGAAATGAGAAGGTTTAGAACCTTGGAGAAGGAGCAGGAGGCACAAAAGATCTCAGATCTAAAAATTTTTGTGGAGAGAATGAAAAAAGTTATTTTTATTCATCATCATGTTGCCTTTTATAGGCTTACATATTTACATATAGCCCCTTGGGCTTCACAAAAATGGCATTTTGCCTATCCCATGGCTCATGTGCCATTTCATTTTTGCACATAAGCCATGGGCTTACAAAATATTGGCTTTATGCCCATTTTGCATACATTCATGTATAAAAAATTACATAAAAATTATTTATTACATGATTTTGTTGTTGGCATAGGGAGGCTGGCCGTGGGCTCGACTTGGGCATGGGCCCGCTTGACCTGGGCTTCGGCCCACCTAGCTTGGGGGTTGACCTTGACTTTGACTCGGTCAACCGGGGTGTAAATTTTTACCCCAACAAGTACGAGCAGGCTTGCTTGTTGATCTTCTGATCGCTCAATACCCGGGTGGCCGTTACGTTTAGCAGACCACTTGCGGCTTGTGGGTGTTTGATATGATCATCACCTACTGCCGGCGTATTGATGAGTCTTTAAAGTTCTACACAGAGGTTTCCTAGCTCAAGAGAAATGGAGTAGGAGCACATATATGATAAGTGCAGGACCGAGATTAATGCGATATGTGATACCGCATTCTTTTCTCACGATGTCTGACATGATTGGTTATATGTGATATAACCGAGTTATCGGATCAAGTGTTGATTCGATAAGATGTTACATTTGATATTAGTCGGTTATATGTGATATAGCCGGATTATTAAATCAAGTGTTGATTTAATAATTTAATGTATAATTATATATTTGATATATTACATTACATTAACTAATATTAGCTCACTTAAGATTACTTTTTCTCACTTGATGATACATTGATATATATGTGATATATGTTAATTGTATTATTTTCTTTTGTTGCAATATATTATATATGTGATATGTAATATTGTAACATGCAACGTTATAAATGCAACTAGGGTTTATGAGATTAACACCATAGCTAGGTTTATGTTTAGGTTAATTATCTTAATTAGTTCTAAATTGTGGATTAAAGTTATGATATTTTGTCATGGTTGACTTGGTCGACTCTTTAGATATTTATCAAGATATTTGTTAACCTAACCTTAACCCTAGCCTATGGTTTATTCTCTAGATGAGTTATCCATGATATTATTTGACCATGGTTGCATTTGTAACATTATGAGTTCATCTCTTTGTTCATCACTTCATCTTCTTCTTTCTCATTTTTTGAGCTCTCTTGATTTTTGATAAGTGATGAAATCTTATGAGAAAATGAAATCTAAAGTGAGCCCACTTCCTACTTCATCATCCTCTACTACTTGCCATTTAGTATAAGGTGTTTGCTTCACTAATTCCATAGTTAGTGAAGAGATAGCTTGGGTTAGTGTCTCCTCGACGTAGATCATCTTCGGCCTCGAAGACTTTGAAGCAAGCATGTTCGTTTCTTCATCGGAGCCTCTCTAGAGTCCGGGACTTCATGATCGCAGCGAAGGGACGACTACACGGAGATAATGAAATGAAGGACCGGTCTACAAAGGTTGTATTCCTTGTTCACTTCTTATGAAAAGTTGTTTGTATTACTATCCGTCCGATTTCTAGTATACGATTCATAGTTAGGGTTAGCTTGAACGGCAAAAATTTGAATTTGGCATGGACGATGGCTCCCGAAACCTTGCTGTCGCCTTAGGTAACCCTGCATTGGTATTAGAGCCATGCTAGAAATTTATACGGATTTTGTTAAGATTACGAAACTGAAATACTCCGAAACTTGAAACGGAAAATTCAAGTTTCTGTCGTTTTTAAAAGTTGTTCAAAAAAGGTTACAAACAAGTACAGAGTGATGTATGAGATATATCATGAACACCATAAAATTTCAGGGGATTCCAAGAATTTTTGGCCGGCCACATATAGCATGATCTCGGCCAAAACCGAGCACCCCCCTGAAAATTTTTGGGTGTTCCAGAGACTTGGTTTTGATGTTACAGGTGTTGTTTGTTTTTGCTAATTTTTCATGTAATGTAATTTTACACTATAAACAATTCGGAGTGTTTCGTATTTTTAGTTGTAACATTGTTTTGAATTATTCGCATGCTGTCTAGACGAAGTTAAAAAGTTTGATCGAATGTTAAAAACCCATTTTTCCAAGTTTAACGTATTCGGAAAAACATGCAAGTGATTCTATGAAGCCTCTAGAAGAATGAAACCCTAACTCGACTTTTTGGATTGTGGAACAGCGGATAAACCCAAGGGTTTGCCGTAGTTTCGTGGTGACATGAGTGAGGCTTGGGTTTTCCCTTCTACGTATGGTGCATAGGTACTGTTGCATATTCTGGATATTACTAAAACTGTGCTCAAGTGTTGAGCTGTCGGAAAATTGTGGGACTTTGATGAATCAATCGAAAAGTTTAACGTTCGTCCGGATATTTTATGATGGGATACTATATTTGGAATCCACAATTAGTTATGAGATAACTAGTTTGAATGTTATAAATCTAGTAATTTAGTCTCATTTGATCGGTTGCCACGGGATTTTGATGTGATCAAAAGTCCGTCGCAATCACGCAGTGTACGCGGATACTCGCCGGGTAACATTATTAGATATCCACGTCCCATAGCCCCGACCAAGTGACTGTAGGAGAACCCCGTCGCCAAAAGCATCCGTTCGGGTGCTCGCGGCAGCGGTGTTCTGCCTTAGCGCACTTCGACGACGGTATCGGGGGGTGCGGCCGTCTACTGAAGTTTCCGACGAGTATTCGATCGGGATGTCGGGAATCTTGTTGAATTGCCTGACTTGACATTGAAAAGTGTTTTCGAGATCGAGACTAAAATGCGGGGATTATAATTGTTAGGCATGCGATGTCTAAGGAATTCATTCGGTTAGGCATGCGATGTCTAAGGTGGTTGCGGATTCCAACTGT
The DNA here is from genome assembly GCA_030015575.1 of Agapanthus africanus. Lineage (NCBI taxonomy): Eukaryota > Viridiplantae > Streptophyta > Magnoliopsida > Asparagales > Amaryllidaceae > Agapanthus > Agapanthus africanus. The sequence goes on along the minus strand of JASDDO010000031.1, from coordinate 516,315,909 downwards.
TGTAGTTTTTCACTTTCTTTTCTGCGACCATAAGTGTAATATGTGGTGTATCGCCGGTTTCGGTGCTATATGTCAACGAAAATTGGGATACGCATATTTACTTACGTTGATGACATGTGATGTTATGTGTTGCAGTGATATGTTATATTGGATCGTCGTGTTTTGAATAGCCGGGGGTTTTTATGTGAGATGAGAGTTTTTCATTTTCATTCATGTAAAATTCATTGTATGTAATATTCTTTTATTAGGGCACTTCCGGGTTGAGGATGGTGTCACCATTGTATATTATTTACTTTTCCGCATTAGGATAGACCCAAGGCGGGGAGCACAAGTAACCGGGTTCTAGGGTCCAGTGGGAAACCATCTCAAGGAGTTGAGACCGGGTCTCCTAACTCTAGAATTGGAAGGGTTGCTTTCCGCTGTCGTAGAAGTCTAGGGGTGTGGGTTTGGCTATTCATCACGACCGTGGAATCCTTGTTTTATACAGGCTTAATATAAAACATGGAAATCCTAGTATATCCAATATTTCATATGTTGTATTCTGCTGCGATCTTCTGTGATGTGATCATTGATTATATTCTGAGACGAATGCCGGTATTAAATTTATGAGATATAATTAATATTGCTGCTTTCGTTTCATATGTGATGCTTGGGAAGCATAATAAATGGGACTTCATTAATGAGATTAATGAAATAAAAGAAATCTAAAGATGTTGTAGAAACTTGTCTCGAAAACTGGTAGCTCTAGTTCTTCCTTTGCATAGCGGTATTCCTTGTAGAATATCCAGCACCTTATTCGTTAAGGAAAGAGTCGAGATCCCTTCACCGGGAGTGAACTCTTTAGCGAAACTAGCAGATGCTACAAAATCGGTTTGTCTTTTGATCGCTTTTATAGTTTTTGTTTTGTATAGTGGTATTTGTGAAATATCCTGCATCTTATTCGATAAGGAAAAAGCCGAGATCCCTTCACCGGGAGTGACCTCTTTAGCAAAACTAGTAAAAGCCTAAAAAACACTCTTTTTCAAAATCACTCGATTCTACGACGATATCAAGTTCATTACGCAAAGGGTTTTCTTAAAAACCTGCCGTAGCTCTCCGTCATTTCAGATAAGTAATAGTTAGTATTCGTGCTGCGTTTGTTGACCTTGTCAAGGCGTAGTGTGCGGTAGCTAATTAGTGCTTATCTGCATAAGCATATGATGCGATTGCATTAGGGTAGTCGTGCGACCTTGTTGACCTTGTCAAGGGTCATGCGGGTGGGTTTAATTCAATCAGGAAATGACGGGTTGAACTTGAATTGCGGTCTATGGTTTGTTGACCTTGTCAAGGTCATAGATCGCTCGGGGCAAAACATTATCGGGAATTTCAAGTGTTGAAATTTGCAATGAGATTGCATACCTTCTATGAGATAATTGGATCCCGATACCCACTGCGAGTAAGAGTTACTCCTGGGAGAGTTTTACACATTACAATTAGCCGATCAAGTAGGTGTCTAGAAAGGTGTCAATGGGGTTACGCCCCTGGGAAAACGAGGTTTATTTTAATTAGGTCCGTGCGAAAGCACGGGGAACCTCCCTCAAAGTACCGGCACTGGCCTGGCCGAAAGATTGGCGAACTTGTAGGATGTAATTAGTCCCGGGCAGTCTTTCCTTTTAGGGTTTGAAGGAAGATTTGATAAAAACAGTGGGAGAAATCCTGATTAGATAAATTAAAACCGATCTAATCTTGTAAGAGCATACGCTGAGTGTTTTCTTCTCTCTCTCTCTCTCTCCAGGTAGCGACCATGTCACGCCTTAATCAAGATAATAATATGGATGTATTGACCGAACCCGCTTGTTATACTGAGCTGGGGAACGTTGTTCCCGCTCCAACTTATAATTTTTATAAAGACCGAGCAGGAAATTGGGGATTACCAGAATTCCCGTGCCGCCCAAACGAAGAAAGTGCATGATGATGCATATTCTTCGGGTGTGTTCATTACAGAGAACTGTTTCTCAGTATCCTTTACGTCCTGAGTATGAGATACCGGATCAGGATACCAGATATGTAATCTGTTAAATGGGCTACAGATAGGTAGAGAACTGAGAACGGGTGATAAGTTTCAAAAGTTGGAAACGGTGCAATTGTTGCAAGCCAAGCAGTTAGCAATTATCACCCTGTATTACCAAATACATTGATTCTGAACGAATGTTATTAGATACCGAACCTGATATACCACATTATATCAGTCTCTTTATTTAGTAAAGAAGGATATAATTTTGTATTGTTGGATAATGTTTTGAACATTTCCTATATCAAAAGTTGATCGTTTCAGGCACGTTATCTAAAAGCATATACGTTCTAAATCAAACCACAGTTCTTAACGTACAGAACACACACAAGAGGAAGAGTTCAGAAATGAACGAATCCTTCTTGAGGCATTGTAGACTGGGTCATATCAATGTGACCCGACTAGCTGAAGTTACATTTAGATTCATATTTAAATCTTGAATTTACATCTTGTGAAACTTACCAGTCATGTCACAAAGATAAGATGAGCATTAGCTCCGTTTATTAGAAACAGAGAAAGAGTTAGTGAACTCTTGGGATTGATACATGATGATATATGCAGGTCCCCTGTCTACACATGGGAGGATTGGTTCTTTATACTTCATTACATTCACTGATCATCTCTTAAGATTCGCACATGTGTTCCTATTGAAACACAAGTCTGAAGCTTTTGAGAAATTCAAAGAATATAAGTTAGAAGTAGGGAACCAAAAACAGGTATAAGTATTATGTCCCTTGATGTGATCAGGGAGGAGAATACTTGAGCATGGAATTCCTGGACTATTCTAAAGGAGAATGAGATTCTCTCTCAGCATTACTCCTTCGTATACACCACAGCACGTCGATGTATCGGGGCGGAGCAAATCGCACCCTATGTGAGATGGTGTGCTCTATGATGAGTACTACTGAGCAGCCTATTTCCTTTTAGGAGTTATGCACTTGAGAAGCTGTATACCTATTGAATCAGGGTTCCAATCAAATCAGGTGCCTACCACTCCATATGTGATATGGTATGGGAAGAGCCCATCTCTTAAGGATGTTAAGATTTGGGGTTGTCCGGCCTATGTTTAAAAGCAAAATCCGAACAAGCTCGAGGCAAGGTCTGTCCTGTGGAAGTTTGTTAGGTATCGCAAGCATCCACAAGGGAATATCTTCTACCGCACCGATGAACAAAAGGTGTTTTGTTTCTCAATATGCCATCTTTTTAGAAAAGGAATTTCTCGTGAAGAAATTAGTGGTCATGAGGTAGAATTGGAAGGAGTTCCAACTATACAATCTACAGCTGACGATTTGGTAGAACTGGAGGATTCAATAGTTCCCGACGAACCACAGCCTCTCCACCGATCTGGTAGGGTTCCTCATCCGCCTGAGAGATACTTCGGTTTTCTCTATGACAGTGGAAGTGAGGTTTGCATAATGAGATGATGACCCAACTAATTTCTAGTATGCCATCAGGAGTGGGGACTCTGTAAGAATGGCTGGATATAAGTGATCTGAGATGGAATCCATATACACCAACAAAGTATGGACTTTGGTTGCTTTATATGGAGGGTTAAATCCCATCAGAAGCAAGTATATCTTGAGAAGATTACTTGGTATACATGGAAAAGTTGAGACTTTCAAAGTTAGACTTGTTGTAAAAGGTTCTCGTCATCGACCAGGTGTGGTTTATGATGAAACCTTTTCTCTGGTAGCTATGCTTAAGTCCACCCGGATCCTACTTGCCATTGCTACATACCACGATATCTGGCGGTTAGGTGTCATGACTTCTTTCCTAAATAGTGAATTAGAAGAGAGCGTCTATAAGTACACAGCCAGAGGGATTCGTAGACAGTGTGAGCAACGGAAACGTGTGCAAGTTGCTTTATGAGTTAAAGCAGGTATCGTGGAGTTGGAACATCTATTTTGATGTGGTAGTCAAAGAGATTGACTTCATCAAAATGATAGATGAACCTTGTATATACAAAAAGGTAGTAGGGAGTATGGTGGTGATCCTCGTATTATACGTGGATGACATACTCATGATTGGAAAGGAGTTTCTTATGCTACACTCGATCAATCTCCTCTTATCACAATGATTCTCCATATAGGATCAAGGTGATATCTCCTAAATCCTGGTTTTGGATCTATGAGATAGATCTAAATGGATGTTAGGATTCTCACTAGGTGTAGTGAGATGGTATCAATCGACCCTGGGGAGAATTACTGGATAGCTTCCAGGGTGGTAAGGTCGACTGAATGTGAGTTACAGGCATTGTCTTTACCCTCAGTGGAGGGAAGGTATGTTGGAAGAGTTCCAAGCTAGATACCGTGACATACTAGACGATAAAGGCTGGATACATTGCTACCAAAGATGCTACCAAAGAGGTAGTCTGGATGTACACTAGTTCATGAGATGAACTTCGTTCCTACTATTGTGTGACAATGGAGTTATGGCTTTGGCCAAGGAACCCCCGTCCCATCTATGATCCAGACATATTCTAAGGCAGTATCACCTGATCATGGAGATGGTTGATCTCCAGGGAGATCCAGGTTTAGGAGAGTAGACACACAGGACAACACGGCGGATCCACTCACAAAGGCCTATTCCCAGGAGAGATTTTTATGGGATGGTTGAGTATGAGATACTTCAACCACTGCTGATTGTTGGGTATGAGTTACTACAACAGATGCCCTAGTGCAAGTGGGAGATTGTTAGTAATATGTATGCCCTAGAGGCCATTACTGTATATACGATGTATATTGTAGTGGATGCTTGGACATATATAGGAAGGACTTTCTTACTCGACAAGATAGTATGCTATCTGATTGCTCTTTATCTTAACATGGACACTGATTGTCTCTATATTACATGTTGATAAAGCACTTATGATGAATACTTGAATACCAGGACTATGATGGAGATCATACTAGTGGAGCTAAAGGTAGTCCACAAGTACATCCTATAACTGTTCCTAGTTGAGGGTGTATCAAGACAGGGGGCATCGATACTCCAGAGTAGACTAGCGTATACGTATACCCATATAATGGGCGATGGATGATCCCACATCCATTGGTGTTTGACATCAAGGATAGTATACGGGTGCTCAGTGGAGACTGGGTACACTGGACGGACTCGCCGAGAACTCCCAGATAGTATTATACCTCACGTCAGATGGCAGTTCTTTGGTGACACTAGTACAGTTTAGTCTGTAGACCCGAGATCGTCATAGAGTCTTGTGTGATTCCTACTTTGCTTTGATTTCCACCTTACCACGTTCAAGAGAACGTGCAAAATGGTGGCTTTTGGGTACAGTCCCGAGTCACATAGAGGCAATGAGCGATAGGAGGGGTTTTGTCTCTCCCGGTATAGGGAGTTGATGTTGCGCTATGCTCGATTGGTCATAACAGGAAATCCCTGGCTACGGTTGCTGAGATCTACTTGTTAGTGTTATCAGTAGTTTCTCGAACCGTTATGGACCTTGCACCGGAATGACTTATCAGGCTATTGGGGTCTGACGTTACACCACCCCCAAGATATGATATGCGACATATCAGACGAAGAGACCGGACTGTACGGTAGTGTTACTGATTGGATTCGTAGGAGTACGAGCAGGCTTGCTTGTTGATCTTCTGATCGCTCAATACCCGTGTGGCCGTTACGTTTAGCCGACCGCTTGTGGCTTGTGGGTGTTTGATATGATCATCACCTACTGCCGGCGTATTGACGAGTCTTTAGAGTCCTACATAGAGATTTCCTGGCTCAAGCGAAACGGAGTAGGAGCACATATGTAATATGTGCAGGACCGAGATTAATGCGATATGTGATACCGCATTCTATTCTCGCGATGTATGACATGATTGGTTATATGCGATATAACTGAGTTATCGTATCAAGTGTTGATTCGATAAGATGTTACATTTGATATTAGTCGGTTATATGAGATATAGCCGGATTATTAAATCAAGTGTTGATTTAATAATTTAATGTATAATTATATATTTGATATATTACAATACATTAACTAATATTAGCTTATTTAAGATTACTTTTTCTCACTTGATGACACATTGATATATATATGATATATGTTAATTGTATTATTTTCTTTTCTTGCAATATATTATATATGTGATATGTAATATTGTAACATGCAAGGCTATAAATGCAACTAGGGTTTATGTGTAGGGTTACTAGGCACAAGAACAAGGTTATACAAGGCATCAACCATGCCAAAATCAAAATTTTCAAGTGCCGAACAACCCTAAACAAGATCTTAGAGTAGAGATTAGGCGAAACAAAGAGCAAGTAAACAACTTTACTGCTAAGAGTTAGGGATTACAACCTTTGTAGTCCGTTCCTTCGCTTCATAAGCTTCGAGTAGTAGTCCCTTCTCCGCGATCCATGAACTCCCGAACTCTAGAGAGGCTCCATAAGACGAATGATGCATGCTTGCTTGAAGTCTTCCATTTCGAAGATGATCTACCTTGAAGAAACTCAAACCTAAGCTCTTGCTTTGCTAATCAAGTATTAACAAAGCAAACACCCTAATCTAAGTGGCTAGAATAGATGAGGATGATGATGTAGGAATTTATCTCTCATTTGTTTTCAATTTCTCACTCAAAATCATCACATAAGAAAAAGCTAGAAAGCTTTTCTCAAAGGAAGAAGAAGAAGAAATTACTTTATGATGAATAATGAATTCATATGTGAGGTTAGAAATGCAACCATGGGTTAAGAATATAAACTTAACTCTTGTCGAGAAATAACTATGGTAAAGGGTTTGGGTTGAGTTAAGGAAATATCTTCACAAAATATCAAGGTCAAAGTCAAAGCTTCAAGAAGCTTCTTGAAAGCTTCATGAAAGCTTAACCCTAATCCAAACCCTAACCATATTTAAACTCTACAAAACATGTTGCATTTGCAACCCTAACTTGTTACAATATTATATATCACATATACAATATTTATTGTAACAAAATAAAATAATACAATTAACATATATCACATATCACATATATATCAATGTATTATCCAAGTGAGAAAAAGAATCTTTAAGTGAGCTTATATTAGTTAATGTAATATAATATATCAAATATATAATTATACATTAAATTATCGAATCAACACTTGATCCGATAATCCAGCTATTTCACAAATAACCGACTAATATAATCTGTATCAGTTCACGTATCAACACTTGATCCGATGACCCGGCTATATCACATATACCCGGCCGATATCTCATATCGCGAGAATCTAATACGGTATCGCATACACGTATTATTCCCTGTCCCGCACATATCACATATGTGCTCCTACTCCGTTTTGCCTGAGCCAGGAAACCTCTGTGTAGGACTCTAAAGAATCGTCAATACGCCGGCAGTAACTGATGATCATATCAAACACCCACAAGCTTCAAGCGGTCAGCTAAATGTAACAGCCACCCAGGTATTGAGCGATCAGAAGATCAACAACTAAGCCTGTACATTCTCCTGCGAATCCAATCAATAACACTCCCGTACAGTCCGGTCTCTTCGTCTGATATGTCGCATATCTCGCCTAGGGGTGGTAAACGTGAGACCCCAGTAGCTTGATAAGTCGTGTCAATATGAGGTCCATAACATTTCGAGAAACTTCCGATAACACTTACCCGTAAATCTTAGCAACCCTGGACAGGGATTTCTAGTTATAGCCAATCGAACACAGCGCAACATCAACTCCCTATACCGGGAGAGATGAATCCCCTCCTATCGCTCATTGCCTCCATGTGATTCGGGACTGTACCCAAAAGCCACCGTTTTGCATGCCCTCTTGGACGTGGTATGATGGAAATCAAAGCACAGTGGGAATCACACAAGTCTCTATGACGATCTCGGGTCTACAGACTAACCTGTACCAGTGTCATCAGAGAACTGCCATCTGACGTGAGGTATAATACCATCTGGGAGTTCTCGGCGAGTCCGTCCAGTATACCCAGTCTCCACTGAGCACCCATATACCTTCTCTGATGTCAAATACCAATGGATATGGGATCATCCATCGCCCATCATATGGGTCAAGAAGCGCATACGCTAGTCTACGCTGGAGTATCGATGCCCTGTCTCGGTACTCCCACGACTAGGAACATTTGAAGGATGTACTTGGCGACTACACTGTCCCCACTAGTATGATCTGCATCATAGTCCTGGTAGTCAAGTACTCATCCTAAGGGCTTTATCAACATGTAACATAGAGACAATCATAGTACATGTTAAGATAAAGAGTAACCAGATAGCATACTATCATGTCGAGCAAGAAAGTCCTCCCTATATATGTCCAAGCATCCACTACAATATACATCGTATGTAAAGTAATGGCCTCTAGGGCATACATATAACTAACAATCTCCCACTTGCACTAGGGCCATCTGTTGTGGTATCGCATACCCAACAATCAGCTGTGGTTGAAGTATCTCATACTCAACCATTCCATAAAAGTCACTACTGGGAAATAGGCCTTTTTGAGTGGATCCGCGCCGTTGTCCTCTGTGTCTAATCTCCTAACCTCGATCTCCCTGGAGATCAACCATCTCCATGATCAGGTGATACTCTCTAAGAATATGTCTGGATCACAGATGGGACGGGGGTTCCTAGGCATAAGCCACAACTCCATTGTCATACAATGGTAGGAACGAAGTTCATCTCATGAACTAGTGTATATCCAGACTATTTCTTTGGTAGCATCCTTGGTAGTGATTTATCTTGCCTTTATCTTCTAGTATGTCACGGTATCTAGCTTGGAACTCTTTCAATATACCGTCCCTCCACTGAGGGTAAAGACAATGCCTGTGACCGACATTCAGTCGTACTTATCACCCTGGAACCTTTCCAGTGATTCTTCCCAGGATCGATTGATACCATCTCACTACAACTAGTGAGAATCCTAACATCCATTTAGATATATCTCATAGATATAAAACTTAGGATTAAGGAGGTATCATCTTGATCCTATATAGAGAATACTTATGATAAGAGGAGATTGACCGAGTGTAGCATAGGAAACTCCATACCTATCACGAGTATGCCATCCATTTACAATATGAGGATCACCACCATACTCTCTACTACCTTTTTGTATATACAAGGTTCATCTACCATTTTGATGAAGTCAAACTCTTTGACTACCACATCAAAACAGACATTCCAACTCTGTGATGCCTGCTTTATCCCATAAAGCAACTTGCACGCTTTTCCGCTGCTCCCACTGTCTACGAAGCCCTCTGGTTGTGTACTTATAGACGCTATCTTCTAAATCATCATTTAGAAAAGCTGTCATGACACCCAACCGCCAGAAATCGTAGTCATGGTATGTAGCAATGGCAAGTAGGATCTGGATGGACTTAAGCACAGCTTTGAAATTCTTAACTTTTCCATGTACACCAAGTAATCTTCTCAAGATATACTTGCTCTTGATGGGGATTTAACCCTTCAGATAAAGCAACCAAAGTCCATACTTTGTTGGTGTATATGGATTCCATCTCAGGTCACAAAGCATCCAGCTATTCTTACAGAGTCCCACTCCTGATGGCCTGCTCGAAACAAGTTGGGTCATCATATTATGATTCAATCCTCGCTTACACTATCATAGAGAAACCGAAGTATCTCTCAGGTGGATGAGGAACCCTACTAGATCGGCGGAGAGGCTGAGGATCGTTAGAAACTATTGAATCCTTTGGTTTTACCAAATCATCAGCTGCAGTTTGTATAGCTGGAACTCTTTCCAGTTCTACCTCATGACCACTAATTTCTTCATAAGAAATTCCCTTTCACAAAGGTGGCATGCTGAGAAACAAAACATCTTTTGTTTCTCGATGTGGTAGAAGATATTCCCTTACTAATGCTTGGGATATCCAACAAACTTCCACAGAACTGACCTTGCCTCGAGTTTGTCCGGATTTTGCTTTTAGGCATAGGCTGGACAACCCCAAATCTTAACATACTTAAGATATGGGCACTTCCCATTCCATATCACATATGAAGTGGTAGGCTTCTGATTTGATTGGAACCCTATTCAATAGGTATGCAGCTTCTCAAGTGCATAACTCCTAAAAGGAAATAGGAAACTCAGTAGTACTCATCATAGAGCGCACCATATTTAATAGGGTGTGATTGCTCCGCCCCGATATACCGACGTGCTGTGGTGTATACGGAGGAGTAATGCTGAGAGAGAATCTCATTCTCCTTTAGAATATTCCAGGAATCCTGTGCTTAAGTATTCTCCTCCCTGATTACATCAAAGGATATAATACTTATACCCGTTTTGGTTCTCTACTTCTAACTCATATTCATTGGATTTCTCAAAAGGTTCAGACTTGTGTTTCAACAGAAACATATGTCCGAACCTTGAGAGACAATTAGTGAATGTAATGAAGTATAAAGAACCGGTCCTAGCATGTGTAAACAGGGGACCTTACATACATCATCATGTATCAATCCTAAGAGTTCACTAACTCTTTTTCTGTTTCCAATAAACAGAGTTGTGGTCATCTTATCTTTGTGAAATGACCGCCAAGTTTCATAAGATGTAAATTTAAACAGATTTAAATATGCATCTAAATGTAACTTGGCTATTCGGGTCGCATTGATATGACCTAGTCTACAACCCCTCAAGAAGAATTTGTTCATTTCTGAACTCTTCCTCTTGTGTGTGTTCTGTATATTAAGAACTATAATTTGATTTAGAACGTATATGCTTTTAGATAACGTGCCTGAACCGATCAACTCTTGATATAGGAAATGTTCAAAACATTATCCAACAATACAAAACTATATCCTTCTTTACTTATAAAGATAATGATATGATGTTGTATATCAGGTTCGGTATCTAATAACATTTGTTCAGAACCAATGTATTCTAGTAATACAGGGTGATAACTGCCAACAGACTTGGCTGCAACAATTGCATAATTTCCAACTCTTGAAACTTATCACCCATTCTCAGTTCTCTACCTATCTGTAGCCCATGGAACAGATTACATTTGCGGGATCCTGACCCGGTATCTCATACCCAGGACGTAAAGGATACCGAGAAACAGTTCTCGGTAATGAACATACCCGAAGAAGATGCATCAGCATACACTTTCTTCGTTTGGGCGGCACGGGAATTCTAGTAATCCCCTATTTCCTGCTCGGTCTTATAATAATTATAAGTTGGAGCGGGACCAACGCTCCCTAGCTCAGTATAACAAGCGGGTTCAGTCAATAAATCCGTATTATTATCTTGATTAAGGCGTGACATGGTCTCTACCTAGAGAGAGAGAGAAGAAAACACTCAGCGTATGCTTTTGCAAGATTAGATTGGTTATAAATATATCTAATCAGGATGGCTCCCACTGTTTTAGTCAAATCTTCCTTCAAACCCTAAAAGGAAAGACTAGCCGGGATTAATTACACTCTACAAGTTCGCCAATCTTTCAGCCAGGCCAGTGCCGGTACTTTGAGGGAGGTTTCCCGAGCTTTCGCACGGACCTAATTAAAATAAAACTCGTTTTCCCAGGGGCTTAACACTGTTAACACCTTTCTAGACACCTACTTGATCGGCTAATTGTAATGTGTAAAACTCTTCTAGGAGTAACTCTTACTCGCAGTGGGTATCGGGATCCAACTATCTCATAGAAGGTATGCAATCTCATTGCAAATTTCAACACTTGAAATTCCCGATAATATTTTGACCCTAGTACTTATGACCTTAACTATGGTCAACATATCATAAGCACTAGTCAAGTTCTTCCCGTCATTTCATGATTAATTAGACCCACCCACATGACCCTCAACTATGGTCGACATAATCACATGACTGTCCTAATTAATCGCATTATATGCAGCGTAGGAAGACATCTCTTAGCTACCGTACACTACGCCTCAACTATAGTCGACATACGCAGCACGAATACTAAGTACTCTACTTCCTAAAATGACGGAGGGCTACGACAGGTTTTTAAGAAAACCTTTTACGTAATGAACTTGATATCGTTGTAGAATCGAGTGATTTTAAAAAAGGAATGTTTTTTAGGCTTTTCTAGTTTCGCTAAAGAGGTCACTCCCGGTGAAGGGATCTCGGCTCTTTCCACATCGAATAAGGTGCAGGATATTTCATAAATACCGTTGTGCAAAGCAAGAACTATAGAAGCAATCAAAAGACAAACCGAGTGTGTAGTATATGCTAGTTTCGCTAAAGAGGTCACTCCCGGTGAAGGGATCTCGGCTCTTTCCTTATCGAATAAGGTGCTGGATATTCTACAAGGAATACCGCTATGCAAAGCAAGAACTAGAGGTACCCGTTTTTAAACAAGTTTCTACAACATCTTTAGGTTTCTTTTATTTCATTAATCTCATTAATGAAGTCCCATTTTATTATGCTTCACAAGCATCACATATGAAACGAAATCAACAATATATAATATATATCTCATATACACAATATAAACATTCGTCTCAGGCAGTAATTTGATCTCATTACAGAACATTGCAGCAGAAGAACATATATGAAATATTGGATATACTAGGAGGTCCGTGTTTTAATATGAGCCTGTATAAAACATGGATTCCACGGTCGTGATGAATAGCCAAACCCTCATCCCTAGACCCCTACGAGAGCGGCAAGTAATCCTTCCAGTTCTAGAGTTAGGAGACCCGGTCTCGACTCCTCGAGATGGTCTCCCACTGGACCCTGGAACCCGGTTACTTGTGCTCCCCGCCTTGGGTCTATCCTAATGCGGAAAAGTAAATAATATACAATGGTGACATCATCCTCAGCCCGGAAGTGCCCCAATAAAGGAATATTACATACAAATGAATTTTACATGAATGAAAAAGAAAAAACTCTCATCTCACATAAAACCCCCGGCTATTCAAAACACGAAGATCCAATATAACATATCACAGCAACACATAATATCACATATCATCAACGTAAGTAAATATGCGTATCCCAATTGTCGTTGATGTATAGCAACGAAACCGGCGATACACCACATATTGCACTTACGGTCGCAGAAAAGAAAGTGTAAAACTACAACAGTTGGAATCCGCAACCACCTTAGACATCGCATGCCTAACCAAATGAATTCCTTAGACATCGCATGCCTAACAATTATAAACCCCGCATTTTAGTCTCTATATCGAAAACACTTTTCAATATCTAGTCGGGCAATTCAACGAGATTCCCGGCATCCTGATCGAATGCTCGTCGAAAACTTTAGTAGACGGCCGCACCCCGATGTCGTCGACAAAGTGCACTAAGGCGGAACACCGCTGTCGCGAGCTCCCGAACGGATGCTTTTGGCGACGGGGTTCTCCTACTGTCACTTAGTCAGGGCTATAGGGCATGGATATCTATTAAGTTTACCCGGCGAGTATCCGCGTACGTTACATGATTGCGAAGGACTTTTGATCGCATCAAAATCCCGTGGCAACTGATCATCTAAAACCAAAGTGCTAGATTTATAACATTCAAATTAGTTATCTCATAACTACTTGTGGATTCCAAATATTGTATCACATTCCAGATAAATAGACAATGTTAAACTTTCCGATCGAATAAACAAACACCCATGATTTTCCAAATAGCTCATCATTTGAGCGGAGTTAAAAAATCCCAGAACATGTCACAGCCCAGTGAACCAGCCGTAGAAGGGTCAAACCAACGCCTCACATGTGGCAACGCTAAATTACCACAAACCCTAGGGTTCAAGTGGCAGTTTTGATGGTCACATAATCGAGTTAAGGTTACGTTCTTCTACAGGGTCCACAGATACGCTTGCATGATTTTCCGGAAGTTTCAAACTCGTGGAAAAATCCAACACTTGAAAATTTTCCGTCAGGGGAAAAAGTGAGTTATTGATATCCGTTCGAACTTTTTAACACGTTCTAAATTACCCGAAAACTAAATGAAGTTAAACTTTCCGATCGAATCAACGAATACAAAAGATCTCCAGAAAACTCAACATTTGAGTAGAATTAAAAATTCCCAGAAGCATGCAAAAGTACCCAAGAATCATACCGTGAAGTTTTATCCCCTGACACCCTAAGTTGGCCGCGGATCCTCCGCCAAACGCATGGTTTGGCCGCGGTTCCGCGGTCTCTTGAAGGGGTCATGGGTCCGTACTTCATAGTAATTCTTATAATTCCCTGCTTAATTTTCTGAGTATTTTTAATACAGAAAAAATCAACATTTCAAAAAATTTCCAGAGAGGGGGTAAAACACGATGTTTCGGGATTCGATCGGACTTTAAACTTCGTCTAGACAACGCCTAAAGCTCTAGCTTGGCTCTGATAACACTGTAGGGTTACTAGGTACAAGAACAAGGTTCTACAAGGTATCAATCATGCCAAAATCAAAATTTTCAAGTGCCGAACAAGCCTAACCAAGATCTTAGACAAGAGATTAGGCGAAACAAAGAGCAAGTAAACAACTTTACTGCTAAGAGTTAGGGATTACAACCTTTGTAGTCCATTGCTTCACTTCATAAGCTCCGAGTAGTAGTCCCTTCGCCACGATCCATGAACTCCAAAACTCTAGAAAGGTCCACAAGACGAATGATGCATGCTTGCTTGAAGTCTTCCATTTCGAAGATGATCTACCTTGAAGAAACTCTAACCCAAGTTCTTGCTTTGCTAATCAAGTATTAACAAAGCAAACACCCTAATCTAAGTGGCTAGAATATATGAGGATGATGAAGTAGGAATTTAGCTCTCATTTGTTTTCAATTTCTCACTCAAAATCATCACATAAGAAAAAGCTAGAAAACTTTTCTCAAAGGAAGAAGAAGAAGAAATTATTTTGTGATGAATAATGAATTCACATGTGAGCTTAGAAATGCAACCATGGGTTAAGAATATAAACTTAACCCTTGTAGAGAAATAACTACGGTAAAGGGTTTGGGTTGGGTTAAGGAAATATCGTCACAAAATATCAAGGTCAAAGTCAAAGCTTCAAGAAGCTTCTTGAAAGCTTCATGAAAGCTTAACCCTAATCAAAACCCCAACCATATTTAAACTCCACAAAACATGTTGCATTTGCAACCCTAACTTGTTACAATATTATATATCACATATACAATATTTATTGTAACAAAATAAAATAATACAATTAATATATATCAATGTATTATCCAAGTGAGAAAAAGAATCTTTAAGTGAGCTTATATTAGTTAATGTAATATAATATATCAAATATATAATTATACATTAAATTATCGAATCAACACTAGATCCGATAATCCGGCTATTTCACAAATAACCGACTAATATAATCTGTATCAGTTCATCGAATCAACACTTGATCCGATGACCCGGCTGTAAGTCCACGTTGCCACCCCCGGTTCTTGCGGGGAGGCGGAAACGGTATAAAAATCAAATTTTTAGCGCATGAGGCAACATGGACTAACAAAGTCGGGATCTTTTCTAAACTAAACTAGCAAGAAAGCTAAAGAGAGTTAGCTACTCGGATAAAAGGTTATACCTAACTTGAACTCCTTCTTCTTGAAACCTTTGTAGGGTTTGATGGTGCTTTCCTCGTCGCCTTCTTCCGTCAAAGATGGATCCACCTGAGGGTTCAACCTTCGGGCTCTTTCTCGAACTTTGAGAGAACTAGAATCTTCGTCTTGCTAAACCTCTAACCCTAGAGTAAGTAGAGAGTGGCTTTGGGGTGCTTTTATCTCAAGGAGAGGTATTCTCAACACATGAGAAGGATTCTCCTTTTACTAGAGGAGGAGGAAGAAGAAGAGAGGAGAGAGAAGAGATATGATAGAATGAATATTATTCTTCTCATTTTGCAACCATAACCAAAATGAAAAGAATTATCAAATTAACAATAATAATAAAAATGAAATAGTTGATGGATGGTTTGGAATGACTATTATCATTACATTCATTAAATGGTTTTGCTAGAATCAAAGAGCATCTTTGATATGTAATGATAATGGTCAAACTTTCAACTATGGTCAACAAGTCAACCTTGGTCAACAAGTCAACAAACCCAACCATAACATAATTTCATTTAATTAATATTATTAATTGATATATCACAAATTCATTAGGGTTTGGAAAAAGACGACTGTCAACAGTGCATACACACCCGTTCCGAAACCCTAATGAAAATCCTCTTCCTCCGCCTCAAACAACTGTGCATACACACCCGCATTCTTGTTCCGAGGAACATGAATACAATGAGATAAAATCAACCCCAAAACATATACCAGTATCTGACTCAAACCAGAGCCAGCCAGTAATATCCGTCCGGACTCCAAACGTGCACAAGTGCGCGGATGAGAATGAACCATGTCGCAAAACCATGCGACCTCTACTCTGTTTTGCCCAAAAGCGAATAGCCCTCTGTGTGGGACTCTAAAGACTCGACACTACGCTGGCAGTGGGTTTAACCACAGACCGCAAGCGGCACTAGCTGTGCGTAACGGTCCCCAGGTAGATGCCGACAAGAAGACTGACGAGGTGAACCCTATCTGAACTCCTACTGAGTCTGAATGTGACAATCTCCGTACAGTCCGGTCTGTTCGTCTGATACATCGCATGGCGGGCCTAGGGGGCGGTAAATGTCAGTCCCCTAATAGCGGTACAAGTCGTGTCGGAGTGAAGCCCAAAACACCCTGAGATAACACTGGAAGCCTACCAGTATATCTCGCTTGCCCTGGCCAGGGACTACTCGTGTAATGGCTCTCCTAGACACAGCGCGATGTCAACCCCCAATACCGGGAGAGACAAATCCTGTCTAACCGTCACTGCCTCCAAATGCTTCAGGACTGTACCCAACTACTACCTGTTTGCATGACTCCTTTGAGCCGTGGTAGGGTAGTAATCAAAGTACAGTGGGAACACACTCGAGGCGAAGTGACAGTGTCAAGTCAGCGGACTAAGCTGTACTCATGTCACCTGGGAACTGATAACTGACGATAGGTATAATACCAACCTGTCAGTTCCCGACGAGTCCTGTCCAGTGTACTCGTAACACAACGAGCACCCGTATACTATCTCCAGTACGACGTACTGATGGCTGTGGGACAGACCATCTCCCACACTGGGATGAGAAGCGCATACGCTAGTCTACTCCGGAGTATCGATGCCCTGTCTCGATAGTCCTGCGACTAGGGACCTGTATAAGGATGTGCTTATAGATTACCCAGCCCCCACTAGTGTGACTGCCATCACAACGCTGGTAATCAAGCAAAGATCCTAAGGGCTCCACTAATGTGTATAGGTGATATACTAAAATAAACACAAGTACACATTGAAGTAGAAACAAACCAAGTAGCATACTACTATATTGAGGAAGATTGTTTATACAAGGTGAATATCCCAAGCTTCCATTAAGTAATATACAAACTAGTATGATACAGTAATGGCCTCTAGGGCATATACACTAACAATCTCCCACTTGCACTAAGGCCATGTACCGGCGTATCGAAGACCTATCATCTCGATCAGCCGCTCGAACTGAGTCTGGGGCAAGGCCTTGGTGAATGGATCTGCAGTGTTTTCCTCTGAAGCAACCCTCCGAACCTCGATCTCCTGGCGATCCACGATCTCCCTGATCAGGTGATACCGCCTCAAGATGTGTCTGGATTTCTGATGGGACCTGGGTTCCTTCGCTAAAGCTATAGCCCCGTTGTTGTCGCAATACAGAGGTACTGGATCAACAATGGACGGAACCACCTGAAGTTCTTTCAAGAACTTCCTCATCCAGACGGCTTCTTTTGCGGCATCAGATGCAGCGATGTATTCCGCTTCCATCGTCGAGTCTGCAACGGTTTCCTGTTTGGAACTCTTCCAACACACCGCCCCTCCATTGAGGGTAAAGACAAAACCCGACATGGACTTGGAATCATCCTTGTTACTCTGGAAGCTGGAGTCAGCAAAGGCCTCGATCTGGAGGTCTTTTCCGCCATACACCAAGAACATCTCCTTAGTCCTTCTCAGGTACTTGAGAATGTTCTTTACCGCTATCCAGTGTTTCTCCCCAGGGTTTGACTGATACCGGCTTACCACACTCAGTGCATAAGCTACATCCGGTCTGGTAGACAACATCGCATACATTATAGAGCCTACCGCAGAAGCGTAGGGTATAATAGACAAGCGATCCCTCTCCAAATCAGTCTTGGGAGACATCTCTTTAGAGAGGGTGATCCCGTGACAAGCCGGTAGGTTACCGCGCTTGGAATCTTCCATACTGATTCTTTTCACTATGGTGTCGATGTACCTGGACTGAGAAAGTCCTAATATCCTTTTGGATCTATCACGATGGATCCGGATCCCCAGGATGTATGAGGCATCACCCAGGTCTTTCATGGAGAACCTGTGCGACAAGAACCCCTTGACAGATTGTAGCATAGGAATGTCATTTCCTATTAAGAGAATGTCATCCACGTATAAAACGAGGAATACTACAGTTCTCACTACAAATCTACTATAGATGCATGGTTCATCTGGATTTTTGATAAAGCCAAATTCCTTGACCGTCTCATCAAAACAGATGTTCTAACTCCGCGATGCCTGCTTTAGTCCATAGATGGACTTAAGCAACTTGCACACCTTTCCGCTGCTCCCACTCTGAATGAAACCCTCTGGCTGATCCATATAGACACACTCCTCTAAATTTCCATTTAGAAAAGCGGTCTTTACGTCCATATGCCAAATCTCATAATCGTGGAAGGCAGCAATGGCAAGAAGGATCCGAATGGATTTCAGCATAGCCACTGGAGAAAAGGTTTCGTCATAGTCCAAACCAGGTCTTTGACGAAAACCCTTTGCAACAAGTCTAGCTTTATAGGTCTCAACCTGTCCATCTACACCAATCTTCCTTTTGAAGATCCACTTGCATCCTACGGGTTTTACCCCGTCTGGAGCAATGTCCAACGTCCATACTTTGTTGGTGTACATGGACTCCATTTCGGTCCGCATTGCATCCGGCCATTTTACCGAGTCAACGCTCTGAACGGCCTGCTGGAAGCTAGTAGGCTCATCATAATCTATGATACAATCTTCTCTATCCCCGTCTATGAGAAAACCGTAGTATCTCTCGGGCGGATGAGACTGCCTACTACTCCTGCGGAGCGGCGTAGGAATGTCCTGTTCTTTTGAACCCTCTGGTTCCACTAAGCTTTCAGTAATAGCTCGTGGTTCTGGAATTTCTTCCAGTTCTACTGTGCTCCCACTTATCTGGTTTTCCAAAAACTCAGTTTCCAAGAAGTAAGCATGACGAGAAACAAGAACTTTTTGTTCCTCTTCACAGTAGAAGAAATATCCCTTGGAGTTCTTTGGATATCCCACGAACTTGCACTGTACTGAGCGTGCCTCGAGCTTGTCCGCATGCTGCTTTTTAACAAAAGCTGGACATCCCCATGTCTTAATGTGCTTATGATAGGGTCTCTTCCCACACCATATCTCATATGGTGTAGTAGGCACAGTCTTAGTAGGAACTCGGTTCAAAAGGTATGCAGCTGATTTTAGCGCATACCCCCAGAATGATCGCGGTAACTCAGCGTTACTCATCATGGACCGTACCATATCCAATAGGGTCCGGTTCCGTCTCTCCGATACACCGTTATGTTGCGGAGTGTATGGAGGAGTAAGCTGAGAGAGAATTCCATTCTCTTTTACGTAATTCAGGAACTCGGCACTTAAGTATTCTCCACCTCGATCCGATCTTAGAATCTTGATACTTTTGCCGGTTTGTTTTTCTACTTCATTCTTATATTCCTGGAACTTTTCAAAGGCTTCGGACTTATGTTTCATTAAGAAGACATAACCGTACCTTGAAAAATCATCCGTAAAAGTAATGAAGTAAGAATAACCGCTTCGCGCATGTGTAGACATTGGACCGCACACGTCACTGTGTACGAGTCCCAAGAGCTCGCTCGCTCTTACTCCGTGTCCAGTGAACGGAGTCTTTGTCATCTTTCCTTTGAGACAGGATTGACAAGTGGCATACGATTGATATTCGAACGGATCCAAATACCCTTCTGTATGTAACTTAGTCAACCTTCTCTCATTGATGTGACCCAGTCTACAATGCCATAAGAAAGTCTGATTGATTTCCGGAGACTTTCTTTTGTGTGTATTCTGGACATTGAAAATCTGTGGTTGGTTTAATACGTATATACCATTGCTCAATGTACCTGACCCAATCAGAACTTGATTAAGGTGAATGTTTACAACATTACTTACAAACGCAAATTCATAACCTTCTTTAGAAACCAAAGATACAGAAATGATATTACAAGTTGCGTTGGGTACAAAAAAACAATTACGCAAAACCAAAACATGCCCATCTGACATTCCCAGGTGATAGTCCCCCACGGCTTTAGCATCCATGCTAGCTCCGTTTGCAACTCTGAGGGTCATGTCACCTGCCTTCAAAACCCTACGGTTTCTCAACGCCTGCAAAGAATTACAGATATGAGATCCTGATCCGGTATCCAATACCCAGGAAGTAGAGTTTATTGAAAGACAGTTTTCAATAACATACACACCTGAAGCTGAAGCCGCAACCTGCTTCAGTTCCTGTGTCCTGGCCTTCCAAGCCCTGCAATCTTTCTTCCAGTGTCCACTCTTATGACAATAGAAGCATTCTTCTTTACCTACAAGCTTCCCCGCTATCATTGTTGCCTTTGCCTTTCCCCTCGTATCCACTTTACTAACACCGCCCCTTGGTTTGGCGGGGGCTTTCCTCTTCTTTCCCTTGGCTTTCGCCTTGGACCTAGAAGAAGAAGATCCTCCTACAAACAAAGTGGATGTTTCCCTACTTTTCTGTAGGGTGCCCTCTGCGCTCCTCAGCATGTTGAGGAGTTCTGAAAGTTCAACCTCTTTTTCTTGTAAGTTGAAGTTCAGTATAAACTGGGCGTAAGTGGAAGGAAGGGACTGGAGAATCAAGTCCGTATAGAGCTCATTCTCCAACGTGGTTCCAAGTTCCGCGAGCTCCTCAATGAAGCCAATCATCTTAAGCACGTGTTCCGCTACCGATGATCCGATGGACAACTTTGCCGAAAATAACTTCTTCGACACTTCGTATCTTGCGATACGAGATTGCTCTCCATACAGTTCTTTTGTATGGAGAAATATGGATTCAAGGTCCATATTCTCGAGCCTCCTCTGATGTTCATTGTCCATCGAGGCAAGTACGAGGCACTTGGCCTTCGCGCTATCAATCTCCCAGGTTTTACGGATTTCCTTATCCGCGACGCTGGAGGTGGGACTTGGGACGGGGGGAGCTTTGGTGGTAAGAAGATACCCCAGCTTGTCGTAAGTGATTGCCATTTTGACATTCCTGAGCCAATCTTTGTAGTTTGTCCCTGTCAGTATATTTTTATCTAGAAGTAACTTAAGTCCAGTCATGTCGATTGGTCGCTGCAATTAGGAGAGAGAGAAGAAACACTTAGCACGATGCTCTTGTAAGTTTAGAATGGTTTTTAGTTTTTCTAAACAGGATGGCTCCCACTGTCTCTCGAATCCCTCCTCAAACCATAAAGGAAGAATTAGTCGGGATCAATCCCACCGCACAATACTTGCTTAACCGTTCAGCCAGGCTAGTGTTGGTACTTCGAGGGAGGTTTTCCAACGCTTTCGCGAAGTTCCTTAATTAAATAACCTCTTTTCCCTGGGGGCGTAGCCCCGCTAACACCTTTCTAGGCACCTACTAGGTTTATAGCATTGATCGTTTAGTGAGAAATTTCCCGAGGAGTAGCATATACTCACAGTAGGATCGGGATCCAAATATCATCGCGTGAAGAAACTGAAGGAATCCTACCAGAATCACCACACTCCAAATGGTATGCAAATCTAGCAAGTTTCAGTACTTATGAAACTCCCGATGTGGATTTTTGCCCCATGCTCTTATGACCTTGACTTTGGCCAACAAATCATAAGTCACATGTCAAGTTCTTCCCGTCGTTCTCCAGGTTAATTTGAATCCACCCGTACCTACCCCTGACTTTGGCCAACAAGGCAGTACAACTGTTCCAAATCAACGCATCTATCTATGCTGCACATGAATACCCAATAGCTACCAATCACTATGCCTTGACTTTGGCCAACAAACACAGCTTGAATACTATTGACTATTCATGTGAAACGACGGAGGGCTACGAATGGTTTTGGCGAAACCGTGAACGTAGTGAACTTGATATAATCGATGGAACAAGATAGCTTTTAAAAGGAGTGGCTCAAGCTCCGCATTTAAAAGTTAGTTTTGAAAAGAACCGAGTGGTTTTTCGAAAGTGTTCCAACGACTTTTGCTTGGTTTATTATCTTGCATTAGTTCTTTTAATGCGTGATATTCTTGCATTAGTTCTTTTAATGCGTCCCATCATTTAATCCTACCATTGCAGAAAACAACCAAAATATGACGTACGCTTATGCCATTCGCATTCTCCACGGGGCCCCGTCATCACCCGTTAGGTTACTTAACTAACGACAGAGCGGGGGCTAGGCTAGCGCGGCTGTAAAACATAAGCAACGCCTAAATAGTTATAAATGTAAAGTAATGATAGACATTACAGATCACAGATGAATACATTGGATATACTAGGAATCCGCAATCCGTTCGAGCCTGCAACGAAAAGCGGATTACACGGTCGCGGTGAATAGCCAAAACCCCACCCAAAACCCCTACGGGTGCGGCAAACTACCCGCCAAGTATCCGAAGCGAAGCAACCTCCCTCACCACCGTGAGTAGGCCACTCTCCACTTCGAGATACCCGGTAGTTTGTGCACCCCCTCCATAAGTCTATCCTAGGAGCAAAAACAGTAAAAAGAATTATACAATGACGGCTACAACCCCGACCCGGTTGTGCGGCCAAACAAATAATAATATTACATCAATTTACATATTACATGAATGAAAGTAAAAGAAAAACTCATCTTACATCCACCCCAACTATTCACCCGCGACAGTCCAACGCATTCATATACACATACCATCATCAATCACAGATCACAGATTGTATAACCCCGACTAATCGACATATAGCGATTAGCCGACGTTCAATACATATAAACATCACAGATATAACCAATATAGTCAAAGTGTAGTGAAGTTCGATAAAAATACGGATTTATAGGCCCCCAAAAAAAAATTTCTTTTCTGGAAAACCTGGGCATAAATAAACCATCTGAAAAATCCCAAAACCCTATCAGAAGAACACTGCACAAAACCCGATCACGAGAGGAGCCTAAACGGCGGCGGTTCCGCGGCAAATGCATACCTATTGCCGCGGAACCGCGGCGGTTTGAGGGAATCAGGGGATCGTTTTTGGTGGGTGTTCTCACAAAACCCTGAGCCGATTTTAGGAGTAAAACTTTTTACCTTTTGAGCATAAAAAAATTCAACAGAAAGTTAGGGTTTTTAACTTTTAGGTTTTTGTGATTTTTCCGATCGAACTTCCGTACACTTTACTACCAAGCTAGTTTGAGTTTAGTTAGGCTCTGATACAACTGTAAGTCCACGTTGCCACCCCCGGTTCTTGCGGGGAGGCGGAAACGGTATAAAAATCAAATTTTTAGCGCATGAGGCAACATGGACTAACAAAGTCGGGATCTTTTCTAAACTAAACTAGCAAGAAAGCAAAAGAGAGTTAGCTACTCGGATAAAAGGTTATACCTAATTTGAACTCCTTCTTCTTGAAACCTTTGTAGGGTTTGATGGTGCTTTCCTCGTCGCCTTCTTCCGTCAAAGATGGATCCACCTGAGGGTTCAACCTTCGGGCTCTTTCTCGAACTTTGAGAGAACTAGGATCTTCGGCTTGCTAAACCTCTAACCCTAGAGTGAGTAAAGAGTGGCTTTAGGGCGCTTTTATCTCAAGGAGAGGTATTCTCAACACATGAGAAGGATTCTCCTTTTACTAGAGGAGGAGGAAGAAAAAGAGAGGAGAGAGAAGAGATATGATAGAATGAATATTATTCTTCTCATTTTGCAACCATAACCAAAATGAAAAGAATTATCAAATTAACAATAATAATAAAAATGAAATAGTTGATGGATGGTTTGGAATGACTATTATCATTACATTCATTAAATGGTTTTGCTAGAATCAAAGAGCATCTTTGATATGTAATGATAATGGTCAAACTTTCAACCATGGTCAACAAGTCAACCTTGGTCAACAAGTCAACAAACCCAACCATAACATAATTTCATTTAATTAATATTATTAATTGATATATCACAAATTCATTAGGGTTTGGAAAAAGACGACTGTCAACAGTGCATACACACCCGTTCCGAAACCCTAATGAAAATCCTCTTCCTCCGCCTCAAACAACTGTGCATACACACCCGCATTCTTGTTCCGAGGAACATGAATACAATGAGATAAAATCAACCCCAAAACATATACCAGTATCTGACTCAAACCAGAGCCAGCCAGTAATATCCGTCCGGACTCCAAACGTGCACAAGTGCGCGGATGAGAACGAACCATGTCGCAAAACCATGCGACCTCTACTCTGTTTTGCCCAAAAGCGAATAGCCCTCTGTGTGGGACTCTAAAGACTCGACACTACGCTGGCAGTGGGTTTAACCACAGACCGCAAGCGGCACTAGCTGTGCGTAACGGTCCCCAGGTAGATGCCGACAAGAAGACTGACGAGGTGAACCCCATCTGAACTCCTACTGAGTCTGAATGTGACAATCTCCGTACAGTCCGGTCTGTTCGTCTGATACATCGCATGGCGGGCCTAGGGGGCGGTAAACGTCAGTCCCCTAATAGCGGTACAAGTCGTGTCGGAGTGAAGCCCAAAACACCCTGAGATAACACTGGAAGCCTACCAGTATATCTCGCTTGCCCTGGCCAGGGACTACTCGTGTAATGGCTCTCCTAGACACAGCGCGATGTCAACCCCCAATACCGGGAGAGACGAATCCTGTCTAACCGTCACTGCCTCCAAATGCTTCGGGACTGTACCCAACTACTACCTGTTTGCACGACTCCTTTGAGCCGTGGTAGGGTAGTAATCAAAGTACAGTGGGAACACACTCGAGGCGAGGTGACAGTGTCAAGTCAGCGGACTAAGCTGTACTCATGTCACCCGAGAACTGATAACTGACGATAGGTATAATACCAACCTGTCAGTTCCCGACGAGTCCTGTCCTGTATACTCGTAACCCAACGAGCACCCGTATACTATCTCCAGTACGACGTACTGATGGCTGTGGGACAGACCATCTCCCACACTGGGATGAGAAGCGCATACGCTAGTCTACTCCGGAGTATCGATCCCTGTCTCGATAGTCCTGCGACTAGGGACTTGTATAAGGATGTGCTTATAGATTACCCAGCCCCCACTAGTGTGACTGCCATCACAACGCTGGTAATCAAGCAAAGATCCCAAGGGCTCCACTAA
The DNA here is from genome assembly GCA_030015575.1 of Agapanthus africanus. Taxonomy (NCBI): domain Eukaryota; kingdom Viridiplantae; phylum Streptophyta; class Magnoliopsida; order Asparagales; family Amaryllidaceae; genus Agapanthus; species Agapanthus africanus. The sequence goes on along the minus strand of JASDDO010000031.1, from coordinate 516,290,487 downwards.
TGTGTATAGGTGATATACTAAAATAAACACAAGTACACATTGAAGTAGAAACAAACCAAGTAGCATACTACTATATTGAGCAAGATTGTTTATACAAGGTGAATATCCCAAGCTTCCATAAAGTAATATACAAACTAGTATGATACAGTAATGGCCTCTAGGGCATATACACTAACACCGGCTATATCACATATACCCGGCCAATATCTCATATCGCGAGAATCTAATACGGTATCGCATACACGTATTATTCCCGGTCCCGCAAATATCACATATGTGCTTCTACTCCTTTTTGCCTGAGCCAGAAATCTCTGTGTAGGACTCTAAAGAATCGTCAATACGCCGGCAGTAGGTGATGATCATATCAAACACCCACAAGCTGCAAGCGGTCAGCTAAACATAACAGCCACCCAGGTATTGAGCGATCAGAAGATCAACAAGCAAGCCTGTACATTCTCCTGCGAATCCAATCAGTAACACTCCCGTATAGTCTGGTCTCTTCGTCTGATATGTCGCATATCTCGCCTAGGGGTGGTAAACGTGAGACCCCAGTAGCTTGATAAGTCGTGTTGATATGAGGTCCATAACATTTCAAGAAACTACTGATAACACTGTAGGGTTGCTAGGCACTCTCACAAAGTTCTACGAGGCATCAACCATGCCCGATTAAAATTTTAGCCGTGCCGAACAACCCGATGCCGGATCTTTAAACTAGGGTTTAGGCGAAAACTAGCATGTTAAACACTTTAACACTAAGTGAGAGGGATTGCAACCTTTGTAGATCCGGTCCTTCACTTCTTAAGCTCCGTGTTGAGGTCCCTTCGCTACGATCATCGTGTTCTGGACTCTCGAGAGGCTTCACAAAGAGAATGATGGAACCTTTGCTTCCGATCTTCGATACTAAGATGATCTACCTTGAAGTTTCATTAACACAAGCTAACACTCATAATATGAAGTGAACACCCTCATCTAAATGGCAAGGATAGATGAGAATGATGAAGTAGGATTTTTTGCTCTCATTTATAATCTTTTTCTCACTCACTTTCATCACAAAAGAAAGCTTTTTCATGAAGGAACTCAAGCATGAAGATGAAGAATGAAAAATGATCACTTAATCCTTTTGTGATGAACAATGAATTATTGTAGTGGTTACAAATCTAACCAAGGGTTAAGCATGAGAGAGTTAACCCTTGTAGAGAGTTAACTAGAGTTAATGGTTTGGATTGGATTAACATAATATCTCACAAAAATATTAAGCAACCACAAAGTCAAAGCTTCATGATGCTTCATGGAACCTTCATGCAAAAGCTAACCCTAATCCAAACCCTAACCAAGTTTAAACCCTAATCCATTGTTAAATTTGTAACCCTAACATGTTACAATATTATATATCACATATACAATATATTTTGTAACAATAGAAAATAATACAATTAACATATATCGCATATATATCAATGTATTATCCCGTGAGAAAATGAATCTTTTAGTGAGCTAATATTAGTTAATGTAATTTAATATATCATATATATTATTATACATTAAATTATTGAATCAACACTTGATCCGATAATCCGGCTATATATTGCATATAACCGACTAATACGATGACCCGGCTATATCACATATACCCGGCCGATATGTCATATCGTGAGAATCCAATACGGTATCACATACCGCATTATCCTCGGTCCCGCACATATCATATATGTGCTCCTACTCCGTTTTGCCTGAGCTAAGAAACCTCTGTGTAGGACTCTAAATAATCGTCAATACGCCGGCAGTAGGTGATGATCATATCAAACACCCACAAGCTGCAAGCGGTCAGCTAAACGTAACAGCCACCCAGGTATTGAGCGCTCAGAAGATCAACAAGCAAACCTGTGCATTCTCCTGTGAATCCAATCAGTAACACTCCCGTACAGTCCGGTCTCGTCGTCTGATATGTCGCATATCTCGCCTAGGGGTGGTAAACGTCAGACCCCAGTAGCTCGATAAGTCGTGTCGATATGAGGTCTATAACAGTTCGAGAAACTACTGATAACACTTACCAGTAAATCTCAGCAACCCTGGCCAGGGATTTCCGGTTATAGCCAATCGAACACAGCGCAACATCAACTCCCTATACCGGGAGAGACGAATCCCCTCCTATCGCTCATTGCTTCCATGTAATTCGGGACTGTACCCAAAAGCCACCTTTTTGCACGCCCTCTTGGACGTGGTATGATGGAAATCGAAGCACAGTGGGAATCACACAAGACTCTATGACGATCTCGGGTCAACAGACTACTCTGTACCAGTGTCACCGGAGAACTGCCATCTGACGTAAGGTATAATACCATCTGGGAGTTCTCGGCGAGTCCGTCCAGTGTACCCAGTCTCCACTGAGCACCCGTACACCATCCTTGATGTCAAACACCGATGGATATGGGATCATCCATCGCCCATCATATGGGTCAAGATGCGTATACGCTAGTCTACTCTGGTGCATCGATGCCCTGTCTCGATACACCCTCGACTAGGAACAATTATAGGATGTACTCGTCGACTACCGTGGCCCCACTAGTATGATCTCATCATAGTCCCAGTTGTCGAGTACATATCCTAAGGGCTTTACCAACATGTAACAGAGAGACAATCAGTATACACGTTAAGGTAAAGGGTAACCAGATAGCATACTATCATGTCGAGCAAGAAAGTCCTCCCTATATATGTCCTAGAATTCACTACAATATACATCGTATGTACAGTAATGGCCTCTAGGGCATACATATAACTAACAATCTCCCACTTGCACTAGGGCCATCTGTTGTGGTATCACATACCCAACAATTAGCTGCGGTTGAAGTATCTCATACTCAACCATCCCATAAAAGTCTCTACTGGGAAAAATGCCTTCGTGAGTGGATCCGCGCTGTTGTCCTCTGTGTCTACTCTCCTAACCTCGATCTCCCTGGAGATCAACCATCTTCATGATCAGGTGATACTGCCTAAGAATTATATCTGGATTTCAGATGGGACGGTAGTTCCTTGGCTAAAGCACAACTCCATTGTCACACAATGGTAGGAACGAAGTTCATCTCATGAACTTATATATATCCAGACTGCCACTTTGGTAGCATCCTTGGTAACGATGTATGTTGTCTTTAATCGTCTAGTATGTCACGGTATCTAGCTTGGAACTCTTCCAACATACCGTCCCTCCACTGAGGGTAAAGACAATGCCTGCGACTGACATTCAGTCGTTCTTATCACCCTGGAACCTTTCCAGTGATTCTCCCCAGGATCGATTGATACCATCTCACTACAACTAGTGAGAATCCTAACATCCAATTAGACCTATCTCATAGATCCAAAAACCCAGGATTTAGGAGGTATCACTTTGATCCTATATGGAGAATCCTTGTGATAACCGGAGATTGACCGAGCGTAGCATAGGAAACTCCTTCCCTATCAAGAGTATGTCATCCACGTACTCTACGAGGATCACCTCCATACTCTCTACTACCTTTTTGTATATACAAGGTTCATCTACCATTTTGATGAAGTCAAACTCTTTGACTACCACATCAAAACAGACATTCCAACTCCGTGATGCCTGCTTTATCCCATAAAGCAACTTGCACGCTTTTCCGCTGCTCCCACTGTCTACGAAGCCCTCTGGCCATGTACTTATAGACGCTCTCTTCTAAAATATCATTTTAGAAAAGCAGTCATGACACCCAACCGCCAGATATCGTAGTCATGGTATGTAGCCGTGGCAAGTAGGATCTGGATGGACTTAAGCATAGCTTTGAAAGTCTCAACTTTTCCATGTACACCAAGTAATCTTCTCAAGATATACTTGCTCCTGATGGGGATTTAACCCTTCAGATAAAGCAACCAAAGTCCATACTTTGTTGGTGTATAAGGATTCCATCTCAGATCGATAAGCATCCAGCCATTCTTACAGAGTCTCACTCTTGATGGCCAGCTCGAAACTAGTTGGGTCATCATCTCATGATGCAATCCTCACTCCCACTGTCATAGAGAAACCGAAGTATCTCTCAGGTGGGTGAGGAACCCTACTAGTTCGGCGGAGAGGCTGAGGTTCGTTGGAAACTACTGAATCCTTTGGTTCTACCAAATCATCAACTGCAGTTTGTATAGCTGGAACTACTTCCAGTTCTACATAACAGACCTTGCCTCGAGCTTGTCGGGATTTTGCTTTTAGACATAGGCCGGACAACCCCAAATCGTAATAAACTTAAGATATGGGCTCTTCCCTTTCCATATCACATATGAAGTGGTAGGCAACTGATTTGATTTGAACCCTATTCAATAGGTTTGCAGCTTCTCAAGTGCATAACTCCCAAAAGGAAATAGGAAACTCAGTAGTACTCATCATAGAGCACACCATATCACATAGGGTGTTATTACTCCGCCCCGATACACCAACGTGCTGTGGTGTATACGGAAGAGTAATGCTGAGAGAGAATCTCATTCTCCTTTAGAATAGTCCAGGAATTCCGTGCTCAAGTATTCTACTCCTTGATCTCATCAAAGGACATAATACTTATACCCGTTTTTGGTTCTCTACTTCTAACTTATATTCTGTGAATATCTCAAAAGCTTCGGACTTGTGTTTCAACAGGAACATATGTCTGAATCTTGAGAGATCATCAGAGAATATAATGAAGTACAAAGAACCGGTCTTGGCATGTATAGACTGGAGACTTTCATACATCAGCATGTATCAATCTCAAGAGTTCACTAACTCTTTCTCTGTTTCCAATAAACAGAACTATGGTCATCTTATCTTTATGACATGACCGGCAAGTTTCACAAGATGTAAATTCAAACTCTTTAAATATGCATCTAAATGTAACTTAGCTAGTCGGGTCGCATTGATATGACCTAGTCTACAATGCCTCAAGAACGATTCGTTCATTTCTGAACTCTTCCTCTCGTGTGTGTTCTGTATACTAAGAATTGTAGTTTGATTTAGAACGTCAATACTTTTAGATAACGTGCCTGAACCGATCAACTCTTGATATAGGAAATGTTCAAAACATTATCCAACAATACAAAATTATATCACATCTTTACTAATAAAAAGACTGATATGATGTTGTATATCAGGTTCGGTATCTAATAACATTTGTTCAAAATCAATGTATTCTAGTAATACAGGTTGATAGTGACCAACAGACTTGGCTGCAACACTTGCACCGTTTCTATCTCATGAAACTTATCACCCGTTCTCAGTTTTCTACCTTTCTGTAGCCTATGTAACAGATTACATATGCGGGATCCTGATCCGGTATCTCATACCGAGGACGTAAAGGATACTGAGAAACAGTTCTATGTAATGAACACACCCGAAGATGATGCATCAGCATGCACTTTCTTCGTTTGGGCGGCACGGGAAATCTGGTATTCCCCAATTTCCTGCTCTGTCTTATAACAATTATAAGTTGGAGCGGGACCAACGTTCCCCAGCTTAGTATAACAAGCGGGTTCGGTCAATTCATCCGTATTATTATCTTGATTAAGGCGTGATATGGTCGCTACCTAGAGAGAGAGAGAGAAGAAAACACTCAGCGTATGCTCTTGCAAGATTAGATTGGTTATCTAATATATCTAATCAGGATGTCTCCTACTGTTTTAATCAAATCTTCCTTCAAACCCTAAAAGGAAAGACTAGCCGGGATTAATTACACGCTACAAGTTCGCCAATCTTTCAACCAGGCCAGTGTCGGTACTTTGAGGGAGGTCCCCTATGCTTTCGCACGAACCTAATTAAAGTAAATCTCGTTTTCCCAGAGACATAACCCCGTTAACACCTTTCTAGACACCTACTTGATCGGCTAATTGTAATGTGTAAAACTCTCCCAGTAGTAACTCTTACTCGCAGCGGGTATCGGGATCCAACTATCTCATAGAAGGTATGCAATCTCATTGCAAATTTCAACACTTGAAATTCCCAATACTATTTTACCCCTAGCGTCCTATGACCTTGACGGAGGCCAAACTACCCATAGTCCGCTAGTCAAGTTCAACCCGTCATTTCCTGATTGAATTAAACCCACCCGCACGACCCTTGACGGAGGCCAAACAACGCAGTACGAATACCCTAATCCAATTGCATTGTATGCTAGCAGATAAGCATTGGTTAGCTACCGTACACTACGCCTTGACGGAGGCCAAACTACAGCAGCACGAATACTAACTAGTACTTATCTGAAATGACGGAGGGCTACGACAGGTTTTTAAGAAAACCCTTTGCGTAATGAACTTGATATCGTTGTAGAATCGAGTGATTTTAAATGGAGTGTTTTTTAGGCTTTTCTAGTTTTGCTAAAGGGGTCACTCCCGGTGAAGGGATCGTCGGCCCTTTCCTCATCGAATAAGGTGCAGGATATTTCACAAATATCACTATGCAAAGCAAGAACTATAGAAGCAATCAAAAGACAAACCGAGTTTGTAGCATCTGCTAGTTTCACTAAAGAGGTCACTCCCGGCGAAGGGATCTCGGCTCTTTCCTTATCGAATAAGGTGCTGGATGTTCTACAAGGAACACCGCTATGCAAAGCAAGAACTAGAGCTACCAGTTTTTAAACAAGTTTCTACAACATCTTTAGGTTTCTTTTATTTCATTAATCTCATTAATGAAGTCCCATTTTATTATGCTTCACAAGCATCACATTTGAAACGAAATCTGTAATATAACATATATCTCATATATATAATATAAACATTCGTCTCAGGCAGTAATATGATCTCATCACAGAACATAGCAGCAGAAGAACATATATGAAATATTGGATATACTAGGACGTCCATGTTTTCAATACGAGCCTGTATAAAACACGGATTCCACGGTCGTGATAAATAGCCAAACCCACATCCCTAGACCCCTACGAGAGCGGCAATCAACACTGCCAATTCTAGGGTTAGGAGACCCGGTCTCGACTCCTCGAGATGGTCTCCCACTGGACCCCAGAACCCGGTTACTTGTGCTCCCGCCTTGGGTCTACCTAATGCGGAAAAGTAAATAATATACAACGGTGACATCATCCTCAGCCCGGAAGTGCCCTAATAAAAGAATATTACATACAAATGAATTTTACATGAATGAAAAAGAAAAAACTCTCATCTCACATAAAACCCCCGGCTATTCAGAACGCGACGATCCAATATAACATATCACAGCAACACATAATATCTCATATCATCAACGTAAGCAAGTATGCGTATCCCGATTGTCGTTGATGTATAGCAACGAAGCTGGCGATACACCATATACTACGCTTACGGTCACAGAAAAGAAAATGTAAAAGTACAACAGTTGGAATCCGCAACCTCCTTAGACATCGCATGCCTAACCAAATGAATTCCTTAGACATCGCATGCCTAACAATTATAAACCCCGCATTTTAGTCTCACCATCGAAAACTCTTTTCAATATCAAGTCGGACAATTCAACAAGATTCCCGACATCCTGATCGAATGCTCGTCGCAAACTTTAGTAGACGGCCGCACCTCCGGATGCCATCGATGAAGTGCACTAAGGCGGAACACCGCTGCCACGAGCACCCGAACGGATGCTTTTGGCGACGGGGTTCTCCTACAGTCACTTGGTCGGGGCTATGGGGCATGGCTATCTATTAAGTTTACCCGGCGAGTATCCGCGTACACTACGTGATTGCAACGGACTTTTGATCACATCAAAATTCCGTGGCAACCGATCAGCTGAGACTAAACTGCTATGTTTATAACATTCAAATTAGTTATCTCATAACTACTTGTGAATTCCAAATATTGTATCACAATCCAGATAAATAGACAATTTCAAACTTTCCGATCGAATAATCAAACACCCAAGTTTTCCCAAATAGCTCAACACTTGAGCGGAGTTCAAAAATATCCATTACATGCCACAGTACCAATGGTCCAGCCGTAGAAGGGTCAAGCCATCACCTCACATGTGGCACGCCGTACTGCCCCAAAACCTAAGGTTCAAAAGGCAGTTCAAGACGGTCACATAATCGAGTTAAGGTTTGTTGTCTTCTAGAGGGTCCATCACGTTACTTGCACGACTTAGAACGTTCTTAAACTCGAGAAAAAATCCAACTTTTGAAAAAATTTCCGACAGGGGAAAAAGTGAGTTATTGATATCCGTTCGAACTTTTTAACAGTTTCTAAAAATTATCCGGATAAACTAAACAAAGTTAAATTATCCGATCGAATCAACGAGTCCCCAATACAACCCTAGAAAACTCAACACTTGAGTGGAATTAAAAAATTCCCAGAAAAAAATAACAAGAAAGGATCTAAGAATAATTACATGAAATTTCAGGGACTAAGTCACAATTTGAGCCGCGGAACCGCCGCCAAACCCATGGTTTGGCCGCGGTTCCGCGGTTAAATAGTTGACTCAGTGGACCGTACTTCACAATAATTCTTAGTTTTTCCTGCTTGTTTTTCTGAGCATTTTTAATTCTGAAAAAAATCACATTTTTAGAAAATGCACAGAGAGGGGTTAATATCGGGTATTCGGAGTTCGATCGGACTTTAAACTTCGTCTAGACTTCGCATAAAGCTCTAGCTTGGCTCTGATACCACTGTAGAGTTGCTAGGCACTCTCACAAGGTTCTACGAGGTATCAACCATGCCCGATTAAAATTTTAGCCGTGCCGAACAACCCGATGCCGGATCTTTAAACTAGGGTTTAGGCGAAAACTAGCATGTTAAACACTTTAACACTAAGTGAGAGGGATTGCAACCTTTGTAGATCCGGTCCTTCACTTCTTAAGCTCCGTGTTGAGGTCCCTTCGCTGCGATCATCGTGTTCTGGACTCTCGAGAGGCTTCACGAAGAGAATGATGCAACCTTTGCTTCCGATCTTCGATACTAAGATGATCTACTTTGAAGTTTCATTAACACAAGCTAACACTCATAATATGAAGTGAACACCCTCATCTAAATGGCAAGGATAGATGAGAATGATGAAGTAGGATTTTTTGCTCTCATTTATAATCTTTTTCTCACTCACTTTCATCACAAAAGAAAGCTTTTTCATGAAGGAACTCAAGCATGAAGATGAAGAATGAAGAATGATCACTTAATCCTTTTGTGATGAACAATGAATTATTTTAGTGGTTACAAATCTAACCAAGGGTTAAGCATGAGAGAGTTAACCCTTGTAGAGAGTTAACTAGAGTTAATGGTTTGGATTGGATTAACATAATATATCACAAAAATATCAAGCAACCACAAAGTCAAAGCTTCATGAAGCTTCATGGAAGCTTCATGCAAAAGCTAACCCTAATCCAAACCCTAACCAAGTTTAAACCCTAATCCATTGTTAAATTTGTAACCCTAACATGTTACAATATTATATATCACATATACAATATATTTTGTAACAATAGAAAATAATACAATTAACATATATCGCATATATATCAATGTATTATCCCGTGAGAAAATGAATCTTTTAGTGAGCTAATATTAGTTAATGTAATTTAATATATCATATATATTATTATACATTAAATTATCGAATCAACACTTGATCCGATAATCCGGCTATATCGCATATAACCGACTAATACGATGACCCGGCTATATCACATATACCCGGCCGATATGTCATATCGCGAGAATCCAATACGGTATCACATATCGCATTATCCTCGGTCCCGCACATATCACATATGTGCTACTACTCCATTTTTCCTGAGCTAAGAAACCTCTGTGTAGGACTCTAAAGAATCGTCAATACGCCGGCAGTAGGTGATGATCATATCAAACACCCACAAGCTGCAAGCGGTCAGCTAAACGTAACAGCCACCCAGGTATTGAGCGCTCAGAAGATCAACAAGCAAACCTGTACATTCTCCTGTGAATCCAATCAGTAACACTCCCGTACAGTCCGGTCTCGTCGTCTGATATGTCGCATATCTCGCCTAGGGGTGGTAAACGTCAGACCCCAGTAGCTCGATAAGTCGTGTCGATATGAGGTCTATAACAGTTCGAGAAACTACTGATAACACTTACCAGTAAATCTCAGCAACCCTGGCCAGGGATTTCCGGTTATAGCCAATCGAACACAGCGCAACATCAACTCCCTATACCGGGAGAGACGAATCCCCTCCTATCGCTCATTGCCTCCATGTGATTCGGGACTGTACCCAAAAGCCACCTTTTTGCACGCCCTCTTGGACGTGGTATGATGGAAATCAAAGCACAGTGGGAATCACACAAGACTCTATGACTATCTCGGGTCAACAGACTACTCTGTACCAGTGTCACCGGAGAACTGCCATCTGACGTAAGGTATAATACCATCTGGGAGTTCTCGGCGAGTCCGTCCAGTGTACCCAGTCTCCACTGAGCACCCGTACACCATCCTTGATGTCAAACACCGATGGATATGGGATCATCCATCACCCATCATATGGGTCAAGATGGGTATACGCTAGTCTACTCTGGTGCATCGATGCCCTGTCTCGATACACCCTCGACTAGGAACAATTATAGGATGTACTCGTCGACTACCGTGGACCCACTAGTATGATCTCATCATAGTCCCAGTAGTCGAGTACATATCCTAAGGGCTTTACCAACATATAACAGAGAGACAATCAGTATACACGTTAAGGTAAAGAGTAACCAGATAGCATACTATCATGTCGAGAAAGAAAGTCCTCCCTATATATGTCCTAGCATCCACTACAATATACATCGTATGTACAGTAATGGCCTCTAGGGCATTCATATAACTAACAAACACTTACCAGTAAATCTCAACAAGCCTGGCCAGGGATTTCTAGTTATAGCCAATCGAACACAGCGAAACATCAACTCCCTATACTGGGAGAGACGAATCCCCTCCTATCGCTCATTGCCTCCATGTGATTCGGGACTGTACCCAAAAGCCACCATTTTGCACGCCCTCTTGGACGTGGTATGATGGAAATCAAAGCACAGTGGGAATCATACATGACTCTATGACAATCTCGGGTCTACAGACTAACATGTACTACTGTCACCAGAGAACTGCCATCTGAAGTGAGGTATAATACCATCTGGGAGTTCTCGGCGAGTCCGTCCAGTGTACCCAATCTCCACTGAGCACCCGTATACCTTCTCTGATGTCAAACACCAATGGATATGGGATCATCCATCGCCCATCATATGGGTCAAGAAGCGCATACGCTAGTCTACGCTGGAGTATCGATGCCCTGTCTCGGTACTCCCACGATTAAGAACATTTGAAGGATGTACTTGGCGACTACACTGTCCCCACTAGTATGATCTGCATCATAATCCCGGTAGTCAAGTACTCATCCTAAGGGATATATCAACATGTAACATAGAGACAATCATAGTACATGTTAAGATAAAGAGTAACCATATAGCATACTATCATGTCGAGTAAGAAAGTCCTCCATATATATGTCCTAGCATCCACTATAATATATATCGTATGTACAGTAATGGCCTCTAGGGCATACATATAACTATCATTATGAGATTAACACCATGGCTAGATTTATGTTTAGGTTAATTATCTTAATTAGTTCTAAATTGTGGATTAAAATTATGATATTTTGTCATGGTTGACTTGGTCCACTCTTTAGATATTTATCAAGATATTTGTTAATCTAACCCTAACCCTAGCCTATGGTTTATTCTCTACATGAGTTAGCCATGATATTATTTGACCATGGTTGCATTTGTAACCTTATGAGTTCATCTCTTTGTTCACCACTTCATCTTCTTCTTTCTCATTTTTTGAGCTCTCTTGATTTTTGATAAGTGATGAAACCTTGTGAGAAAATGAAATCTAAAGTGAGCCCACTCCCTACTTCATCATCCTCTACTACTTGCCATTCAGTATAGGGTGTTTGCTTCACTAATTCCATAGTTAGTGAAGAGATAGCTTGGGTTAGTGTCTCTTCGACGTAGATCATCTTCGGCCTCGAAGACTTTGAAGCAAGCATGTTCGTTTCTTCATCGGAGCCTCTCTAGAGTCCGGGACTTCATGATCGCAGCGAAGGGACGACTACACGGAGATAATGAAGTGAAGGACCGGTCTACAAAGGTTGTATTCCTTGTTCACTTCTTATGAAAAGTTGTTTGTATTACTATCCGTCCGATTTCTAGTATACGATTCATAGTTAGGGTTAGCTTGAACGGCAAAAATTTGAATTTGGCATGGACGATACCTCCCGAAACCTCGCTGCCGTCTTAGCTAACACTGCAATATCATCGCGTGATAACTTTATGGAAGTCACTCAAGTCACCACACTCTAAAAGGTATGCGCATGCATGGCAAGTTTCCTTTATGTTTGAAACTCCCGATGTGGTTTTTTCCCCAAACGCTTATGACCTTGACTTTGGCCAACAAACCATAACATGAAAGTCAAGTTCTACCCGTCATTATCCAAATTAATTTATACCCACCCGTACGCACTCTTGATTTTGGCCAATAAGGTGGTATGACCGTCCTAAACCAATGCATCTATCTATGCTACGGATAAGCAACATATAGCTACCGTTCACAATACCTTAACTTTGTCCAACAAACACCGCATGAATATTAAGTGCTACTTATCCGAAATAACGGGGGGCTACTGTTCACAACAGAATACTGCATTTTATACCGCCCATTCTTATGCTCGTGTGTTTATAGGTAGGTACTTTTAATCCGTGTTTGTTACATATTTTCAGAGTACAGGTTTTCAGTCCAAATATTGCAAATCAAGACAAAATCTCCACAGTTACACCAAATACAGAACATCTGTCACAGCAGATAAAAGCCGGGTTCCGGTCATCCATATCCGTCCAGTGCCGAGTACCAGTTCCAGAGACAAGACATATGACTGTGGTCATTCATGTCTCGGACAAGCACAGAGCACGAGGGGGGCAGCACAAGAATCAATGGGTGCGCGGAGCTCAAGAAGAGATAAAGTCAAAAAGTGAAGAAAAGATAGCAATCTTGGACTATGAATTCTGCTGATATTCTGGAAGACTTTTGTGCAGTATGAAGTTTTCAGACACAAGGAAAAACAGAACCAGGGAAGTACAAGAAATCAGAGCCCCTAATCCCACCATAGGGCCGCGGATCCGCGGCCAATAGGGGGTATTGGCCGCGGATCCGCGGCCATGTATGGTCGTCGTTGTGTCGTTTTCTGGGGGCACTTCGGGTACTTCATTTTATTGCAGATTCTTGCCCTAGGTTTTCAGTTCACCTCCTATAAATACCCCAGAACTTGCCAAGCTTTAGGGTCCAATTTTGTGTCCACTCTTTTGTAGTTTTTTGTATAGTTCTTCTTCTTCTTCTTCTTCATTCTTCCTCCATGGAAATGTAGTGAGAGCATTGAGTGGATATTAATGAAGATGAGGGTTTTGTATCATTCTCTTTTGTTTCTTCTCCCCCTTGAGATTCTTGCTTTCTCTTGATCATTCAACCTCTTCATTGAGCTTGAATGGTTAAGGGTTAGTTATTGATCTCAAGGGTCGTATTTTCTCACGGGATTAGCGCTTCATTTCACATGCGTTCTCTACCCTTCCCTTGATCTTGCAACCTCTTGATTGAGCTTGCAAGTTTAAGGGTTGGCTATTGATCACATGCTTGTTTTGAGTTCTAGTTTCTTGTTCTTTTTATCGCTTTTTATTACTCGCTTATTATTATCTTGCTTTACTTTCTTGCAATTTAATCCATGCACTTAATTACTTGTAATCTTTTCTTTTCTTTGTTCTTTTCTTTTTGTTCTCTCTTTTTGGTTCTTTCTTGTGAATGAATGTAATTATTATTGTTAAGAAGAAATACGATATTATAAGTTAAAGATTTTCTTTTCTCTTTTCCTTTTCCCGTTATTTTCCATTGAACTCCGCCCAAACCATACGCAAGCGCTCCGTTAGGCACCCTACCCTAACAAGGTAACGGTGATTCCTAACCGCGACTGGTTGCGTTCGGTTTGGCCGGAGGCGAAAGCAAGAGACAAGAACGGAAGGACAAGGGTAAATAAGCCGTATTCCATGAATACCGCGCTTAAATCCCCTAATCCACGTTGTTGCCAATTGCTCTAGCTTCAATTGGTCAAGACTCGGCTCAAAGGTTTTGAGTACGGATTTCTTTAGCTTTCAATTTCGTATCTTTTCTTAACAACTTTATACTTGCAAATAAACACATAGGTTAGAATCAAACAAACACATACACATTCTTTATTGACTCGTCTAAAACAAGAAAGGACATACAACCATCTCCCTGTGGATCGACCCGTGCTCAACCGGCTAGCTGCAAAGCGACACCGTCCTGATCGCGGTAAACTTTAGAACTCTTAAAACTTGACACGCCAAAAGCGTGCGATCAGCTACGGATGGTTTTTGGCGAAAAATCGTGAACATAATGAAGTTGACATCGTTGAAGGAACCGAATAGCTTTGAAGATGAGTGGTTTAGGCCCCGCTTTTAAAATAAGTGGTTTTGTAGAAAACCGAGTAGTTTTAAAAAAAATTCCGACAATATCATTTAGATTTGTTTTCCTTGCATTAAACCTAAAATGTGATCCCATCAATTAAGTTCTTATGCATCAAAGAAACAACCAAAATAGAATGTACGTATATGCCACCCGCATTCCTCATGGGGTCTGGGGACTTCACCGTAAGGTTACTTAACTTACGACAGTGCATGGGCTGGGCTAGCACGGGTGCAAAAGATATACAGCACTTATATATATCATCACAAGTAGGTAATAAACATCACAAACATGCGATAAAGAAGATGGAATAGCGGATAAACCAGGAGCTCCATATTTCGTTTGAGCCGCAAACGAAAACCAAAATTTCCCGGTCGTGTGGATAGCCTATACAATCTCGAATCAAGACCCCTACGAGCACGGCAAGCTACCCACCAATCCTAGAAATGGGATACCCCTCTCTTTCTAGAATCCGGTAAATTGAGCACTCCTCCGTGGGTCAGAGCTACACCACCTATAAGTGTGGCGAGCAACCCCCTAATCCAAGAATGAGGTGGCCCGGTCTCGACTCCACGAGATGGTCACCCGCTGCATTCTCGAATCTGGCTATCCGAGTACTCCATCGCGGGGTATCCTAGTACAAGAAATGAAAAATATATACAACAGTGACTACGCCCACAAGCTGGACGTGTCCTAAAATGAATATACATCAAGCGGCGACGACGACCATAATCCAGTCGCTCGTCCCGAATAAACAAAGACAAATAACAAAACTTGTACAAAATAATCACATGAGGGGATATTCGTCACAACAATCCGTTAAACCATAGCAAGATATATATCATCACAGCGGAAGCAGGTATTTGCAATCCCGTCTAATCGACCTATAGCTATTAGACGACGTATACAAACACAAAGATAAAAGCGATGCAAAAGTTTCGATTTAAAACTTTTCGTGTTGCCCGAAGACAAAGATAAAAGTAGATGAAATCTGGGGAAAATCAAACATAACCAAAAACTAAGTTTTCATGAGATAAAGTACCTGGAAAAAATTGGGGACCGGATGCCTCAAGAAAACTGCCCATGTCGGAAAAAAGAGCATTTCTGGCAATTTTTCTTAGGAATTAGGTTCTCGTTTTTCTATCCAAGTTCTTATATCTCATGAAAAGATCTCTACTCATGTTTAAAAAAATTCCAGAGGTCATAAAAAATTCGACAGAAACTTGTTTTTCGAGTTATCGAAAAACGGAAAATTTTAGTTTTGGAACGCAAATATCGTCTAATACTAGTTGAATTGTTTGGGTGACTATGATACCATGTAGGTAGACGCTCGTGATCGTGCTACATAATAGCGGCCAATGCGGAATACAAAACGAAAAATTTCAAAACAAGAGCACGAACTCTACAACCAAAAATTGAATCCAAACACTAAACTAGAAAACATACTAGAAGAAGTTAACTACTCGGTTAGTGATTACAACCTTTGTCGTCGTGTCCTTCATCTTCTACGCCACTTCTTAAGCTCCTTGGTCATCAGGAATGAACTTGGGAGTTGGTCTTCCTCGTCGAAGATGATCCATCCGAGGGAACACAAATTTAGGCTCTAGTTTTACACCAATAATCTAAGTGAAGCAACTAGTGATCAAAACTTGCTAGGAATTGATCACTAGGATATAGTAGTGGCTAATCTCTAATTGTTCTCTCATAATTCTTTTCTATTCTCAACTTCGAAAAAACCAAGAGAGGAGAAGAGGAAAACTTGGGTGAACTTTAATAAGCATGGCTAAAGAATGAATAAAAATCACTTCACTTTCTTTTCTTTTTCCTCTGTTCTTTTAATATTTGAATGAGTGGGTTGTGACTCACCATGGTGAGTCACAAGCCCACATTATTCACAAACAATCAAGAAGAAAGGAGAAGAAAAGAGAGGCCACCTCATTGTACACATATACATATGTATATATACATATATAAATATGTATAAAAATACACTAATATAAGTATATACTACAAATATATACACCGGTATTCGTATAAAATATGAGTACTCGTATTTGTATAAAGTTACAAATACCTGTATTTATATAAAAATACAAATACCTGTATTTATATCAAGACATAAATACACGTATTTATAAAAATACTTGTATTCGTATAAATACCGTATTCTGTCAAAATACGAATACTGAAAAAATTGATACTAAAAAGAGATATATAATACTAGCTTACATTTAATCCAAAATGTGATAACCTGGCTATCTTTCAAACCGGTTAGTATTAAAAAAATGTCCGATTAAAAGCACGTGTACAAAAATACGTGTTTTAATCGAACCTGAGTACGTATCAAAATACGTACATGTTCACTTCAGAATATTATATTTAATACCGCTCATTCTTATGCACATTTGTATATAGGTAGGTGCTTTTGATCCATAGTTTACATGATTGCAGATTACAGGTTCTCATTCCAGAATAATGCAAATCACGCACATTCTTTACGGTTATGACAAATTCAGAACAACTGTGGACAACAGATAAAATCCGGGTTCCGGTCATCCATATCCGTCAGGCACCTCTTACCGGTACAAGGGACTAGATCAAGCGATGGTCATTCATGTCTGGGACAAACACAAAGCATGAGAGAGGCAGCACAAGGATCAATGTGGCAACCCGGAGCTCGAGAGAGATCAAGGCACAAAATTCAATTGAGTTTCCATTTTGGACTTTTTAAAATCTGAGAATATTTTGGAAGGATTTTGCAAATGTAAACTTACCAAACAAAAGAAGATAGAAACACGAGAACCCACAAGAAAAACGGCGCACCAATCCCAAAATAGGACCGCAGATCAGCGAAATTTTGGTCATCTTGGCGGTCAGCAGACCTACCGACTTAAGACTTGACGAATTTTCATGGGTGTTTTGGTCATTGTGTAAGGGCTCAGAATATTGCCCTAGGATTTCATTTCTCTGCCTATAAATGCTCCAGTTCAGAGGCAAAAAAACCATGCTTTATTTTCCTCGGATTAGTTCTAGTTTAGTGTAAACACCCTCTTCTTTTTCATCTCTTCTCCATTAAAATGTAGTGAGAGCTTTTGAGTGGATGAATAATGAAGATGAGAGTATTATCCACCTTTTATCTTTATTTTCTTGCATTGTGTTTTGATTCTTAGCTTAAAATTTATTACATGTTTCTTAATTAGTTGTTGGATTTATTGTTCTTCTTTTCTTCTTTTCTAATCTCTATTTTTAAGCCATGATACTCAATGGAGTCCCTTGCTTAGGTAAGGGCCCAAATAGTTAGCTTGTTGTTTTTTGTTCTTATCTTATGCTTCCCTTCTTCTTGTTTTATTTTCTTTTCATGAGTGAGTGGTTACTCACTTGTTAGGGTTAAAGAAGGATAGTATGAGAGATGGAAAAAACCCTTGTGTTTTGCTTTGCCTAACAACTTGAAAATGGACCTAGACCAAACAAGCACAACCATCTCCCTTAGGCGCACTATCGTAACATATAGTCGCGACCTAAGTTGAGAATTCCTTTAGGCGCACTACAACGTGATATGTAGTTGTAACCTAATTGGAGACTTGTCGTGTATGTTTGGCCTTGAGTTAGAAATAAAAGCATGGAACGGACAGACAAGGGGCACCCCTTGTGCCTCTCTTCGCCAAACAACTTGAATTGAATCTAAACCAAACAAACATAACCATCTCCTTTAGACGCGCTATAAGTGATAAATAACCGTGACCTAAGTTGAGAATTCCTTTAGGCGCACTACAACATGACATGCAGTTGCGACCTAATTGGAAACTTGTTGTGGATGTTTCGCTTAGGGTTGGAAATAAAAGCATGGAACGGACGGACAAGGGACACTAGAATTGGATTTAGCATTGGAAAGCTTACTTAAACTTGCAAATACCATTTCTATGTCCTCCTAATCCCCATTATTTCCGATTATTTCAACATCATTTCAATGATGACATAAGAAAAGTACAAGATTAATTCCTAACTCTACTAACCAACCTTAATCCTAACAAGTTCTCTTGAACATAAACACTTAGGATAGAATTGAACAAACTTGGACATTCTTTACTTGACTCGTCTAAAATAAGAACGAAAATATATACCATCTTTACGTGGATCGACTCGTACTCAACCGGCTAGCTACCAAGAGAAACCGATTTGATTGCGGAAAGTAGAACGCATATCATATCACAAAATTTCTACCAATCAAATGGCTTCATTGCTGGGGAGACGGTAACGTATTTCTTTCTTATTATTCAGGTTATTATTTTTGTGTGTATTTTCAAAACATATTTTTTCTAAAACAAAAAAATCCAAAAATATAATAAAAACCATCTTGTTATTTTTGATATTTTGTATAAGTTTGCAGGGAAATCTGAAGCAAATACAGTTATCCAACCAAGAACCAGAGGTCTGGAACTAGAAGAACAGAACAATGGAAGTGCACTGAAGAAAATTGGAGACCCAATTCCTCGACCCCACCGCGGAACCACCGCAATAAAGGAGAAATTCACACGGATCCGCCACCGTTTAGTGCATTCTTTGCTCAAATTTTTCCGAGACCCCTTCTCTTCTCAAGAATCCTCCTCTGAACTCCACTGAATTGCATTATCTGCAGGTTTATTTGCACAAACAGCGCCGCTAAAATAAAAAAAATATTGTGTTGTTTAGATTTTGTTTGTTTACCAATTTGCATCAAATAAATACGGATATTAAGGGGCTTTAACCCAAATTCAGATTAGGTGGGGATTTCATTACCTATTCTAAGCCCCGGAAATCACAAAAAGCATACGTATTACCTTGAGTTAATTAAAAAATATCTAGACCAAGCTTATATGGACTTGTCTCGCTCATTTAAGACAAGTGAAAGTTGTGGAGAATCGATCGTTTATCTAAACTTTATTTTGTGGTGTCTAGGCTAGACAAATGAGGAAGTAATTTTAAAAGGCCCGTCTTACGATGATTAGTGAGCGGAACCCTCCTTACCTCACTTGTGCTTACCTGGCCACAATTGGAAATTGTTCAATTATTGAACATATCATAATTACGACACTTAGTATAAACAACAACTCAAATTGCGGTATTAACTCGTTAAAACAAGCTAAAAAACCTACCATCTCCCTGTGGACGACCCGTACTCATCGCGGCTCGCTACACGCGACACCGTTTTTTATTGCGGTTAACTTTAGAACTAAAAAAGACACGGTGAAAACATGCTAATCAAATGGCGTCGTTGTCGGGAAGACGGTAACACTTTTACACTTGTAGTCTCGGGTTAATTTGTGAATATTTTTTACAAAACTAACTTTCTAACAGATTCAACGGATAAAACACATTCTTTTTAAACCGACATGAGAACTAAAACCAATGATGTTCTCTGGATTTGTGTTCTTCTAACACACTGTATTTGAAAATTAAAATCAAAGTATAAGAGTGGAATACTATTATTATATAGAGAAAACACACAAAATTTGAGCACCAAGGTCACAAATTTGGCCGGCGAAAACATGATATTTCCCGATGTCGCCGGCCCGTTTGTAAGGTTTTGAATTTTTTTTTGTGTTACCTTCAGTATTCTGTTAGTATCCCATTCTTATTGTTTGATTTTCTTAATTATTTGTGTTCAGAACTTTGGCTATCTATATCGCTCTCTAGCTCAAATCTCCGTATTTTTCCGACAGTTACAGATTTGACATATTGGCGAGCAGCGATTGTGCAGAGAAAGGGATGTTTTCAAATATAAGTGTAAGGTTACTAGGCACTATCACAAGGGTCTGTAAGGCATCAACCATGCCGAATATAAATTTCTCAAGTGCCGAACAACCTAAAGCGAGGATCTTTGCTGGATAATTAGGGTTAACCATGCATGTAAACAACTTTACATCTAAGAGAGAGAGATTACAACCTTTGTAGTCCGTTCCTTCGCTTCATAAGCTCCGAGTAGTAGTCTCTTTGCCGCGATCCATGATCTCCTGGACTCAAGAGAGGTTCCATAAGTCGAATGATCCATTCTTGCTCGAAGTCTTCCTTTTCGAAGATGATCTACCTTGAAGAATCTCAAGATCAAGCTTTTACTTCTCTAATCAAGTATTAATGAAGTGAACACCCTAATCTAAGTGACTAAAATAGATGAGGATGATGAAGTAGGAATTTTTCTCTCTTTTGTTTTTATTTTCTCACTTTAAATCATCACAAGTCAAAAAGCTAGAAAGCTTTTTCAAGAGTAAGAAGAAGAAGAAATCTATTTGTGATGAATAATGAAATTGTTATCATGGTTAAAAATCCAACCTTGGGTTAAGTATGAAGGCTTAACCCTTGTAGAGAATTAACTAGGGTAAAGGGTTTGGGTTGGGTTAAGAAATATCTACACAAAATATCAATCCAAAATATCTAAGCTTAAAACAAAATAAAGCTTCTAGAAGCTTAATGAAAAAGCTAACCCAAATCAAACCCTAACTATATTTAATCTCCACAAATCATGTTGCATTTGTAATCATAACTTGTTACAATATTATATATCACATATATAATATATTTTTGTAACAAAAGAAAATAATACAATTAACATATATCGCATATATATCAATGTATTATCCGGGGAGAAAATGAATCAATAAAGTGAGCTTAAATTAGATAATGTAATATAATATATCACATATATAATTATACATTAAATTATCGAATCAACACTTGATCCGACAATCCGGCTATATCGCATATAACCGACTAATATAACATGTACCGATTCATCAAATCAACACTTGATCCGATGACCCGGCTATATCACATATACCCGGACGATATCATATATCGCGAGAATAGAATACGGTATCTCATATCGTATTATTCTCGGTCCCGCACATGTCACATATGTGCTCCTATTCCTTTTTGCCTGAGCCAGGAAACCTCTGTGTAGGACTCTAAAGAATCGTCAATACGCCGGCAGTGGGTGATGATCATATCAAACACCCACAAGCTGCAAGCGGTCAGCTAAACGTAATAGCCACCCATGTATTGAGTGATCAGAAGATCAACAAGCAAGCCTGTACATTCTCCTGTGAATCCAATCTGTTACACTACCGTACAGTCCGATCTCTTCGTCTGATATGTTGCATATCTAGTCTAGGAGTGGTAAAACGTCAGACCCCAGTTACCGATAAGTCGTGTCGATGTAAGGCTCATAACTGGTCGAGAAACTACTGATAACACTTACCAGTAGCACTCTATATCAGCCCTGGCCAGGGACTTCCAGTTATAGCCAATCGAACACAGCACAACATCAACTCCCTATACCGGAAGAGACGAAACCCCTCCTATCGCTCATTGACTCCATGTGATTCGGGACTCTACCCAAAAGCCACCGTTTTGCACGCCCTCTTGGACGTAGTATGGTGGAAATCAAAGCACAGTGGGAATCATACAAGACTCTATGATGATCTCGGGTCTACAGACTAACCTGTACCAGTGTCACCGGAGAACTGCTATCTGACGATAGGTATAATACCATCCAGGAGTTCTCGGCGAGTCCGTTCAGTGTACCCAGTCTCCACTGAGCACCCGTACACCATCTTTGATGTCCAACACAAATGGATATTGGATCATCCATCGCCCATCATATGGGTCAAGATGCGTGCATGCTAGTCTACTCTGGAGTATCGATGCCCTGTCTCGATACACCCTCGACTAGGAATAGTTATAGGATGTACTCGTTGACTACCCTGGCCCCACTAGTATGATCTCATCGTAGTCCTAGTAGTCGAGTACATATCCTAAGGGCTTTATCAACACGTAATCACAAAACAATATTCGTTAACATGTTAAGATAAAGTGAAACCAGATAGCATACTATCATAGAGCAAGAAAGTCCTCTCTATATATATCCAAGCATCTATTATAATATACATCACATGTACAACAATGGCCTTTAGGGCATACATATAACTAACAATCTCCCACTTGCATTAAGGCCAGCTGTTGTAGTATCTCATACCTAACATCCCGAAGAGTCTCTCAAATTGTATCTGAGGAATGGCCTTTGTGAGTGGATCCGCAGTGTTGTCCTTCGTATCAACTCTCCTGACCTCGATCTCTTGGCTATCAACTATCTCCCGGATCAGGTGATACCGCCTCAGAATATGTCTGGACTTCTGATGGGACCTGGGTTCCTTGGCCAAAGCCACAGCTCCATTGTTATCACAATACAGAGGTATTGGATACAGAATGGACGGAACCACACCAAGTTCAGTGATGAACTTCTTTATCCAGACAGCCTCTTTGGAAGCATCGTTGGCAGCGATGTATTCTGCCTCCATCGTCGAGTCTGCCACGGTTTCCTGTTTGGAACTCTTCCAACACACCGCCCCTCCATTGAGGGTAAAGACAAATCCCGAGTGCGACTTAAGAGTCGTCCTTATCACTCTGGAAGCTCGAATCGGTAAAAGACTCCACCTGGAGTTCTCCGTTACCATACACCAGGAACATCTCTTTTGTCCTTCTCAAGTACTTGAGAATGCTCTTCACAGCTGTCCAGTGATTCTCTCCAGGATCTGCTTGATACCTACTCACTACACTTAGTGAGTATGCTACATCGGGTCTGGTACATAGCATCGCGTACATGATAGAGCCTACTGCCGAAGCATAGGGTATCCCTTGCATGCGAGCTCTTTCCAAATCAGTCTTGGGAGACATCTCATTGGAGAGAGTGAGTCATGAGATCGTGGGTAAATTCCCACGCTTGGATTCTTCCATACTAAACCTCTTTAATATGGTGTCAATGTACCTGGATTGGGACAATCCCAGTATCGTCTAGATCTATCTCTATAGATCTTAATCCTTAAAATGCAGGAGGCATCACCTAGATCTTTCATTGAGAATCTATGTGATAAGAAGAGCTTGACCGAGTGAAGCATAGGAATATCATTTCCTATCAAGAGTATGTCATCCACGTACAATACGAGGAAGACAACCTTACTCTCTGCCACCTTCTTGTATATACAAGGTTCATCTATATTTTTGATGTAGTCAAACTCTTTGACTACTACATCAAAACATATGTTCCAACTCCGCGATGCCTGCTTCAACCCATAGATGGATTTAAGCAGCTTGCACACCTTTCCGGTGCTCCCACTGTCTACGAAGCCCTCTGGCTGAGTCATGTACACGCACTCTTCCAAATCACCATTCAGAAAGGCGGTCTTAACATCCATTTTCCAGATTTCGTAGTCATGGTATGCAGCAATGGCAAGTAAGATCCGAATGGATTTAAGCATAGCCACTGGAGAAAAAGTTTCGTCATGATCCACACCTGGTCGTTGACGAAAACCCTTTGCAACAAGTCTAGCTTTGAAAGTATCAACTGTTCCATCTACACCAAGTTTCTTCTTAAAGATCCATTTGCTCCCAATGGGTTTTACCCCTTTAGGAGCAACTTCCAAAGTCCATACGTTGTTGGTGTACATGGATTCCATCTTAGATCGCATTGCATCCAGCCATTTCTCAGAGTCACCACTCGTGATGGCCTGCTCGAAACTAGTCGGGTCATCATCTTCCATGATGCAATCCCCGCTCCCAGCATCGATAAGAAAACCGTAGTATCTCTCAGCTGGATGAGGAACCCAACTAGATCGGCGGAGAGGTGGGGGTTCGTCGGGAACTACTGAATCCTCTGGTTCCATTAAATTTTCTGTCGTAGTTTGTGTTGCTGGAACTTCTTCCAGTTCTACCTCCTCGCCACTAATTTCCTTAGTAAGAAATTCCTTTTCTAAAAAGGTGGCATGTTGAGAAATAAACACCTTTTGTTCCTCAGTGTGGTAGAAGATATACCCTTGTGAGTTCTTGGGATATCCTACAAACTTGTACATGACAGACCTTGCCTCGAGTTTGTCCGGATTGTGCCTTTTGACATAGGCCGGACAACCCCATATCTTAACATACTTAAGAGATGGTATCTTCCCCTTCCATATCTCATATGGAGTGGTAGGCACTGATTTAGTAGGAACCATATTCAATAGGTGTATGGCTGTCTCAAGCGCATACCCCTAGAAGGAAATAGGCAACTCAGCATTGCTCATCATAGAGCGCACCATATCTAATAGGGTACGATTCCTCCGCTCCGATACACCGTTGTGCTGTGGTGTATAGGGAGGAGTAAGCTGAGAGAGAATCCCATTCACTTTTAGATATTCCTGGAACTCATTGCTCAAGTATTCTCCTCCTCGATCAGATCGAAGGATCTTAATACTTTTACCCGTTTGGTTCTCTACTTCGTTCTTATATTCTCTGAATTTCTCAAAAGCTTCAGACTTGTGTTTCAACAGGAACACATGTCCGTATCTTGAGAGATCGTCAGTGAATGTAATGAAGTAGGAAGAACCGTTCCTGGCATGTGTAGACATGGGACCACATACATCACTATGTATCAGTCCTAAGAGTTCCGTAACTCTTTCTCCGTGTCTACTAAACGGAGTTTTGGTCATCTTGCCTTTGAGACATGAATGACAAGTTTCATAAGATGATAATTCGAACGTATTTAAATAACCATCTTTATGCAACTTTTCAAGTCATGTCGCATTGATATGACCAAGTCTACAATGCCACAAGAAGGATTCATTCATTTATGAACTTTTCCACTTGTGTGTCTTCTGTATATTAAGAACCGTGTTTTGATTTAGAACGTATATGCCATTATTTAACGAGCCTGATCCAATCAACTTTTGATTTAGGAAGATGTTCATAACATTATTCTGTATTACAAAATTATATCCTTCTTAACTTAATAAAGAAACTGATATAATGTTGCATATCATGTTTGGTATATAATAGCATTCGTTCAGAATCAATGTATTACCACTTGGTAATACAAGGTGATATTCGCCAACTGCTTTGGCTGCAACATTTGCACCATTCCCTACTCTTACGGAATGATCACCCATTCCCAGTTCTCTACCTTTCTTTATCCCATGCAATATATTGTATATGTGGGATCCTGATCCGGTATCTAATGCCCAGGACGTAGAGTAAACTGAGAAACAATTCTCGGTAACTAACACATCCGAAGAAGATACATCATCATGTTTATTCTTCGTTTGGGCGGCGTGTGAATTATGGTATTCCTCTATTTCCTGTTAAGTCTTATAACAATTATATGAAAGAACGGAACCAACGTTCCCCTGCTCAGTATAATAAGCGGGTTCGGTCAATACATCCATATTATTATCTTGATTAAGGCCTGACATGGTCGCTACCTGGAGAGAGAGAGAGAAGAAAACACTTTAGCGTGCGCTCTTGTAAGATTATATTGGTTATTATCTTATCTAATCAGGATGGCTCCCACTGTTTTAATCAAATCTTCCTTCAAACCCTAAAAGGTAAGATTAGCCGGGATTAATTACACCCTACAAGTTCGCCAATCTTTCAGCCAGATCAGTGTTGGTATTTTGAGGGAGGTTCCCCGTCCTTTCGCACGGACCTAATTAAAATAAACCTCGTTTTCCCAGAGGCATCACCCCGTTAACACTTTTCTAGACACCTACTTGATCGGCTAATTGTCCTGTGTAAAATTCTCCCAGGAGTCACTCTTACTCGCAGTGGGTATCGGGATCCAACTATCTCATAGAAGGTATGCAATCTCATTGCAAATTTCAACACTTGAAATTCCCGATAATATCTTTTACCCCTAACGTGCTATGACCTTGACGAATGCCAACAAACCATAGTCCGCAGTCAAGTTCAACCCGTACATTTCTTGATTGAATTATACCCACCCGCATGACCCTAGACGAAAGCCAACAAAGCCGTACGACTACCCTAACCCAATCGCATCATATTCCACAGATATGCAGTAAATAGCTACTGCACACTACGCCTTGACGAAAGCCAACAAACGCAGTACGAATACTAAATATTACTTATCTGAAATGTCGGAGGGCTATGCAGGTTTTTCTGAAAACCATGAGCGCAATGAACTTGATATCGTTGTAGAAACAAGTGATTTTGAAAAAGGAATGTTTTTGAGGCTTTTCTAGTTTCGCTAAAGTGGTCACTCCCGGTGAAGGGATCTCGGCTCTTTCCTCATCGAATAAGGTGCAGGGTATATCATATAAACCGCTGTGTAAAGCAAGAACTATAGAAGCAATCAAAAACTAAACCGTGAGTTTGTAGCATCTGCCAGTTTTGCAAAAGAGGTCACTCCCGATGAAGGGATCTCGACTCTTTCCTCACCGAATAAGGTGCAGGGTATATCATATATACCGCTATGCAAAGCAAAACTGTAGCTACCCTTTTTATAAAGTTTTGATTCTACAACATCTTTTAGGTTTCTTTTCTTTTATTAATCTCATTAATAAATCCCATCAGTTATGCTTCCTAAGCATCACAGAAGAAACGAAAGCAGTAATATTTATATTTCATCATATATATATAGTATAAACATTCGTCTCAGGCAGTAATATGATCTCATCACAGAACATTGCAGCAGAAGATAACATATGAAATATTGGATATAGTAGGACGTCCGTGTTTTATTTCCATCCTGTATAAAACACGGATTCCACGGTCGCGATGAATAGCCAAACCTACATCCATAGACCCCTACGAGAGCGGCAAGAAACACTGCCAATTCTAGGGTTAGGAGACCCGGTCTCGACTCCTCGAGATGGCCTCCTACTGGACCCTAGAACCCGGTTACTTATGCTCCCCACCTTGGGTCTATCCTAATGAGGAAAATTAAATAATATACAATGGTGACATCATCCTCAACCCGGAAGTGCCCCAATAAAAGAATATTACATACATTTGAATTTTACATGAATGAAAATAAAAACCCTTATCTCACAAAAAACCCCCGGCTATTCAGAACACGACGATCCAATATGACATATCACAGCAACGCATAATATCTCATATCATCAATGTTAGCAAGTATGCGTATCTCGATTGTCGTTGATGTATACCAACGAAGCCGGCTATACACCACATACTACGCTTACGGTCACAGAAAAGAAAGTGTAAAACTGCAACATTTGGAATCCACAATCACTTTAGACATCTTAAATCCGAAATATCACATACTTCTCATTTCACGCCTAACTATATGAATTTCACATATTGTATCACATTCCAGATAAATAGACAATGTTAAACTTTCCGATCGAATCAACGAATTGCTAAGATCTCCAGAAAAACTCAATACTTGAGCAATATTAAAAATTCCCAGAAGCATGTAGTAATACCTACGGATGTTACCTAGAAACATCTATCCCTGATACCCATGTTCGGCCGCGGAACCGCCGCGAAAAGCCTGGTATTGCCGCGGTTCCGTGGCGACTTGAAGGAATTAGGGGTTCGTATTTCACAGTTATCCATAGAATAACCTACTTATTTTTCTGAGTATTTTTAATACGGAAAAAACCATCTTTTTAGAAAATTTCCAGAGATGGGGTCAAAAATGACGTTTCGGGGTTCGATCGGACTTTTAACTTCGTCTACAAGTAGCCTAATGCTCTAACTAGGCTATGATACCACTGTAAGGTTATTAGGCACTATCACAAGGGTCTATAAGGCATCAACCATGCTGAATTTAAAATTTTCAAATGCCGAATAACCTAAAGCGAAGATCTTGGCTAGATAATTAGGGTTAACCATTCATGTAAACAACTTTACATCTAAGAGAGAGGGATTGCAACCTTTGTAGTCCGTTCCTTCGCTTCATAAGCTCCGAGTAGTAGTCCCTTTGCCGCGATCCATGATCTCCCAGACTCAAGAGAGGCTCCACAAGTCGAATGATTCATTCTTGCTCGAAGTTTTCCTTTTCGAAGATGATCTACCTTGAAGAATCTCAAGATCAAGCTTTTACTTCTCTAATCAAGTATTAATGAAGTGAACACCCTAATCTAAGTGGCTAGAATTGATAAGGATGATGAAATAGGAATTTTGCTCTCTTTTGTTTTTATTTTCTCACTTTAAATCATCATAAGTCAAAAAGCTAGAAAGCTTTTTCAAGAGGAAGAAGAAGAAGAAATCTATTTGTGATGAATAATGAAATTGTTATCATGGTTACAAATCCAACCTTGGGTTAAGTATGAAGACTTAACCCTTGTAGAGAATTAACTAGGGTAAAGGGTTTGGGTTGGGTTAAGAAATTTTTACACAAAATATCAATCCAAAATATCTAAGCTTAAAACAAAATAAAGCTTCTAGAAGCTTCATGAAAAAGCTAACCCAAATCAAACCCTAACTATGTTTAATCTCCACAAATCATGTTGCATTTGTAATCATAACTTGTTACAATATTATATATCATATATATAATATATTTTTGTAACAAAAGAAAATAATCCAATTAACATATATCGCATATATATCAATTTATTATCCGGTGAGAAAATGAATCAATAAAGCGAGCTTATATTAGATAATGAAATGTAATATATCACATATATAATTATACCTTAAATTATCGAATCAACACTTGATCCGACAATCCGGCTATATCGTATATAACCCACTAATATAGCATGTACCGATTCATCGAATCAACACTTAATCCGATGACCCGGCTATATCACATATACCCGGCCGATATCATATATCACGAGAATAGAATACGGTATCTCATATCGTATTATTCTCGGTCCCGCACATATCGCATATATGCTCCTACTCCGTTTTGCCTGAGCCAGGAAATCTCTGTGTTGGACTCTAAAGAATCGTCAATACGCCGGCAATGGGTGATGATCATATCAAACACCCACAAGCTGCAAGCAGTCAGCTAAACGTAACAGCCACCCAGGTATTGAGGGATCAGAAGATCAACAAGCAAGCATGCACATTCTCCTTTGAAGCCAATCAGTAATAATACCGTGCAGTCCGGTCTCTTCGTCTGATATGTTGCATATCTAGTCTAGGGGTGGTAAAACGTCAGGCCCCAGTAACCAATAAGTTGTGTTGATGTAAGGCTCATAACCAGTCGAAAAACTACTGATAACACTTACCAGTAGCACTCTATATCAGCCCTGGCCAGGGACTTCCAGTTATAGCCAATCGAACACAGCATAACATCAACTCCCTATACCGGGAGAGACGAAACCCCTCCTATTGCTCATTGCCTCCTTGTGATTCGGGACTGTACCCAAAAGCCACCGTTTTGCATGCCCTCTTGGACGTGGTAAGGTGGAAATCAAAGCACAGTTGGAATCACACAAGTCTCTATGACGATCTCGGGTCTACAGACTAACCTGTACCAGTGTCACCGGAGAACTGCTATCTGACGATAGGTATAATACCATCCAGGAGTTCTCGGCGAGTCCGTTCGGTGTACCCTGTCTCCACTGAGCACCCGTACACCATCTTTGATGTCCAACACCAATGTATATGGGATCATCCATCGCCCATCATATGGGTCAAGATGCGTGCACGCTAGTCTACTCTGGAGTATCGATGCCCTATCTCGATACACCCTCGACTAGGAACAGTTATAGGATGTACTCGTTGACTACCCTGGCCCCACTAGTATGATCTCATCATAGTCCTAGTAGTCGAGTACATATCCTAAGGGCTTTATCAACACGTAATCACAAAACAGTATTCGTTAACATGTTAAGATAAAGTGAAACCAGATAGCATATACTATCATATCGATCAATAAAGTCCTCTATATATATATCCAAGCATCCATTATAATATACATCACATGTACAACAATGGCCTCTAGGGCATACATATAACTAACAATAAGAGGGTTGAACACTATAGTGCTAAAGATCTGGGTAGTTTGACCCGCGCAAGAGAACCATTCAAACACTCGGAGGCAATATCAACACGAGTTTCTTAAATTCAACTCTTTTGTTATGTATTTTTCTAAACTTCCTCTTCTCGAACCCGATGCTCCAATATTCTTATCTTTGCAGGATTCTTTGCAATGTCGCTGCAAAAAACTAAAGAGAAACTAGCCGTATTTGTTGCAGTGCCACATTTAAAGTATAAAAAAAATTAATTGTTTGATAACAAAACCTTGTTGATTTGCGCACTGCATCATTAATACGAACTTAAGGGGCTATAACACCAATTCAGATTGGGTGGGGATTTCATCACCCTTCCTAAGACCCCGGAAATCACTAAATTTCATAAGTGTCAGCTCAAGCTTAATAAAAAATATCTAGACTCAGCCAATTTAGGACCTGCCGCGCTCAATATGACAAAGGAAGATTGTGGTCATTCGGTCGTTTATCTAAACATGACTTTTGTTGTGCCTATGCTAGACAAGTGAGGAGGTAACTTTAAAAGGCCCGTCTCACGGTGATTCGTGAGTGGAACCCTCCTTACCTCACTTATGCTTACCTGGTCACAACTGGCTGTGAAGAAACGATTTGAGGGTTATCTCACAATTTGTCGCTTTGGAACAGTTAGGAGCTGGTCTAGTGGACTTAGAGGGCCCTAGTCTAGGTATTGATTGTGAATTTGTGACTGTGCAATTGTGATTGTTTTTGTTAAACTGTCATTTCATTTTCACATTCTTACGAAACAAACACAAATTCGCCAATTTTACCACCTTTACCCAATTTCTCTCCATTTATGTTTTCTTACCCTCACATTCTACACTTTGATTACACTAAACTCGTTTAGTGTATGTCAGCTTGGACTAGGGATCTTAGTGCCCATTTAGTCCGCATTTCGTTAGTCTCTATGGACTACGCGATCGACCCCGAAGTCGAAACTCCTTCCACGCCTCTTTCACCTTTACCCTTACCGGTCAACTCCGACGTTGACCTTGATTCTGTCCAAACTTCTTCACCTTCACTTTCACCAGACTCTTCTTCCGAGATGCCGGGATTTTCTCTTAACATCACTTTACCTCCCCCGGGAATAATTCCACCTTCATTAGGCACGAATAACCCGCAACCACCTCTTGTTGCAGCGCCACAGCGAATTGCGCTCCAAGATCGTTTCTATCCTACCCGCGCTGCACTTCCGATTTGTCTTTCACATCCACCAGCCAATGGGGATAATTTCGAAATTAAGCCCCACTTCATCAACATGTTGCCCAAATTTCACGGGCTTGAATCCGAAGATGCCTATATCTTCATCTATAAATTCCAGAACGTTTGTGCGATGATGAAGACAACCCAACTATCTGATGATGCTATATGACCACGAGTTATTTCTTTCACTTTGTGCGACCTTGCTGAAAAGTGGCTGTATAGCACCGCATCTCATTCGATAACCAGTTGGGACGAGTTTGTAAAAGCGTTTCTAAAAAAATTCTACCCGAATCATAAGACCGCACGGATCCGAAACAAAATAAATCAATTCACCCAGTTTCCAATCGAAACTTTTTGGAAGTGCTTTGACCGGTACAAGAACTTCCTTGTTCAGTGTCCTCATCACGGTATAGAGAAATGAAAACTTTGCCAAACTCTGTACGAGCGCCTGAATCCAACAACTAGACAGTTGATGGAAACTATCTGTCAAGGCCACTTCCTGTCCAAATCTGACGAGGAGGCTTGGCAATTCTTTGACGATCTTGCGGAGAAAACGCTGCAATGGGAGAGCACCCGACCAAACACCTCAACTTCTTCTTCTTCTTCTTCAGGTATCTCTAGGACAGGAGTTCATCAACTCGACATCTCAATTGCAATGAAGGCCGAGATGGCTGCAATCACTTGGAAACTGAAAGCAATTGAGAGCAAATTCCTATCTCCTTCTCCTATCCCTGTTCTTTCACCTCGTACCATTTGCGCTTGTTGTTCGGATCCATCTCATTTGACCGAAGAGTGTCCTTACAATCCACCATCTCAAGGACAGGATCAGGTTAATGCTGCATTTCAGCAAAGACCAAGAAACGATCCATACTCTTCTACATACAATCCCGATTGGAGGAACCATCCCAATTTCGCCTGGAATTAGAACCAGCATCAATTCCAAGGACACAACAACTTCTAGAGGCCTCCTCCTCAACAATAAGCTCAACAAAAATTTCAGCAGCCTTTCCAACCCCAACCTTTTCAGAATCCGACAAACAACTTTGCACCCTGCAACAATTCTGTTCCTCAAAAGAACGTTGTTCCGTCAAATAACGATAAGGTTTTCTCGCTAAAACGGAGTCTACAGGCTTTTGTAAAGCAATCGACTCAATCCACCGCCAACATCTAGTCTTCTATTCAGTCTCTGGTGCAACATACCGAGCACACGGGCAAAGCATTAAGACCATCGAAGCCCAGATTGCACAGCTGAACGCGGCTTTAAGCGAGCGAGAGAAAGGAAGGATTCCATCTTAACCACTCCTAAATCCTGGTCACCCATCTAATATACATGTTGCTCTTGAACAACAGAACCATAATGTGAGTGCTGTGACTACGTTGAGATCTGAAAGAATGCTGAACAACAACATCGGAACACGAATTGATGATGATGACACCCCGGCCGTTTCTTCTACTCCTACTTCTTCTTCTAAGCCTATTCTCCATTCTTCAAAAGGCTCTTCTTATTCAACCGCTGCTCCGAACGGATCCACATCCCACTCCACTCAAACTCCAGTTTTGTGTTCCGTTCCAACTCCACAATCTCCTCCACAAGCATTGGACTCAACCAATTTCAAATATGTTCCATTTCTAAACCGATTAAGGTCTAATAAACAATATCCACAAATAGACAAGATCTGGATTTGTTCAAACAAGTTAACATCAACATTCCCCTCTTAGATGCAATTCAGCAAGTCCCGTCTTACGCAAAAATCTTGAAAGTATTGTGCACTAAGAAAAGGAAATCTCAGGTACCAAAGAAGGTTTTCCTAGCTAGTAACGCGAGTGATGCTCTTTCCCAAGATTTACCACAAAAACGGAAGGACCTTGGCTGCCCTATATTTTCTATAACCATTGGGGATAAGAACATCAACCGCGCTCTTTTGGAACTTGGTGCCAGTATTAACCTGCTTCCTTATTCTGTATATGAGCAACTAGGTGTAGGAGAACTGAAACCTACACATTGTACTCTTCAAATGGCCGACCGATCTATCACCCATCCAAAGGGTGAGCTAGAGGATGTGTTAATTAAGGTTGGGGACTTCAAATTCCCCGTTGACTTCATTATTTTAGATACACAACCTGTAGCTAACCCCCGAAATCAAATTCTGGTGATACTCGGTCACCCATTCCTTGCAACCTTAAATGCTGTGATCAATTGTCGAAATGGTTCAATGAACCTATCTTTTGGCAACATGACAATTGAACTCAATATTTTTAAGTTAGGAATCAGCCACCCGAACCAAGTGCTCATATACTAGATGTTTGTTCCATTCAGGAGATCGCCCACGAGGACTGTGAATTTGAGGAATTCTTGTTTGATCACAGTAATCTTGACGCCACTAGTGCGTTCCTATATGAATCTGCTGCTTCCAACTCTGACAATGATTACGAATGCTTCATGTTTTCAAACGATCTTGGCTTGTCACCACCCGAGTTTGAATCTTTTGAATTTTTGGATGCGTTAGTTGAACCATCCGACTCGGTCGCATACACTCACTTTGAGCCCCTGTTGGAATCTTTTGAGTTCGAGAAATTTTCTCCAATCTTGCCTTTAGTCATTTCACCTCCTACGCTCGAACTCAAGCCTCTGCCATCTCACCTCAAGTATGCTTATTTAGGTGAAAATGAGACCCTCCCAGTCATCATCTCGGCTTCTCTAGCTCTAGATCAAGAGAAAGACCTTCTCACGGCCTTACAATCCAATCGGCAAGCATTCGGCTAGACGATGACGGACATCAAGGGGATTAGTCCCCTAATCGTTGAACATCACCTTCATATGATGAATGATGACAAACCAGCTAGGGATCCATAGAGGCGATTAAATCCAGTCATGAAGGAGGCTGTGAAAAAGGAAATCGTCAAATGTCTGGATAGTGGTATCATTTATCCTATTTCAGACAACCAATGGGTCAGTCCTATGCACGTCCCTAAGAAGCTGGGCATTGCTGTCATCAGAAATGAGGCGAATGAGTTGATCCCTACTCGCACCCAAACCGGGTGGCGAGTGTGCATCGATTATCGGAAACTCAACGCCGCGACGCGGAAAGATCATTTTCCGCTACCTTTCATTGACCAAATGCTCAAACGATTAGCTGGACATGAGTATTACTGTTTTCTGGACGGTTACTCAGGCTACAACCAGATTCCCATAGTCGAGAAAGACCAGGACAAAACCACTTTCACTTGTCCTTTCGGCACGTTCGCATATCGCCGCATGCTTTTTGGACCATGCAATGCTCCCGCTACCTTCTAGCGGTATATGATGGGAATTTTCTCTGACATTGTTGAGAAATATTTGGAGATATTCATGGATGATTTCTCCATCTTTGGCGATTCTTTCGACGAGTGTCTGCAATATATTGACGCTGTCCTTACCCGATATAAGGATAAAAATCTCACTTTAAACTGGGAAAAATGCCACTTCATGGTACGTGAAGGTATTGTCTTAGGACATATCATTTCGCGAAATGGCAGTGAGGTTGACAAAGCAAAGATTGATGTCATATCCAACCACCTCCTCTCAAATGCGTCAGAGATATCCGATCCTTCCTTGGCCATGCCGGTTTTTACAGACGGTTTATCAAGGACTTTAGCAAGATTGCTAGACCTTTGACTCTTCTTCTGGCCTAGGATACTACGTTCAACTTTGACTCAAGCTGTTTGACTGCTTTCGAATCCTTGAGAAGCTCGCTAACCATTGCTCCCGTTCTTTCTTCATCCGACTGGACGCATCCTTTCGAGATTATGTGCGATGCATCCGACTTTTCTATCGGTGTGGTCTTAGGACAGCACGTCGATAAGAGGCCGCACGTAATCTACTACGCAGGCCGGACCCTAAATGACGCCCAAATGAATTACACAACAACCGAGAAAGAGTTCTTGGCTATTGTGTTTGCTTTAGAGAAATTCAGGCCCTATCTGATCGGCTCCTTAGTCATTGTCTACACTGATCATTCTGCTCTAAGACATCTTTTTGCGAAAAATGATGCAAAATCTCGGCTAATACGTTGGATCCTCTTACTTCAAGAGTTTGACCTCATCATTAAGGGCAAAAGAGGATGTGAGAACGTAGTAGCCGATTATCTTTCATGACTTTCTTCTTCGCCAACGCTCCCTCTCCCAATCAACGATACTTTCCCTGATGAACAACTCCTGAAAATATCTTGCGAACCCTGGTTCGCAGATATTGTGAACTACTTGGCGACTGGACTCATACCTAACGATTGGTCGAGTCAGGACAGACTTAGATTTTTATCCCAAGTAAAACACTTTTACTGGGACGAACCCTACCTGTTCAAGTATTGTCCAGACCAAATCATCCGCCGGTGTGTTCCGGAAAACGAATTCAAGAGTGTGTTGTCTTTTTTCCATGATCAAGCATGTGGCGGGCATTTTGGCCCAAGAAAGACAGCTGAGAAAGTCTTGCAATGTGGCTTTTACTGGCTAAAACTTTTCAAAGATGCACATGAGTACTGCAAGACTTGCTCCCGGTGCCAACATTTGGGCCGGATTTCCAGGAGAAACTAGATGCCGCTCCAACCAATCTTGGTTGTTGAGATGTTCGATGTATGGGGGATAGATTTCTTGGGCCCATTTCCCAACTCTTTTGGAAATCTGTACATTTTCTTAGCAATTGATTATGTCTCCAAATGGGTTGAGGCAGTGCCAAGCCGGATGAACGACGACAAGGTTGTCGTTAAATTCCTAAAAGAAAACATCTTTTTCCGGTTTGGACACCCTCACGCTATCATTAGCGACAATGGGACACCTTTCTGCAATAGGTCTTTTGAGGCCTTGATGCGGAAATACTCGATTAATCATAAGCTATCCACGCCCTACCACCCATAAACATGTGGGCAAGCCGAAATTTCAAATCAGCAGTTCAAGCAGATATTGGAGAAAACAGTTTCGAGGAACCGTAAAGATTGGTCTGTGAAATTAACCGATGCCCTTTGGGCATTTCGAACTGTATATAAGACTGATCTTGGCATGTCTCCCTATCGGCTTATGTACGGAAAGGCCTGTCACCTCCATGTGGAAATCGAACATCGTGCTATTTGGGCGATCAAAGAGCGGAATCTCAATCTTGAAGATGCTGGCAGCTATCGGAAGTTACAACTTAACGAACTGAATGAGTTTCGGGATGAAGCTTACGAAAACCCGGTTGTTATAAAGAACTGAACAAAAGTGTTTCATGATAAACACCTTACGCGCAAAACCTTCATTCCTGGGAAACAGGTACTTCTTTATGACACCCGACTCCATTTCCATCCCGGTAAACTTCGATCTCGCTGGAACGGACCTTTTCTTATGCGGTGTGTGTACCTGCACGACGCAGTGGATTTAGAGAATCCAAAGGACAGTTCGTTCTTCAAAGTAAACGGACACAGATTGAAATCATTCCTTAGCGCAGAACCATCAGAGGAGCTCCTGATATTGCAGGAGCCGGTTTACCCTGCATAATCTTCCTCTGTTTACCACCAAACTTCGGTTATCCAGCCATAAACAGTGGAGACACTGTTTCAAATAAGTTTGGGGGTATATATATACTATTCTTGGTATATATATGTGGATATTCTTGTCCTATGAATATCCATTTTTCTTTTTGACGAGCAACCTTTTCTAGTGATGCTATCTCATTGTTCATTACAAAAAAAAGGAACCAACGATTTTGACCCTTCAACATTTTTGCCCTCTTGATGTACAATGACAGTGAGGGCACTGTCCAGTTTAAGTTTTGGGGTGTGCTCGGTAAGTTTTCTCCCTTCACATTCATTTTTATATTTTGCATTTGCATACATATTCAAAAACCCATAAAAATCAGAAAATTTTCTAAAAACATAAGAACTTTGTCGTCAAGTTAGCTAGTGGGAGAACTTAGATTCAATATTTCGACGGTTTTGTTTGATAAGATAGGAACAACTAAATCCTACTTTTAGATTTTGAAAATTTGAAAGATAATCCTCCTTTGAGTTTAACTGTAGCTAATATACGTCTTTACATCACACTACACATGTCGTGAGTTTTGAAAATTAGATGACAAGTTTAATATGTTTGAAAACTTTTAATTTGATAAACTATTTTTTGAGGATCAAATAAGTTTGTTCTGAAATAAGTAATATCAAGAATAGTTTCAAAAGTGAAATGGATATGAAGGGATATTATAGTCGCCTTAATAGGAACTAATTCTGAAGAATAACACATACGGAACTTGATTGGAGTGATTACACACCTGATCCATCCTAAAAATAATTGAACAACTGGTTATATCTCTGTTCGCATTAAATCGTTATGATTTTCATGCCAAAATAGGTCTTTTTGTTTTAGGACCTAGGTAACTTGAGCAATTAAGTCCGTCGGGATGTCTCTAGACCTAAGGCCCTAAAACCAACTAGTTCGGGAGCATTGGCCAAAAGCTCACTAAGAAGCCTAGAAAGTCTAAATTAAAACAAAGTCAAGAAAGTATTCTCTTCGAGTTAAAATTCCTAACGGTTCTTTTTATGAGAATAATCTTGACAAAAGACAGGTTTCTATAAACATATTTTTTAACGGAGATATGAAGGTTTTATCGTATGATGAAGACTATTGCACGTTCAAGAAGGTGTGTATGAAACAAAATCAGGTAAAAGGTGGAGTGAAAAATAAGACCTAGTTTCCTATTAAGGAAGATAGAAATTCTGAATGTGAAACCTAACTGAAAAACGAAACTTAAGAAATGCTTAATTCTTTATAAAACTTGTGTGATCCTTTTTAAGTTTTTATCTGGGATTTATTTTGTGACATGATGACTTTAATTGATCATTTTGAAACTTAATGACTCTATTTGCACCGCACGTAAAGACATATATGATCTTAAGTTAAATAAGAAGTAAAGTGTGAAAAATAAAGGTTCGATATTTCTAACTTAGGATAATAGAATTTCTAGCTTTAAAGCTAAACCTTAGGGTTAGAATCAATAGTTATTTCGCGAAACTAGCTTGACAGGATTTTATGGGTGAAATCCGCTGAAAACCCTCAGGAGAAAACACTCCTCCTACTAGGGACACCTAGAGGTTTAACGGCTTATTGCACGAGCTCAGTGCAATCGCGTTCCCTACGAAAGTGAGATTAGGATTTTTGTTTTGCTTAGGACGAGTAAATGATAAGTTTTTGGGTATTTGTTCATCTCAGAAAACTGCAATTTAATACTGCTCATTCATTATCTATTTTGTTATATATCAGTACTATTAACCAGTGTCTGCTCAGTGAATACAGATTACAAGTATCCATGATATAATACTGGAAACACATTCAAAATCACGGGTATAACGTTTGGGAGCCGACACTGCAAAAAGAACAGACATCCGATCAATGACCAAAGAGTTCTTTTGCAAATAAATGTATGCACACAATTTTAGTCCAACACAATGCAAGTGTGCACATGCTCTTTGGCACATGGACCATGGTGGGGCTGCCTTGGCACAAGTGAGTGTGATGTGTAATAAATACTAAAAGATGTGATGTGATTTAAAAGCATCAAGTTTCCCTCTAAGACCACTGAGTATAACCTAACCTGATATGAAGAAATCAAACATTACCAGTGGACTTGTTGAGTGCACACGAGACCACCCAACTAACACGAGCCCAATTGCCGAAGATTGGACCGGCGAGACACTCAATAAAAACCGGCACCACCTGTCCCAACATGCCCAAATGTATCCATTTTTCTTCTGGTTGTTTATTTGGGCCACATCATCTTATTTTTATTGTTTGTTTATTCTGGAATGAGGCCTATAAATACCAGATCAATAGGCAAGGGATGGGGATACTTTTTTTGGCTTTAGCTTTAGTTTAGAACAAGTTGTAATTTGTAGATGTTAACTTGTCTTTCTTTTGAACTCTTAAGCTCTCGCCCTTTATCTTGACCTTGTAACTTCTTCATTGAACTTACAAACTTAAAATTTAGGTTCTTGAATTCAAGATTAGTTGTATCTCATTTGAAAATCAATAAAAAGTTCTCATTGTTCATTACATGTGTCTTGCTTTCTACAAATATTGAACTTGTGAAATCCTTGTCTTGCTTTAATCTTGCAACCTCTTAAGTGAGTTTACAATCTTAAAGTTTGGTATTTTGATTTCACATTGGTATGGGTTTAAAGAACACTTGAAGAAATTTGCACATTAGATATATCGGTTCTTAATTTTCTAACCTTGACTTTACTTTTCTTGCAATTTTTGTTATATGCCCTACTCTTTTCTTTTTTTTATTTGGTATTGTAAATATGTGTGAGTAATTGATTTACTTGTTAAGGGTAGAATATGATTAGGTTGTGTTAAGAGACATGTTTGCTAAAACCTTAAAAACCTTAACTTTGTAATTGAAACTCCGACCAAACGACTCGCAATTCTGCTCCGTTAGGCACTCTATCCTACCACGATAGCAGTGAATCCTAATCATGACCGGTTGCGAGTGGTTTCCTTCGAAGGCTAAGGTCAAGAGACAACAACAGAAGGACAAAGGACAAGAAGTACGGATTTAGCACACAATCACAAATACCGTATTTCTACTTTCTTAATCCACGTTGTTGCCTATTGCCTTAGTGTCAATATCAGAATTAGTTCTATAAGAAAACGGAAAACATCATCCTAACACAAGATAACCTAAAACTACCCTTAACAAGTCTTTTTATTGAACATATCATAGTTACGACACTTAATATAAAAAACAACTCAAATTGCGGTATTAACTCGTTAAAACAAGCTTAAAAACCTACCATCTCCCTATGGACGACCCGTACTCATCGCGGCTCGCTACACGCGACACTATTTTTTATTGCGGTTAAGTTTAGAACTAAAAAGGACACGGTGAAAACGTGCTAATCAGCAATGAAGAGGCGATTCGAGGGTTATATTGCAATTTGTCGCCTGAAAATCTAGGAGCGGTCTAGTTGGACTTTAAAGACTCTAGCTCTAGGTCCTGATTGTGCAAATTGTGATTGTAATTGTTTAAGTCCGTTAATTCCGTAATTTAAATATCAAAACAAAAATATTTCAAAATTTTTTTAGAAAATTCAAATTTTTTTTAGAAAATTCAAAAAATTTATAAGAACTTACCACTTACCACCCACCTTTCATCTCCTCTTGTTTTCACCTTTCTATCATGGGTACCCCAAAGCGACCTACTCTTGCCGAACTTTGGTACACTCATCTAGATATCTCATCATATGCTTCTTTCTTTGGTAGGACTTCAAGCGATCCATCCACACCCAAAATTTCTTTAAATGATCAGATATACGCTTCTAGAAACACCAATTAGACACCACAATCCACTTCGTATCAACCGTTTCAAACGTCTACACCTTCTTATGTTGATACCCATTCTGAGGGTAATGTAACTACTCTTAAATTCATGTCCATTGCCAAAGATATAGAACAATCCCGTAGCCGATCTTTCACTCCTTTCACCCCTTTCACCACTCCAATTCTTTAGGACAACAATTCCAATCACCTTCTTATCAAAGTGGTAATCCTAATCATGTCCATTCTACGGATCCATTCAATTCCTATCAATCCTACCCGACTTTTACACCTTCTTTAGACATTTCTTCTGAACATCCATTTGGGAGTTTCACGTATCCAAACAAATTCGAATTTTTTACTGAAACCCCTTCACAACCCATATCTAGTCTTGAAAGAACATTGGAAGAATTTCGGGTAGTTTCGTGCCGACAGATAGAGAAATTGAGTGCAACCATGGCTCCACTCATACAACCTAATTAACCATCGGCTAGTTTCTAACTAGCTCAAAATTTTACATTGTATGATGTGGTGATAAAACAATTGGATGAGTTGAGTAGTGAAAGTGAGCAGTACACCCTATCAAATCAAACCTACACGTTTCCAAATGAACTCAACAACTCGTATTCTGAAAGTCTATCGAGTAAACTAAATGATTCACCGATTGAGAATAACATGTTTGATGAGTTGTGTGACTATATAGTGTTCGATTTACCAGATTGTGAAGGGACCCTGTCAAGTGAAACCACGACCACTCCATTTGATCTCTACATCTTCAATATAAAAAACCAACCGAGTGCGATTTGTAATCCACCGATTGAAAACCATGCTTTTGATGAGGTGTCTGAGAAATTTAACTTTCACTTGATTGAGGATATCGACGCTGGGGATAACTTGGATGCTAAACCCATAGTTTTGGATGAGTTTTTCTCACCAATTCAACACGTTCCTTCAAAACCGTGTAAGCATCATCCCGAACCATTAACTATTTTTCCCAAACCCCATTTGCGTCTGGATGTTATTGATGATGATGAATGCATGGATGAGCTGAATTTTGAGGAAAATTTGAAGGATATCATTGAGGATGAGCCTGATTTATTGGATGAGTCAGATTTTCCGATTCATCATGTCCTTTCCATCGACTGTGAACATCCTTCTGAAATTTTAACTGATACCATTCCTAAATCACTTCCCTCCACCTGTTCCATCGTTACCAAACTGCAAGACAACTTATCACCTTCATCGTCTGGTTTACCAAGTTCGGTCGGCCAATGTTTTCCTGTGAATCTTGAGATGTTTGACCCCATTTCTCAACGGATTGATAAATTAGTGCGATTAGCAAATTCCAGTTTCAAATCATTACAGACTGTAATAATTTATTGAATCAATTTACAACTTCAAGTTCGTATTCCATTTATTTCTCCCCTTCATTCGTCTTCTCATTTACCGAGATCGTATACCACTTCCATCCACATACGGTCTCGTGTATTCTTCATTTCTTTTCCTCTACACGTTCTTTCTCCAACCATGGCATCATCATGATAAATTTTTTGAATGGTTGGTGTTAACTTTTGGTTTGTGTAAGGCCTTGTATAGACTGATGATGTTCCTTCCCCTATAACTTTGAACTTCAATACTTAGATAGTGGAAACACTGTCTCGCTTAAGTTTGGGGGGACCTTTTTGTATATATTTTTTTTTGTTTTCTAGTTAAAAAAATCTCCGATAATTTTGAAAGCTCAACAATTTTAAGATCTCTTTGTATGGCATGACAGAAAGGACACTGTCAAATTTAAGTTTGGGGATATGCTCGGCGAGTTCTCTATCCTTGCATTCATTTTGCATTCCATAAATTTTTAAAACCCATAAAAATTAAAATTTTCCAAAACATAAAAACTTTGTCGTCAAGTTAGCTAGTAGGGTAACTTAGATTTTATTCCGAAAATTTAGCTTGATAGGTCAGAAATAACTAAATCCTAGGT
This sequence comes from Agapanthus africanus, assembly GCA_030015575.1. NCBI lineage: Eukaryota > Viridiplantae > Streptophyta > Magnoliopsida > Asparagales > Amaryllidaceae > Agapanthus > Agapanthus africanus. The sequence goes on along the minus strand of JASDDO010000031.1, from coordinate 516,247,721 downwards.
TTAGGAATTGAAAACCCGAAAAATAACCCTCCTTGAGTTTAACCGAAGTAAATATACGTCCTTGCAATTTTTTAAAAGTAAGTAGTCTTGATTTCTGTTCTTGAGTTAGGTTGAGATGAAGGGAAAGGATTGAAAACTTTATTTAAGAATATGTCTGAAAAATAGTTCCTATTCTTGATTCCAAATTCAGAAAGTATATACCCTACAAGCTGCACAAGCTGCACTTAGACGCACCTTGATGTTAGTTATATGTATGCCCTAGAGGCCATTATTGTACATTGGATGTATATTGTAGTGGATGCTGGGACATATATAGGTAGGACTTTCTTGCTCGACATGATAGTACGCTATCTGGTTACTCTTTATCTTAACATGTATACTTTCTGTCTCTCTGTTACATGTTGATAAAGCCCTTAGGATGAGTACTCGACTTCCAGAACAATGATGTAGATCATACTAGTGGGGCCTGGGTAGTCCATGAGTACATCCTTCATTGTTCCTAGTCGTGGGACTATCGAGACGGGGCATCGATATTCCAGAGTAGACTAGCGTATATCTTCTCGACCCATGTGATGGGCGATGGATGATCCCATATCCATTGGTGTTTGACATCAGAGATGGTATGCGGGTGCTCAGTGGAGACTGGGTACACTGAACGGACTCGCCGAGAACTCCCAGATGGTATTATACCTCACGTCAGATGGCAGTTCTCTGGTGACACTGGTACAGCTTAGTCTGTTGACCCGAGATCGTCATAGAGTCTTGTGTGTCTCCCACTGTGCTTTGATTTCCACCCTACCACGGCTCTACTGAGTCGTGCAAATAGGTGGTTTTTGGGTACAGTCCCGATTCACATGGAGGCAATGAGCGATAGGAGGGGATTCGTCTCTCCCGGTATTGGGGGTTGATGTTGCGCTATGCACGACTAGCTATAACAGGAAATCCCTGGCTAGGGATGCAGTGATATACTGGTAAGAGTTATCAGTATTTTCACGATTGTTATGGACCTCACGTCGGCATGACTTATCAAGCTATTGGGGTCTGACGTTTACCACCCCTAGGCGAGATATGCGACATATCAGACGAACAGACCGGACTGTACGGTAAGTGTTACTGGTTGGATTCACAGGAGTATGAGCGGGCTTGCTCGTCGATCTTCTGATCGCTCAATACCCGGGTGGCCGTTACGTTTAGCAGACCGCTTGCGGCTTGTGGGTGTTTGATATGATCATCACCTGCTGCCGGCGTATTGACGAGTCTTTAGAGTCCTACACAGAGGTTTCCTGGCTCAAGCGAAACGAAATAGGAGCGCATATGAGATATGTGCGGGACCAAGAATAATGCGTGTATGTGATACCGTATTCTATTCTCGCGATGAATGTATCGATTGGTTGTATGCGATATAAACTAGTTATCGAATCGAGAATTGGTTCGATAAGGCGATACATCGGATATTAGTCGGTCATATGCGATATGACTGGATCGTTAAATCAAGTGTTGATTTAATGATTTAATGTATAATTATATATTTGATATATTACTTTGCATTAACTAATATTTGTTCACTTAAAAAGGATTTTCTCACTTGATGTGCACATTGTATATGTGATATATTTTTGTGCACTTGATTGTATCATGTTTGATGAACATGCATGTTTGGGTGTAGGTTTACTTTAAACCATGTTTAAGTGATTGGTTAGGGTTTGAATTATTTACTTATTCATTTATTTATTTTCTTTAATTCATTTTTTAGCAAAAAGGGAAATGGTGGCTTGATTTGTTTTCTAGTTGAAGCTTCATGAAGCTTTGAATAAGTCCACCATTTTTTGTTTCATGCTAAACCTAACCATTCACCTAACCTTGGTTTATTCTCTACACTTAATATGGTTGCTATATGATAAGAATCAATTATTTTCTATTTTTCAATAATACTTATCATATTCTTTTCTTCTTCCTCTCCTTCTTCAAGATGAAGAAAAGCTTGCAACCATCAATGGTGAAATGAGAAAAAGAGTGAGAAATCCAATTCTATAGTGAACCCACTTCCTATTTCTTCATCCTCTACCACTCGCCAAGTAGTATAGGGTGTTTTCTTCATAAGTTTCATGACTTGGTGAAGTTGGAGCTTGATCTTGAGTTGCCTCGACGTAGATCATCTTCGGCATCGAAGTCGACGACCTAGTCCGATCATTTCTCCGACGAAACCTTCACCAGAGTCCGGATTCCGATAGGGACAGCGGAGGGACGTCATCACGGAGCCTAGGAAGTGGAGGACCGGATCTACAAAGGTTGTAGTCTCTTTCCTTTAGCAATAAAGTCGTTTACTTGCTTGCATCGCCTTATGATCTAGTTAACGATCCGTATTAGGGTTTGTAGGCACATGAAAATTTTGAATTGGCCATGTTTGATCTGTTGTGAGACCTCATTAGTGTGCCCAGGAACCCTACAGTCGTATCAGAGCCTAGCTAGAGCCTTAAGCGATGCGTAGACGGAGTTAGAAGTCCGATCGAACCGAAACCCTAATCCAAATTTGCTTTCTGTACATTTTTTGAAATCGGGGATTTTTGAGAATTAAAAATATTCAGAAAAATCAGCAGGAATTTGTAGGAATTACTGTGAAATTAGAGCGGCTGAATCCATCAAACCGCCGCGGTTCCGCGGCACGAGCATGGCTCGTGCGGCGGTTCCGCGGCCGTACGGTCGCCTCTCCCATTAGTTTTGGCACAGTAATTTCTATATTTGGGTGCTGGATTTTCTGGGAATTTTTAAATCTTACTCAAGAGTTGAGTATTCTGGGTCGTATTGGGAGTTCGTAGATTCGATCGGATTGTCAAACTTTATCTATGTGTTTTTCCGAGTAATTTTAGAATATGTTAAAAAGTTCGACCGGATATAAATACCCACTCTTTCCCCTGCCGGGAAATTTCCAATTGTTGGATTTTTTCGTAGTTTAACGACGTTCTAAGTAGTGCAAGTAACGCGATGGTCCCTGTAGAAGACAACAAACCTTAACTCGATTATGTGACCGTCTTGAACTGCCCTTTGAACCTTAAGGTTTGGGGCAGTACGGCGTGCCACATGTGAGGCGTTGGCTTAACCCTTCTACGGCTGGACCGTTGGTACTGAGGTACGAAGTGAATGTTTTTAAACTTATTTCATGTGTGGAGCTGTTTCGGGAAAACTTGGGTGTTCGATTGTTCGATCGGAAAGTTTAACATTTTCTATTTATCCGGAATGTGATACAATAATTGGAATTCACAAGTAGTTATGAGATAACTGAATGAATGTTATAAACATAGCAGTTTAGTCTCACTTGATCGGTTGCCACGGAACTTTGATGTGATCAAAAGTCCGTCGCAATCACGTAGTGTACGCGGATACTCGTCGGGTAAACTTAATAGACAGCCTCACCCCATAGCCCCAACCAAGTGACTGTAGGAGAACCCCGTCGCCGAAAGCATCCGTTCAGGTGCTCGCGGCAGCGGTGTTCTGCCTTGGTGCACTTCGTCGACGGTGTCGGGGGTGCGGCCGCCTACTAAAGTTTGCGACGAGCATTCGATCAGGATGTCGGGAATCTTGTTGAATTGCCCGACTTGATATTGAAAAGAGTTTTCGATAATGAGACTAAAATGCGGGGTTTATAATTGTTAGGCATGTGATGTCTAAGGGATTCATTTGATTATGCATGCGATGTCTAAAAAGTTTGCGGATTCCAACTGTTGTAGTTTTACACTTTCTTTTCTGTGACCGTAAGTGTAATATGTGATATCGCCGGTTTCGTTGCTATATGTCAACGACAATTGGGATGCGCATATTTACTTACGTTGATGACATGTGTTGTTATGTGTTGCTGGATATGTTATATTGGATCGTCGTGTTTGAATAGCCCGGGTTTTTTTTATGTGAGATGAGTGTTTTTCATTTTCATTCATGTAAAAACTTGTATATAATATTCTTTTATTGGGGCACTTCCAGGTTGCGGAAGATGTCACCGTTTGTATATTATTTACTTTTCCGCATTAGGATAGACCCAAGGAGGGGAGCACAAGTAACCGGGTTCTGGGGTCCAGTGGGAGGCCATCTCGAGGAGTCGAGTCCGGGTCTCCTAACCCTAGAATTGGTAGGGTTGCTTGCCGCTCTCGTAGGGGTCTAGGGGTGTGGGATTGGCTATTCATCACGACCGTGGAATCCGTGTTTTATACTTGCTCGTATTAAAAACACGGACGTCCTAGTATATCCAATATTTCATATGATATTTTCTGCTGCGTTATCTGTGATGTGAACATGTGATTTGTTCAGATAGATATTATATATAGTATATATGATATATTATATAGACGTTGCTTATGTTTTACACCCGCGCTAGCCCTGCCCCGCTCTGCCGTTAGTTACCTAACCTAACGGTGCAGACGGGACATCGAGGCGAATGCGGATGGCATAAGCGTACGTTATATTTATCTATGATGTTTAGGTGGACTTAAATGATGGGATATTCATTAATGAGATTAATGAAAGAAAATAAACCTAATTGATGTTGTGGAATCGAATTTCTAAATAAAACAGGTAGCTACAGTTCTTGCTTTGCATCGCGGTGTTCATTATAGAACATCCTGCACCTTATTCGATGAGGAAAGGACCGAGATCCCTTCACCGGGAGTGACTCCTTTAGCAATAACTGGCAGATGCTACACACTCGGTTTGTCTTTTAATTGCTTCTATAGTTTCTGCTTTGCACAGTGATATATATGATATATCCCGCACCTCATCCGACGAGGAAAGGGCCGACGATCCCTTCACCGGGAGTGACCCCTTTAGCAAAACTAGAAAAGCCTCAAAAACATTCCATTTAAAAACCATTTGATTCCGCAACGAGATCAAGTTCAGAGTGTTAAAGGTTTTCATAAAAACCATCCGCAACCCTCCGTCATTTTAGGAAGTAGAGTACTTAGTATTCGTGCTACGTTTGTCGACCATAGCCGAGGCATAGTGTGCGGTAGCTAAGTGATGTCTTCGTACACAGCATATGATGCGATTAGTTAGGACAGTCATGTGGCTTTGTTGACCTTAGCCAATGGTCATGTGGGTGGGTCTAATTAATCACGAAATGACGGGTAGAACTTGACTAGTACTTATGATTTGTTGACCTTAGCCAAGGTCATAGGTGCTAAGGGTAAAAACCATTATCGGGAGTTTCAAGTGTTGAAATTTGCAATGAGATTGCATACCTTCTATGTGATAGATGGATCTTGATACCCACTGTGAGTAATTGTTACTCCTGGGAGAGTTTTGCACTTTACAATTAGCCGATCAAGTAGGTGTCTAGAAAGGTGTCAACGGGGTTACGCCTCTGGGAAAACGACGTTTAATGTAATTAGGTCCGTGCGAAAGCACGGGGAACCTCCCTCAAAGTACCGACACTGGCCTGGCTAAAAGATTGGCGAACTTGTAGAGTGTAATTAATCCCGGCTAGTCTTTCCTTTTAGGGTTTGAAGGAAGATTTGATAAAAACAGTGGGAGCCATCCTGATTAGATAAAATATATAACCAATCTAATCTTGCAAGAGCGCACGCAGAGTGTTTTCTTTTCTCCTTCTCCAGGTAGCGACCATATCATGCCTTAATCAAGATAATAATATGGATGTATTGATCAAACCCGCTTGTTATACTGAGATGGGGAACGTTGGTCCCGCTCCAACTTATAATTGTTATAAGACAGAGCAGGAAATAGGGAAATACCAGAATTCCCATGCCGCCCAAACGAAGAAAGTGCATGAGATGCATCTTCTTCGGGTGTGTTCATTACAAAGAACTGTTTCTCAGTATCCACTGCATCCTGGGTATTCGATACCGGATAAGGATCCCAGATATGTAATCTGTTACATAGGGCTACAAAAGGGTAGAAAACTGAGAACGGGTGATAAGTTTCATGAGACAGAAAACGGGGCAAGTGTTGCAGCCAAGTCTGTTGGTCACTGTCACCCTGTGTTACCAATACATTGATTCTGAACAAATGCTATTAGATACCGAACCTGATATACAAAATCATATCAATCTCTTTATTTATTAAAGAAATGATAAAATTTTGTATTGATGGATAATGTTTTGAACATTTCCTATATCAAAAGTTGATCGGTTCAGGCGCGTTATCTAAAAGCATTGACGTTCTAAATCAAACTACAGTTCTTAGTATACAGAACACACACAAGAGGAAGAGTTCAGAAATGAATGGATCTTTCTTGAGGCATTGTAGACTAGGTCACATCAAAGCGACCTGACTGGCTGAAGTTACATTTTAGATGCATATTTAAATCAGTTTGAATTTACATTTTGTGAAACTTGCCAGTCATGTCACAAAGATTAGATGACCATAGCTCTGTTTATTAGAAACATAGAAAGAGTTAGTAAACTCTTGGGACTGATATATAATGATGTATGTAAACTCCCCTGTCTACACATGCCAGGACCGGTTCTTTGTACTTCATTATATTCTCTGATAATCTCTCAAGATTCAGTCATATGTTCCTGTTGAAACATAAGTCCGAAGCTTTTGAGGTATTCACAGAATATAAGTTGGAAGTAGAGAACCAAAATACGGGTATAAGTATTATGTCCTATGATAAGATCAGGGAGGAGAATACTTGTGCATGGAATCCTTGGACTATTCTAAAGGAAAATGAGATTCTTTCTCAGTATTACTCCTCTGAATACACCACAGCACAACGGTGTATCGGGGCGGAGCAATCGCACAATATTAGATATGGTGTGCTCTATGATGAGTATTACTGAGTTACCTATTTCCTTTTGGAGTTGTGCACTTGAGAAGCTGCATACCTATTGAATTGGGTTCGAATCAAATCGGTGCCTACCATTCCATATGAGATATGGTATGGGAAGAGCCTATCTCTTAAGTAAGTTAAGATTTAGAATTGTCCGGCCTATGTCTAAAGCAAAATCCGGACAAGATCGAGGCAAGGTCAGTTCTGTAGAATTGGAAAGGTTCCAGCTATACAAAATTGCAGCTGATGATTTGACAGAACCAAAGGATTCAATAGTTCCCGACGAACCTCAGCCTCTCCGCCGATCTAGTAGGGTTCCTCATCCGCCTGAGAGATACCTCGGTTTCTCGATGACAGTGGGAGCGAGGATTGCATCATGAGATGATGACCCAACTAGTATCGAGCAGGCCATCGAGAGTAGGGACTCTGTAAGAATGGCTGGATGCTTAGCGATCTGACATGGAATCCATGTACACCAGCAAAGTATGGACTTTGGCTGCTAAATCTGAAGGGTTAAATCCCCATCAGGAGAAAGTATATCTTGAGAAGATTACTTGGTGTAGATGGAAAAGTTGAGACTTTCAAAGCTAGACTTGTTAAAGGTTTTCATCATCGACCAGGCGTGGATAATGATGAAACCTTTTCCAGGGACTATGCTTAAGTCCATCCAGATCCTACTTGCCATTGCTACATACCATGACTACGATATCTGGTGGTTGGGTGCCATGACTGCTTTTCTAAAATTATGATTTAGAAGAGAACGTCTATAAGAACACAGCCAGAGAGCTTCGTAAACAGTGGGAGCAGCGGAAACGTGTGCAAGTTGCTTTACAGAATAAAGCAGGTATCGCGAAGTTGGAACGTCTGTTTTGATGTGGTAGTCGAAGTGTTTGACTTCATCAAAATGGTAGATGAACCTTGTATGTAAAAAAGGTAGTAGAGAGTAAGGTGGTCATCCTCGTATTGTACGTAGACAACATACTCTTGATAGGAAAAGAGTTTCCTATACTACGATCGGTCGATCTCCTCTTATCACATGGATTCTCTAATAGGATAAAGATGATACATCCTAATTCCTGAGATTTGGATCTATGAGATAGATCTAAAGGGATGTTAGGGTTCTCACTAGGTATAGTGAGATGGTATCAATCGATCCTGGGGAGAATCACTGGGAGGGTTCCAGGGTGATAAAGACGACTGAATGCCAGTCACAGGCATTGTCTTTACCCTCAGTAAAGGGACGGTATGTTGGAAGAGTTCCAAGCTAGATACCGTGGCAAACTAGACAATAAAGGCTGGTAACATCGCTATTAAAGATACTACCAAAGAGGCAGTTTGGGTGTATATTGGTTCATAAGATGAACTAGGTTCCCACCATTGTGTGACAATGAAAGTGTGGCTTTGGCCCATGAACCCTGGTCCCGTCAGTGACCCAGACATATTCTGAGGCAGCATCACCTGATCATGGAGATTGATGATCTCCAGGGTGATCGAGGTTAAGAGAGTAGACTCAGAGGACAACACGGTGGATCCACTCACAAAGGCTTTTTCCCAGAGAGAGACTTATACGGGATGGTTGAGTATGTGATACTGCAACCACTGCTACAGATGGCCCTAGTGCAAGTGGGAGATTGTTAGTTATATGTATGCCCTAGAGGCCATTACTGTACATTGGATGTATATTGTAGTGGATGCTGGAACATATATAGGTAGGACTTTCTTGCTCGACATGATAGTACGCTATCTGGTTACTCTTTATCTTAACATGTATACTTTCTGTCTCTCTGTTACATGTTGATAAAGCCCTTAGGATGAGTACTCGACTTCCAGGACTATGATGTTGATCATACTAGTGGGGCCTGGGTAGTCCATGAGTACATCCTTCATTGTTCCTAGTCGTGGGAATATCGAGACGGGGCATCGATATTCCAGAGTAGACTAGCGTATATCTTCTCGACCCATGTGATGGGCGATGGATGATCCCATATCCATTGGTGTTTGACATCAAATATGGTATGCGGGTGCTCAGTGGAGACTGGGTACACTGAACGGACTCGCCGAGAACTCCCAGATGGTATTATACCTCACGTCAGATGGCAGTTCTCTGGTGACACTGGTACAGCTTAGTCTGTTGACCCGATATCGTCATAGAGTCTTGTGTGTCTCCCACTGTGCTTTGATTTCCACCCTACCACGGCTCTACTGAGTCGTGCAAACAGGTGGTTTTTGGGTACAGTCCCGATTCATATGGAGACAATGAGCGATAGGAGGTTATTCGTCTCTCCCGGTATTGGGGGTTGATGTTGCGCTATGCACGACTAGCTATAACAGGAAATCCATGGCCAGGGTTGCAGTGATATACTGGTAAGAGTTATCAGTATTTTCACGATTGTTATGGACCTCACGTCGGCATGACTTATCAAGCTATTGGGGTCTGACGTTTACCACCCCTAGGCGAGATATGCGACATATCAGACGAACAGACCGGACTGTACGGTAAGTGTTACTGGTTGGATTCACAGGAGTATGAGCGGGCTTGCTCGTCGATCTTCTGATCGCTCAATACCCTGGTGGCCGTTATGTTTAGCAGACCGCTTGCGGCTTGTGGCTGTTTGATATGATCATAACCTGCTGCCGGCGTATTGACGAGTCTTTAGAGTCCTACACAGAGGTTTCCTGGCTCAAGCGAAATGAAATAGGAGCGCATATGAGATATGTGCGGGACCGAGAATAATGCGTGTATGTGATACCGTATTCTATTCTCGCGATGAATGTATCGATTGGTTGTATGCGATATAACCTAGTTATCGAATCGAGGATTGGTTCGATAAGGCGATACATCGGATATTAGTCGGTCATATGCGATATGACCGGATCGTTAAATCAAGTGTTGATTTAATGATTTAATGTATAATTATATATTTGATATATTACTTTGCATTAACTAATATTTGTTTACTTAAAAAGGATTTTCTCACTTGATGTGCACATTGTATATGTGATATATTTTTGTGCACTTGATTGTATCATGTTTGATGATACATGCATGTTTGGGTGTAGGTTTACTTTAAACCATGTTTAAGTGACTGGTTAGGGTTTGAATTATTTACTTATTCATTTATTTATTTTCTTTAATTCATTTTTTAGCAAAAAGGGAAATGGTGGCTTGATTTGTTTTCTAGTTGAAGCTTTGAATAAGTCCACCATTTTTTGTTTCATGCTAAACCTAACCATTCACCTAACCTTGGTTTATTCTCTACACTTAACCATGGTTGCTATATGATAAGAATCAATTATTTTCTATTTTTCAATAATACTTATCGTTTTCTTTTCTTCTTCCTCTCCTTCTTCAAGATGAAGAAAAGCTTGCTACCATCAATGGTGAAATGAGAAAAAGAGTGAGAAATCCAATTCTAAAGTGAACCCACTTCCTATTTCTTTATCCTGTACCACTTGCCAAGTAGTATAGGGTGTTTTCTTCACAAGTTTCATGACTTGGTGAAGTTGGAGCTTGATCTTGAGTTGCGTCGACGTAGATCATCTTCGGCATCGAAGTCGACGACCTAGTCCGATCATTTCTCCGACGAAACCTTCGCCAGAGTCCGGATTCCGATAGGGACAGCGGAGGGACGTCATCACGGAGCCTAGGAAGTGGAGGACCGGATCTACAAAGGTTGTAGTCTCTTTCCTTTAGCAATAAAGTCGTTTACTTGCTTGCATCGCCTTATCATCTAGTTAACGATCCGTATTAGGGTTTGTAGGCACATGAAAATTTTGAATTGGCCATGTTTGATCTGTTGTGAGACCTCATTAGTGTGCCCAGGAACCCTACACTTGAAACTTGAGATAGTAGAGGATACCTAAAAATACTCATGCCTGAAAACCTAGTATGAAAGAAAAACGGTATTTGTACCCAACCACCATAAGAGAGTCACTAAAAAAATATATCCGGTCTCAAAATAAAAATAAAAGGAAAAGAAAAAGGAAAAAATATTGCAAGACCCGGAAACTGTTATTTTCGCCTTAATAAGCTCACACATTCGGTAGTCAGCTGATTAGCGTCTCAAGATGCATTTGTAGTCGCATGAAAGGTGTGTGAGCGAATCCGCCCATCATTAATAAAAAGAAGTAGTACTAGGTATTAGGAAAAGGGTGCTATAGCTTGAATTGAATTCTTGAGTATAGAGATAAAATTTACACGCACGTAGGGGTATACGATCGATGTTTGGAAGAGATGTAGGAATAATGAATTATTCTTATGTTTTTCGTAAAGATGATAAAATTTCCGTATTGGAGACTGTGTTTTAGAAGGCAAACTCAAGAAATACCGGGGTCTTTATAATCTGACAAAATGTATAGGATCTTAGCTTGAATGAATAGAAGGTGTGAAGAATAAGGGGTGGATATTTCTAATTTAGGATGATAGAGTTTCTAACTTAGATGATAAACCATAAGATTAGAGTCGAGATTAACTTATGAAACTAGTTTGACAGGATTTTATGGAGAGTATCCGCTGAAAACCCTCAGCATACAACACTCCTCCTATTAGGAATACCTAGAGGTTTAACGGCTTGTTGCACATACTAAGTGCAACCGTGATGCCTACGAAAGTGATCCTTGGACTTTTGTTTGAAAATAAAATGGTTCCACTAAGGATGAGCAAAAGATAAGTTTGGGGATATTTGTTCACATCAGAATATTGCATTTAATACCGCTCATTCTTATGCACATTTGTATATAGGTAGGTGTTTTTATCCGTATTTGCTACATGATTATAGATTACAGGTTCTCATTCTAGAATTATGCAGATCACGCACATTCTCTACAGTTATGACAAATTCAGAACAACTGCCGAAAACAGATAAAATCTGGGTTTCGGTCATCCACATCCGTCAGGTGCCACTTACCAGTCCAGAATAAAGGCCTCTCTTCGCCAAACATTTTGAATTGAACCTAGACCAAACAATCATAACCCTATCCCTTAGACGCGCTATAAGTGACATATAGCCGTGACCTAAGTTGAGAATTACTTTAGACGCACTACAACATGATATGTAGTTGCGATCTAATTAGAGACTTGTTGTGGATGTTTCGTCCAGTGTTAGAAATAAGAGTATGGAACGGACAGACAAGGGGCACTAGGATTGGATTTAGCATTAGAAAGCTTGCTTAAACTTGCAAATACCATTCCTATGTCCTCCTAATCACCGTTACTTCCGATTATTCCAACATCATTTCAATGATGGCATAAGAAAAGCACAAGATTAATTCCTAACTCTACTAACTAACCCTAACCTTAACAAATTCTCTTGAACATAAACACTTAGGATAAAATTGAATAAACTTGGACATTATTTACTTGACATGTCTAAAATAAGAACAAAAATACATACCATCTCTCCATGGATCGACTCGTACTCAACGGTTAGCTACCAAGCGAAACCGACTTGATTGCGGTAAGTAGAACAAGTAAAATGCATATCATATCACGAAATTTCTACCAATCAATACACTACATCATTTCGCCCGAGTTAGGAAACCCTCTGTGTGGGACTCTTAAGATTCGACAATACAGTGGCAGTGGGTTTAACCATAAGCATATCAGCGGCACTAGCTATACGTAATGGCTATCCAGGTATTGAACGAAAGGAAAGCCGACAAGAAAACTTGTCTGTATCCCTACTGAACCTGAAAGTGACAGTCTCCGTACAGTCCAGTCTGTTCGTCTAAGAGTATCGCATATCGGGTCTAGGGGGTGGATAAAGTTAGACGCTTAATAATGCGATAAGTCGTGTCGATGTGAAGCCTATCACCCACTGAGAAACTACCGATCGAAATTAGTAAATCTCGTGCACCTTGGCCAAGGATTTCTGGTGATGGCTACCTATGCACAGCGTGACATCTACCCCCAATATCGGGAAAGACGAATCCCTGATGATCCGCTCTCTGCCTCCATGTGGCTCGGGACTGTACCCAACTAAAACCTGTTTACACGACTCTGTAGAGCTGTAGTAGGGTAGTAATCAAAGCACAGTGGGAACTCACACGAGACAAATGACGATCTCATGTCGACATACTAAGATGTACTCCTGTCACCAGAGAACTGCTATCTGACAATAGATATAATACCATCTAGCATGTTCCCGACGAGTCCGTACAGTGTAACTCATAACCCAATAAGCACCTGTATACTATCTTTGGTGACTACTTGGCACCAATGGCTGTGAGACCGGCCATCGTCCCTCGCCGAGGTCAAGAAACGTATAAACTAATCTAGTCTGGAATATCGATGCCCAGTCTTCATATTCCCATGATTGGGACATTTAAGGATTTGCCTATAGACTATTCAGTTCTCACAAGTGTGATCGCCACAATAACCCTGGTAGTCAAGCATGAATCCTATGGGCTCTATCAACATGTAATAGTGATCCGTAATACCATATAATACATGTACGTGATGATAGAGATGAACCAGATAGCATACTATCATCTCGAGTAAGATTGTTCTACCCGTATAGGTTCTCCGTCAATTATCATAATCGTCTGCCTACGATTACAATAATAGCTTTAAGGGCACTATAACCAACAGTTTTACCCATAGGACCCCAGTGACCTTGATAGATAATCAACAAATCAAAAGGTCCTAATCAAGTCCAACCTGTTATTATCCATGATTTCATTAGACCCACCCGCATGACCCTTGACGAATAATCAACAGTCATACGACTGTCCTAACCAATCGTATTATCTATGCTGCAGATAATCACTACTTAGCTATCGTACACTATGTCTTGATGAATAATCAACAAACGCCGCACAAATACTAAGTACTAATTATCTGAAACGACGGAGGGCTACGGCTGGTTTTTGGCAAAAAACCATTAATGTAATGAACTTGATATCGTTGAAGAAAACTAGTGACTTCGAAACGAGTGGTTCAAGCTCAATTTTGAAAGCTTTTGGTTTCGTGAAAACCGAGTAGTTTTCAAAAGAACTGGGTGGTTTTGAAATTTGATTCCAACATATTTTTAAGTTTATTTTCTTGCATTAATATGAATTAATACGGTCCTATAAATTAAGCCTAAACATCACAGAAAACAACCAAAATAGAATATACGTATATGCCACCCGCATTCGCCACGGGGTCCGGGGACTTCACCGTAAGGTTACTTAACTTACGACAGTGCATAGGCAGGGCTAGCGTGAGTGCAAAACATATACAACATTTATATATATCATCACATATAGGTAATAAATATCACATGCATACGATAAATAAGATAGAATTATCGGATAAATTAGGAGCCCCGTGTTTCGTTTGAGCCGCAAACGAAAACCAACGTTTTCCGGTCATGTGGATAGCTCAAACATCACCTGTACCAAAGACCCCTACAATCGCGACAAGCTACCCATCAATTCTAGAAGTGAGGCAACCATCACTCAATGACATGAGTGGGCCACCCTCCACTTCTTCGAATCCAGTAACTTGGGAACTCCAGCTTGGGTCTATCCTAAACCCCTGCAAGTGTGGCGAACAACATTCCAATTCTAGGGCGAGGCGGCTTGAACTCGACACTGCGAGACAACCACCTAGCACACTTTAGAACCCGGATATTCGAGCACTTCTCCGTGGGTTATCCTAATACAAGAATGAATGAATATACAATGGTAATATCGACCTCAACCCGATCGTGTTCCAATAAAACAATTTACAACGAGCGGTGAAGATGGCGACAATCCGGCCGCTCGCCCCGAATAACAAATATGCATCCATTTCTACGATAAGGGGCTATCCACCATGACTATCCGTCTAATCCATCACAAGATATATACGACAATAGCAAGAGCAAGTATTTGCAATCTTGTTTAATCGACCTATAGCAATTTGACGACGTATACAAACACAAATACGAACTAAAGATATCAACGATGCAAAAATTTCGAGTTTTAAAACCTTCCAAGTTGTCCGAATATAAAGATAACACTAAGTGAAATCTGAGGCGAATCAAACAAGACCAAAAATCAAAATTCCTAAAACCCAAGACACTGGACGAAAATGAGAACAAACGGAGCTGGAAAAACCGCTAAAAGCGGGGAAAAACAAGAAAATGGTGGTTTTTATATGTCTGATCTATCTCGTTTTCATACAGTGTAAACCTTATATCATGAACACCACAATGCACTTGTTTTAAAAAAAAAATTAGACATCGAAAATTTTTCGACAGAAACATGAAAGTTAGGGTTTGGAAAAATGGAAATTTGTCAGTTCAAAACTTTAAACATCGTCTAAACTAGTTCTAGTGCTTGGATGGTTCTAATACCATGTAAGTAGACACTCGTGCTTATACCGCTAACTAGCGACCAAGGCGGAATACAAAACAAAAAATTATAATACAAGAGCACGAACTTCTATAACCTAGAATCGAATCCAAACACTAAACTAGCAATTAGAAGGAAGTTTAACTACTAGGATAGAACAAGCTATCTTTGTGGTCATGTCCTTTGTCTTCTTTCCACTTCATATGCTCCTAGGTCCTCCGGGAACGATTCTTCCTCGTCGAAGATGATCCACCTGAGAGAACCCTAATCTAGGCTCTAGCTTCACACAAAAATAACAAGTGAAGCAATTAGTGATCAAGACTTGCTAGGAATTGATCACTAGAAGATGTAATGGTTAATCTATAAGTTTTTTTTCTCTTTTCTTTTTCCTTTCTCAGCTAAAAAAAACTCAAGAAGAGAGGAAGAAGAAGATGATGGTGATGGTGATAATATCAAGCATGGATACTAAAAGATAAATATTCTCCCTTTTCTTTTTCTCTCTTTTCTTTAATGTGAGAATAAGCAAGGTTGTGACTCACCATGATGATTCACAAGCCTACACTATTCCATCACATGCAAGATGAGATGAGAAGAGAGAAAGCCACACATACACACACACACACTAATACAAGTATATGCCACAAGTACATACACTCGTATTCGTATCAAAATACATATACTTGTAAGCATATAAAATACGAATACCCATATTTGTATCAAGAAAAAAATACACATATTTATACAAATACCCGTATTCATATAAATATCGTTTTCTGTCAAAATACGAATACGAAAAGACAGATACTAAAAAGAGATATATAACACTAGCTCACATTGCATCCAAATATGATAATCTGCCAATCTTTCAAATCTGCTAGTATTAACAAAATGTCCGATTAAAAGTACGTGTACAAAAAGATGTATTTAATCGAACCCAAATGCGTATCAAAATACGTAAACTATATCGTTTCGCCTAAGCTGGGAAATGCACTGTGTGGAACTCTAAACACTCGACAATACGCTAAAAGTGGGTTTAACCATAAGCACTTGATTGTCACGCTTTTAGTGTGTCGTTTTTAAGTTCTAAAGTTAACCGCAATCAAAGACGGCGTCGAGTGTAGCTAGCCGCGGTGAGTATGGGTCGTCCGCAGGGAGACGGTGTGTTTTGCGTTCTTGTTATCACGAGTTAATGCGAGATTCTGAATGGTTCGTTTCTAACCTATGTGTGTGTATGCAAAGTAAAAGTTGTTAGGAATAGATAGGTTAGTGTAAGTTAGGGAAGTCCTTACTCAATCCTTTGTGTCGAGCTTGACCATTGAAGCTAGAGCAATCGGCAACAACGTGGATTAGGGTGCTTAAGCACGGTATTAGTGAAATCCGGCTTATTGACCCTTATCCGTCCATTCTTGTCTCTTGATTTTCGCCTACGGCAAACCGAATACAACCGGTCACGGTTAGGGATCACCGATACCTTGGTAGGGTAGGGTGCCTAACGGAGCGCTTGCGTAAGGTTTGGGTTGAGTTTAATTGGAAAATATCGGGCAAAGGAAATGAGAAAAGAAAACCTTAACTTACATTACCATTCTTTTTCCTAACAACACCATTATTCACAAACCATCAAAACAACAAAAAGAAATAGCAAATGAAATGATAAAAAGAAAAGAATAGAACAACATTGCAAGTAAGGAAATGGCAAGAAATAAATTTGCAAGTAAGTAAAATAGATAGGAAAAAGAAATACTAAGAACTCAAGTGCAAAAATGAAAGCTTTATTAACTTCAAGTAATGATACAAACCATGAGTTCAATAACCAAAACATAAACTTGCAAGATCAAGAGAAGGCAAAGAACTCAAGGTGAACTAGCTATGTACAAGAACAAAAATGGAAAAATGAAGTATCCAAGTCCAAAAGTATATAAAGTATGAGTCTAGTTCCCCTTTTCCCTTGCTCAGTGATCTGTATTTATAGGCCCAAAATAAGATTAAACATACAATAAAAATAAGATGATGTGACAGCAAGGGATGGACAGAAGAAAAATGGGGCTCATTGGGCATGATAAAACCGGCGGCGCCGGGATTTAGAGGGATGTCGCCGGTTTTCTTGAAGAGTTTGGGGCTCGTGTTGGTTCTGTGATGATGTGTTCTCTCGACAATTCCACTGGTGCTGTTTGATTTGTCTATATGAACCTGGTCTGCATTCAGGGATTTGGAGGGAAACATGTAGTTTTATATCACACCACAACCTTTTGCATTTATCATTCATGTCCCCCATGTGTGCCCACCATATGCCATGGGCAGCCCCACCATGGTCCATGTGCCAAAGAGTTATGAGCACACTTGTATTGTGTTGGACCAAAATTGTGTGCAAACATTTATTATCAAAAGAACTCTTTGGATATCGATCGGTTTGCAGTTCCGGTTGCAGTGTCGATACATAAATGTTATATCTGTGATTTTGAGTGTGTTTCCAATATTGTGTCACGGATACCTGTAATCTGTATTTACTAAGCAGACACTGGTTAATAGTACCGATATATAACAAAACATATAATGAATGAGTGGTATTAAAATGCAGTTTTCTGAGATGAACAAATACCCTCAAACTTATCTTTTTCTCGTCCCGAGCAAAACAAAATCCTAACCTCACTTTTTGCAGGGAAAGCGATTGTACTGAGCTTGTGCAACAAGCCGTTAAACCTCTAGGTGTCCCTAGTAAGAGGAGTGTTGTCTCCTGAGGGTTTTCAGCGGATACTACCCACAAAATCCCGTCAAGCTAGTTTCACAAGTTAACGTTGATTCTACTCCTACGGTTTAGTATCTAGGTTAGAAATTCTATCATCCTAAGTTAGAAATATTCAACCCTTATGTTTCACGTCTTCTATTTATTCAATCTCAGATCCTATACGTTTTTATAGTTTAGAAAGATCTCGGTTTCTCTTGAGTTTTCCTTCTAAAGTGCGGTTTCCAATCAGGGATTTTTATCATCTTTACGGAAAACATAAGTCTTATTCTTTATTCCTATCTTTCCTCCAAACATCGATTGTATACCCCTATGTGTGTGTAAAATTTCACCTTTACACTTAAGAATTCAATTCAAGCTATAGTACCATTTCTCTAATACCTAATACTACTTCTTTTCGTTAATGATGGACGGTTTTGCTCACACACTTTTCATGCGACTATTAATACTAGGCACTACCGGCTGATTACTGAATGTGTGAGCTTAAAGCGTAAATAGCAGTTTCCAGGTCTTGACTTTATTTATTTTTTTCTGCTATTTTTCTTTTTCTTTTCAAAATCAGATATATTTTTCAATGATGCTCTTTTTGGTGGTTAGCTTTAAATACCGTTTTTCTTTCATACTAGGTTTTCAGGAAAGAGTATTTCTAGGTATCCTCTACTATCCCAAGTTTCAAGATGAGTGTAAGTACAGTTTGTAGGGTATATACTTTTTAAATTTGGACTCAAGAATAGAAACTATTTTCAGACTTATCCTTTAGTAAAACTTTCAATACTTTCTCTTCATCTCGACTTAACTCAAGAGCTGAACTCAAGATTACCTACTTCTAAAAAAACTGCAAGGACGTATAATTACCAGGGTTCAACAGAATGAGGGTTATTTTTAGGGTTTTCAATTCCTAAGCTTAGGATTTAGTTATTTCTAATGTATCAACTAAACTTTCAGAATAAAAAATCTAAATTACCCTGTTAGCTAACTTGACGATAAAGTTTTTATATTTTTGAATTTTTTTTTTATTTTTATAGGTTTTTAAATAAGTATGCAAATGCAAAATATATACATGAATGCGAAGGTAGAAAGCTTACCGAGCACACTCCCAAACTTAAACTTGACAGTCCCCTCACTGTCAGGCTACACCGAGAGAGTCAAAATTGTCGGCGCTCCCCTGTTTATTTATTTTTACATACAGAAGAGAAAAACAACAAACAAAATATATATACACAAAAAGATTTCCCCCAAACTTAAGTGAAACAGTGTTGCCACTGTTTAGCGTTGAAGTTCCAGGTTAGGGGAGGGAACAATTTCAATCTATACAAGGCCTTACACAGGCCAAAAGTTAGCACCAACCATTCAAAAATTTTATCGCGATAATGTGCAGGTTGGTGAAAGAATGCAGAGAGGAAAGAAATGGAGAATACGCGAGACCGTATGAGGATGGAAGCGGGATACGGTCTCGGTGGAGGAGAAGAACGGAAGGGAAAAAGAAACGGAATGCGAACTTGAGGGTGAAAATTGATTGAATAAATTAGTACAATCTGTAAGGATTTCAATGAAAAAATGGATTATACTAATCTATCAATATGTCGAGAAATGGGGTCAAACCTCTCAAGATTCATGAGAAAACATGGGTAGACCAAACTTGGTAAACCAAACACAGGAAATGAAAGTGATACGGTGTCTTGCTAGGTGGGAACGATAGAAAGGATGGAGGGGAGTGATCGAGGAATGGTATCGGTTAAAGATTCAGGAGGGTGTACACAGTCAATAAAAGGTATATGATGAATTGGAGAATCTGACTCATCAAGTAAAACTGGTTCATCCTAAACAATATCCTCAAAATTTTCCTCAAAAATTAGCTCATCCATACATTTATCATCATCAATATCAAGACGCATATGGAGTTCGGAAAAAATAGTTAATGACTCGGGATGATGTCCACACGGAAGTTAAAGGACATGATGAATTGGTGAGAAAAACTCATCCAAAACTGCGGGTTCATCATCCAAAATATTCCCGGCGTCAATATCCTCAATCAAGTGAAAATCAAATTTCTCAGACACCTCATCAAAAGCATGGATTTCAATCAATTGTGGTTCTAGGATGAAGGTGTAGAGGTCAAAGGGTTTGGATGTGGTTTCACTTGACAAGGTCCCTTCACAATCCGGTAAATCAAACACTACAAAGTCGCACAACTCATTAAACATTCTATCTTCAATTAGTGAATCATTTAGGACACTCGATAGACTTTCAAAACCGGAGTTGTGGAATTCAATTTGCAATGGGCAGGTTTGATTTGGAAGGGTGTTCCGCTCACTCTCACAACTCAAATCCTCGATCTGTCCTATCGCCTTATCATACTTTGGAAAATATGGAGCTAGTTGGAAACTAGCTGCCGGCTCGTTAGCTTGTATGAGGACGACCATGGACGCATTCAAATCCATCATATGTTGGCATGATGCTACCCGAAATTCTTCCAACGACTGTTCAAGACTAAACATGGGTTGTGAAGGGGTTTTAGTAAAAGATTCAAACTCGTTTGGATACTGGAAACTCCCAAAAGGCTGTTCAGAAGCAATGTTTAGGGAAGGTGTAAAAGTCGGGTAGGATTGATAGGAATCGAATGGTTGGAAAAGAGTAGGATCAACATTCGGATAAGAAGGTGATTGGAATTGTTGATCAAAAGAATTGGCAGTGGTAAAAGGAGTGAAAGATCGGCTACGGGATTGTTCAATTCTGTCGGCAATGGACATGGGTCTTGGAGTCGGAACATGACTCGTAAAATGGGTATCAACGTATGAAGGTGGGGGAGGTTGAAATGGTTGATACGAAGTGGATTGCGGAGTCCAATTGTTTGTCCTAGACTTGTCTATCCGATCTTTCAAAGAAATTTTGGGCATGGAGGGATCGTTCGAAGTTCGACCAAAGCAAAAACTGTAGGAAGTAATGTCTGGTTGTGGGTACCATAGTTCGGCAAGAGTTGGTTTATGTGAGATACCCAAGATATGAAGAGAAGAAAAAGAAGAAAAGGAGAGGAAAAAGAATATGAGTTTTTTTATGTTAGTTATCAACAAAAGTATGAAATATACACAAAAAAAGACAGAGACAAAAAATAATCACGACACAATACCACACACCTAATCGGTCTAGGGTTCACCTACGTCAACTAGAGCTGCTCAAGAACTTGATTGTTGAAGTAAAACTATGTCGAGAAACGGGCTCAAGATATACTGATCACGAGGCCAGGTTAGTGCAGAGATAAGGGGAGGTTTTCCAACGCTTTCACAAAATTCCTTAATTAGATAACCCTTTCTCTTTTGGCGGTTTCGCCGTGAACACTTTCCTAGACACCCTGTGAACGATATACCGTTAAGCGGTGTTCTAAACACAGTTAACTTCTCCTAATGAGCGCGAAGTCCTTAAAGGCTTAAATTCTAGTTTCTTTGAAACTTTGTGTGGGTAAACGTTATGCTCAATTTCGTGATTTGTGGGCCACGGAAAAGGTGATGAAATCCTTTACCGTATGTTGTGGGGTTTGCTTGCCCTTAAGTCCATATTAATGGATGCAATGCGCAAATCAATGAAAAAATTTAAATCATCAAACAATCTTTTTTTTATGTTTAGGTACGACACTGCAACAAATACGGGTTAGTCACTTTTGGCGTTTGATAGCAAACTTGTAAAGAATCCTGCAAAGATAGTATATTGGATGCGTCGGATTTGAGAAAGAAGGTGTTAGGATATACGTACCGATAAATTTTTGGGTTAAGAAACCTTCGTTTAATTGAATCCGGTTAGCTTGAAAAGTTCGCTTGCGCAGGTCAAACTACCCGGATCTTTGGCACTGTACTTCGCAATCACCTTAACTTTGAATGTACACTTTGTTCCACATGACCGCAGTTCGCAAATCCGTCAAATTCGATAAGTTTTCGGGTTAATAAACCCTCGTTTGAATTAAATCCGAATAGCTTGGAAAGTTCGCTTGCGCGGGTCAAACTACCCGGATCTGGCACTGTATTTCACAATCACCTTAGCCTTGAATGTACAATTTGCTCCACACGATCGCAGTTTCCAAATCCAAAAAAATCTGCAAATGTCGGAAAAATGGTTTTTTAGTGCGAAAAAGCGGTATGAATGCCCAAAATTCTGCATATATATAATTAAAAAAATCAAACAATAAAATTGGGAGGATAATAGAACAATGGAGCACAGATCAAAATTTTAATGCACAAGGAGGTGAAAAATCCGGCGATGCCGGGTATTTGAGGAAAGTTGCCGGGCTCATTTGGGAAGTTGGGCTCCAAATTTCTTCTGATGTCTCTGTGTTCTACTAGTGTCTCCATGTAATTGTTTAATTTTTCTAATTAGCCCCAAAATAATAGCAGGTCCAATTTTCAGAGAGCAAAAATTTAGAATGTCAATTTTTGTTTTGGTTTTGAATTTTTTTGATTTTTTAGTTTTTTTTTCTAGGATGGTGTTAGATTTATAAACAGGATATACAGAGATTAACCCGAAATAACAAGAATAAAAACGTTACCGTCTCCCCGGCAACGGCGCCATTTGATTGGCACGCATTTGGCGTGTCGTTTTTAAGTTCTAAAGTTAATCGCAATCAAAAAAGGCGTCGCGTGTAGCTAGCCGTGATGAGTACGGGTCATCCGCAGGGAGACAATGCGTTTTGCGTTCTTGTTATCACGAGTTAATGTGAGGTTCGGAACGGTTCGTTTCTAACCCATGTGTGTGTAAATGCAAAGTAAAAGTTTTTAGGAATAGATAGGTTAGTGTAAATTAGGGAAGTCCTTACTCAATCCTTTGTCCCGAGCTTGACCATGGAAGGTAGAGCAATCGGTAACAACGTGGATTAGGGTGTTTAAGCACGGAATTAGTGAAATCCCGCTTATTGACCCTTTTCCGTCCGTTCTTGTATTTTGATTTTCGCCTACGGCCAAACCAAACGCAATCGGTCACGGTTAGGAATTACCGATATCTTGGTAGGGTAGGGTGCCTAACGGAGCGCTTGCGTAAGGTTTGGGCGGAATTCAATTGGAAAATATCGGGCAAAGGAAATGAGAAAAGAAAACCTTAACTTACAATACCATTCTTTTTCCTAACAATACTATTATTCATAAACCATCAAAACAACAAAAAGAAAGATCAAATGAAATGATAAAAAGAAAAGAATAGAACAACATTGCAAGTAAGTAAATGGCAAGAAATAAATTTGCAAGTAAATAAAAGAGATAGGAAAAAGAAATACTAAGAACCCAAGTGCAAAAATGAAAGCTTTATTAATTTCAAGTGATGATACAAACCATGAGTTCAATAACCAAAACTTAAACTTGCAAGCTCAATGAAGAGATTGCAAGATCAAGAGAATGTAAAGAACTCAAGGTGAACTAGTTATGTACAAGAACAAAAATGGAAAAATGAAGTATCCAAGTCCAAAAGTATATAAAGTATGAGTCTAGTTCCCCTTTTCCCTTGCTCACTGATCTGTATTTATAGGCCCAAAATAAGATTAAACAAACAATAAAAATAAGATGATGTGACAGCAAGGGATGGACAGAAGAAAAATGGGGCTCATTGGGCATGATAAAACCAGCGGTGTCGGGCTTTAGAGGGATGTTGCCGGTTTTCTTGAGGAGTTTGGGGCTCGTGTTGGTTCTGTGATGATGTGTTCTCTCGACAATTCCACTAGTGTTGTTTGATTTGTCTATATAAACCTAGTCTGCATTCAGGGATTTGGAGGGAAACATGTTGCTTTATATCACATCACAACTTTTCGTTATTCCATATTGCTTATCGCATTCCTGTGATGTTTATTGTATCATGCCTGAGATGACTATATATATATATATAAATGTTGTATATATTTTTCATCCGCGCTAGCCCTGCCCATACACTGTCGTAAGTTAAGTAACCTTACGGTGAAGTCCCCGGATCTCGTGGTGAATGCAGATTGCATATACGTACATTCTTTTTTCGTTTTTTTCTGGTGTGATAGGAATTAATTGATGGGACTACATTAATTTTGATTGATGCAAGAAAATAAACCTAAAACATGTTGGAATCAAATTTCAAAACCACTCAATTCTTTTCTAAACTACTCGATTTTCTACAAAACCAAATGTTTTCAAAATTGAGCTTGAACCACTCATTTCGAAATCACTAGATTCTTTCAACGATATCAAGTTCATTACGTTCAAGGTTTTTCGCCAAAAACCAGCCGTAGCCCTCCGTCATTTCAGTTAAGTAGAACTTAGTATTCATACTATATTTGTTGACCTTCGCCAAGGCATAGCGTATTGTAACTAAGTGTTGCTTTTCTGCAGCATAGAGATGCATTAACTTAGAAAAATCATATAACCTTGTTGACCTTCGTCAAGGGCTTGTGCGGGTAGGTCTAAATTAATCAGGACAATGACAAATAGAATTTGACTTGCGACTTATGATTTGTTGACCTTTGCCAAGGTCATAAGCCGTTTGGGACAAAAACCGCATCGGGAGTTTCAAATATACAAGAAACTTTCTAGTGATGCATACCTTCTAGAGTGTGGTGACTAGAGCGGCTTCCATCTAGGTTATCAGATGATGATAGTTGGTCTCGATCCTACTATGAGCATTTGTTACTCTTTGGGAGATATTTTTTACTTCACAATTAGTTAACTTATTAGGTATGTAGAAAGATATTAATGGGACTACGCCTCTGTGAAAACGATTTTTATTTTAATTAGGTCCTTACGAAAGCACGGGGAACTTCCATCGGAATAACAACACCCACCTGGCTGAACGGTTTGCGAACTTGTAAGGTGCAAAAGATCCCGACTAGTTCTTCTTTTAAGGTTTGAAGGAGAATTCAAGGACATAGTGGGAGCCATCCTGATTAGATAAATTAAAAACCAATATAATCTTGCAAGAGCATACGCTAAGTGTTTTTTCTCTCTCTCCGGGTAGTAACCATGTCACGTCTTAATTAAGATAATAAACTGTATGACTTAACCGAACCATCTTATTATACTTGGCTGGAGAACGTCGATTCGGCTCTAACTTGTGACAACTGTCATGAATATGAGTAAAGAAAAGAGAATTGCATGGAATTCCATTTGACCCAAATGAACGAGAAGTATTCTAATGCATATTCTTCGGGTGTATTTGTTATTGAAAACTGTTTT
Source organism: Agapanthus africanus (assembly GCA_030015575.1). Taxonomy (NCBI): domain Eukaryota; kingdom Viridiplantae; phylum Streptophyta; class Magnoliopsida; order Asparagales; family Amaryllidaceae; genus Agapanthus; species Agapanthus africanus. The sequence continues at coordinate 516,222,718 of JASDDO010000031.1, read as the reverse complement.
TCGGTCAGCCCAGCCTCCTGGGTACCAGATACCGAATCAGGATCTCATATCTGTAATTTATTACAAGAACTGAGAAAAAGTAGAATGGTTGGACCGGGTGATATGTCCCTCACAGTAGGGAATGGAGCACAAGTTGATGTTACTACCGTCGACGAATATCACCTAATATTACCAAGTAGCAACACTATGATTTTGAACAACTGCTACTATGTACCTTCCATGTTTCGCAATATTATATTAGTTTTTTTGCTAGATAAAGATGGATATAACTTTGTTCTAGATAGAAATATCATGAACATTTACCTTAATCAGGTACTAGTTGCTGAAGGTACGTTATGTAATGGTATATATGTTCCTAATCAAAACATGTTTTTTAATATACAAACACACGCAAGAGGAAGAGTTCAGATTTGAATTAAGCCTACTTATGGTATTGTATACTTGGTCATATCAATGAGAAAAAAATGACTAAGTTATATTAAGACGGATATTTGAATCCGTTCGAATTTTCATCTTATGATATTTGTCAGTCTTGTCTCAAAGGAAAGATGACCAAAACTCTGTTTACAGGACACGGAGAAAGATCAACAGAGCGTTTGGGACTCATACACAGCGACGTATGTGGTCTAATATCTACACATGCAATGGGTGGATTCTCGTACTTCATTACATTCACTGATTATTTCTCAAGGTATGAAAATGTGTTCCTGATAAAAACACAAGTCCGAGGCCTTCGAAAAGTTCAAAGAATACAAAAATGAAGTAGAAAACCAGTTTGTCAAAAGTATTAAAGTCTTATGATCTGATCGAGGAGGTGAATACTTGAGCACGGAATTCCTTGGTTTCTAAAAGAGAATAGTATTCTCTCTCAGCTTACTCCTCCGCATACACCACACCACAACAGCGTATCGGAATGGAGGAATCGTACCCTATTGGATATGGTTCGCTCTATGATGAGAAGTGCTGAGTTGCCGCTTTCCTTCTGGGGTTATACGCTTGAAACAGCAGCATACCTATTGAACAGGATTCTGACCAAATCCGTGCCTACCACTTCGTATGAACTATGGAGTGGGAAAAAATCACGTCTTAAGTATATTTACATATAAAGCTTTCCTGCTTATGTAAAGAAGCATAATCCGGGAAAACTTGAGGCACGATCAGTTCTGTGCATGTTTATTGGATATCCTAAGAATTCATAAAGATTCCTTGTCTACCACACCGAGAAACAGAAGGTATTTGTTACTCAACACGTCTTTTGTTTAGAGAAGGAATTTCTTGCAAAAGAAATTAGTGAGAGCTGAAATTGTGTCTTAGTACCTCTACTAGGTTTCCACATGCATCAAGTATGCAATTTAAAAAAAATCTAGAGGTCTAAGCTATACTAACCTAGAATAGAACTAGAGAATTTGGGTTTTTATACAGTTAAACAACTTTACACTAAGTGAATGGAGAATACAACCTTTGTAGACCGTTTCTTCACTTCTAAAGCTCCAAGTAGTAGTCCCTTAGCTCCAAGTAGTGCTCCCTACAACTCTTCTTAGGCTCCACTTAGAGAAAGGAACGAGCTTGTTTCGTCGTCTTCGAGGCCGAAGATGATCCACCTTGAAATTACTCTAACTCAAGCTCACTCTTCACTAATCAAGAATTAGTGAAGCAAACAATCTAATCTTATGGGCTAGATGAGAGTAGGTTGATGAAGTAGGAATTTTGCTCACTTTAGATATCTCTATCTCTTTTTCTTTTCTCACCTCACAAAAGCTAGAGAGAAAAAAATGAGATGAAGAAGATGATTCACTTGGGTGAGGAAATATCTCAAGTGATAAGTAGTGAGAGTTAACCATGGGCTAAAGATAATGGTTGGGTTATAAAATATCTAGAGTAAAACAAAAATTAGTGGGGGTGAGTCATGGCTTCTACATACTTCTAGAAGCATCTTAAGCCATGCTCATTTCCACCTAATTTTTGAATTAACTCTTAATAAATAATCACCCAAATATCTTTATTCTTGGTGTGAGTCTCATACACCCATGTCCAATGTATCATCCACCATGACACAATATATAAATACATATATTAATATATATCACATATATATTAAATGTATTTCAAAGAGAGGAAATTCTTTAGTGAGCACAATATTAGTTAATATATATTAATATATTAAATATAAAAATATATATCAAATTATTAAATCAACAATTGATTCAATAATCCGGTTATATCATATATAACCGACTAATATCATTTATATGTATATCACATTATCGAATCAACACTTTATTCAATAACCCGGTCATATCACATATAACCGACAATATTCAATACTACATTAAATCAACACTTGATTCAATAATATGGTCATATCATATATAACCGGCCAGTATCAAATATATATATATATATACATATAACATATCATTGAATCAACACTTGATTCAACAATCCGGCTATATCACATATAATCTTACCGTTATCACATATCGCGAGATTAGAATACGGTATCACATACTCGTATTTAATCAAGCTCCCGCACATATCACCATATGTGCCCTACTTCATTTCACTTGAGCTAGGAAACATCTGTGTGGGACTCTAAAGACTCGTCAATACGCTAGCAGTAGGTAATGATCACATCGGTCACCCACAAACCGTCAGCGGTACTAGCTGGACGTAAAGGATACCCAGGTATTGAGAGAATAGAAGATCAACAAGAAAGTTTGTCCAAACTCCCAGCAAAGCCTATAAGCAACACTTACCGTACAGTCCGGTCTCTTCGTCTGATATGTCGCATATCAAGTCTAGGGGTGGAATCGTCAAACCCCGGTAACTTGGTAAGTCATGCCGATGTATGGCCTATAACCGTTTGAGAAACTACTGATAACACTTACCAGTAAATCTCATCAGCCCTGGCCATGGACTTGCTGTTATAGCCAATCGAGCATAGCGCAACATCAACTCCCTATACCGGGAGATACGAAACCCCTCCTATCGCTCATTTCTTCCGTGTGACTCGGGACTGTACCCAAAATCCACCTGTTTTCACGACTCCTTTGAGCCGTGGTAGGGAGGAAATCAAAGCACAGTGGGTACCAAACAAGACTTTATGACGATCTCGGGTCTACAGACTAACCTGTACCAGTGACACCAGAGAACTGCTATCTGACAATAGGTATGGTACCAACTAGGAGTTCTCGGTGAGTCATGTTCGGTGTACCCATTCTCAAATGATCACCTGTGTACAATCTTTGATGTCAAACATCAATGGTTGTGGGATCAACCATCGTCTCGTATAAGGTCAAGAAACGTACACACTAGTCTACTCTGGAATATCGATGCCATGTCTCGATATCCTCTCGACTAGGAACTGTTAAAGGATGTGCTTGTGGACTACTTAAGCCCTACTAGTATGATCTGCATCATAGTCCTGGTAGTCAAGCTAACATCCCTAAGGGCTTTATCAATATGTATCCGAGAGACATTATAATAATACTACTGTACATGTAATGATAAAGAGCAACCAGATAGCATACTATCATGTCGAGCAAGAAAGTCCTCTATATATATGTTCAAGCGTCCACTATAATATACAATAATGTACAATAATGGCCTCTAGGGGATACATATGACTAACAGGAGTACGGTAGAACTGGAAGAAAATCCATAAGCACAAATTGAAACTGAAAATTTGGTGAAACCAGAGAATACATTAGAACCCGACAAACCCCAGCCACTTCGCAGATCTAGTAGGATTTCTCATCCATCAGAGAGATACTACAGTTTTCTCATAGACGGGGATCGAAGAATTGCATCTTGGAAGAAAATGATCGTACTAGTTTCAAGCAGGTCATTACAGTAGAGACTCTGAGAAATGGCTGGATGCTATGCGATCCAAAATGGAGTCCATGTACAGTAAAAAAGTTTGGACTTTGGATGTTGCTTCTCCTAGGGTAAAACCCGTTGGATGTAAGTGGTTCTTCAAGAAGAAAATTGGTGTAGATGGACAGGTGGAAACCTATAAGGTTAGACTTTTTGCAGAAGGTTTTCACCAAAGATCAGGTGCAGACTATGACAAAACGTTTTCTCCAGTAGCTATGCTCAAATCCATTTGGATTCTACTTGTCATTGATACCTTACATGACTATGATATCTGGCAGATGGACGTAAAAATGGCTTTTCTAAATGGAAGTCTAGAAAAGTGTGTTTATATGGATCAGCTGGAGGGATTCAAAGACAATCGGAGCAGTGGGAAAGTGTGTAAGTTGCTTAAATCCATTTATGGATTAAAGCAGGTATCGTGGAGCTGGAACTTCTATTTTGATGAAACAGCCAAGGAATTTAACTTCATCAAGAACAAAGATGAGCTTTGTATCTACAAGAAAATTGTAGGGAGAGCTGTCGTATTCCTCGTCTTGTACGTCGATGACATTCTCCTGTTAGGAAATGATATTCGTATGCTGGAATCGGTCAAGTTGTTCTTGTCACAAAATTTCTCCATGAAAAACCTAGATGATACCCCCTACATTCTGAGGATAAAGATCTACAGAGATGGATCTAAGAGAATGTTGGGACTTTCACAGTCCAGGTATATAGGTACCATATTAAAGAGGTTTAGTATGGAAGATTCTAAACATGGTAATATACCCGCTTTGCACGGAATCAGGCTCTCTGAATAGATGTCTCCCAAGACTGATAAGGAGAGGGCTCACATGAGCATTATACCTTACGCTTCGGCTGTAGGATCTATAATGTATGCAATACTATGTACCAGACCATATGTAGCTTACGCGCTTGGTGTGGTAATCCAGTATCAATCAAACCCAGGGGAGAAGCACTGGATAGATGTGAAAAACATTTTCAAGTATCTGAGAAGGACTAAGGAGATGTTCTAAGTGTACGGTAATGGAGACCTCCAGGTGGAGTCTTTTACCGATTCAAGAATCCAAAATGAAAAGGATGACAGTAAGTATGTCTTGGGTTATGCGTTTAATCTCAACGAAGGGACAGTCTGTTGGAAGAGCTCCAAATAGGACACCGTCGCAGACTCAACGATGGAGGCTGAATACATTGTTGCCAACGATGCCGAAAAAGAAGCGGTCTGGAAGGTTCATTACAGAACTTGAGATGGTTCCGTCCATTGTTGATCCAATACCTTTGTATTGTGACAACAATGGGGCTATGGTTTTAGCGAAAGAACCATGGTTCCATCAGAGATCCAGAAACATCTTGAGGCGGTATCACTTGATCAAAGAGATTATAGATTACCGGAAAATCGAGGTGCGGTGAGTAGATACGAAAGAGAACACGGTGGATCCATTCACAAAGTCCCTCCCTTAAGCACAGTTCGAGAGACTATTTGAGATGTTAGATATGTGATATGACAACAACTGTCCCTAATACAGACGTTGGGTACTCGATACACCAATATATAGCCTTAGTGCAAGTGGGAGATTGTTGGATATGTATGCCCTAGAGGCCATTATTGTATATATATAGTGGATGCTTGGACATATGTATATACGTGACAATCTTGCTCGATATGATAATATGCTATTTGGTTTGTCTTTATCTTAACATGTATATATATTTTACTTGTTATTACGTATCGCTAATACATGTTGATAAAGCCCGTAAGATTATTGCTTGACTACCAGCGTTATGATGACGATCATACATGTGGGGGTTGGGTAGTTCATAAGCACATCCTTAAATGTCTATGGTCATGGGAGTATCGAGACTGGTCATCGATATTCCGGAATAGACTGGTGTATACGTTTCTAGACCCCGACGAGGGGAGATGGTTGGTCCCACAACCATTGGTGTTTGGCACCTAAGATCGTATACCGGTGCTCACTGGGGGTGAGTACATTGGACGAACTTGCCGAGAACTTCTAGATGGTATTATATCTATCGTCAGATAGCAGTTCTCAGGTGACATGAGTACAGGTTAGTCTCTAGACCTGAGATCGTCATTTTTCTCATATGAGTTCCCATTGTACTTAGATTACAATCCTACCACGGCTCTACTAAGTCGTGCAAACAGGTTTTAGCTGGGTACAGTCCCGAGCCACATGGAGGCGGTGAGCGATTGTTAGGGATTCGTCTCTCCCGGTATAGGAAGTCGATATAGCACTGTGTTCGGTTGGCCAGCACCATAAGACCTTGGTCAAAGCAGATAAGATTTACTGATGGTTAGATCAGTAGTTTCTCAGATCGGTCATGAGCCATATCAGCATGAATTATTGGATTATTAGGGTCTGACTTTTACCACCCCTAGACCCGGCATGCGATACTCTTAGACGAAGAGACCGGACTGTACGGAGATTGTCACAGATAGACTCAGTAGGGGTTCGGATAAGTTTGCCCGCCGACCTTCCTTTCGATAAATACCTGGGCAGCTGTTACGTACAGCTAGTATCGCGACGTGCCTGTGGTTGTGGATTTATCCAGCAACTTACTGCCACCGTACTGTTGATTCTTTAGAGTCCCACACAGAGGGTTTCCCTGGTTCGAGCGAAATGATATAGTGGTTGTATTTTGATATGTGCAGGTTCCGATTAAATACATATAATAGCTATATGGACTTTAATCGGACGGATGGTAATACTAGCTGGCTTAGAATTAAACCGGCTTATTAAATCAAGTATTGATTTAATAATTTACATATACATTTCGATATGTATATTCTAAGGTTACTTAACTTACGGCAGGATAGGGGAAGAGCTTGCGCGGATGCAAAACGTATATAGTATTTATATATATATATATATATATATATATATATATATATATATAAAGAGAGAGAGAGAGAGAGAGAATAATGGAGAACAGAGGCCCTAGGAGGTTTTTGCGTTAGGTGGCGACACAAATCATGTCCTCCACCATTTTATTCGACGATCAGCACCTTCCAACTTGATCTACATCCTCGAATTTGTCGATACACTAAATTTCATATGATCACAACACCATTTCACCGTTGATTTAGTAAAAAGTTTTATTTTCGGTAAACCGTTAATTTTGCACCTACTAAATCAACGATGAATTAGTATTGGAATCACATGAAATTTGGTGTATCAACATTTTAGACGAATGAGATCAAGATGGCCGATACCAATCGTCGAATAAAATGGTGGAGAACGTGACTTGTGCCGCCACCTAACGCAAAAAGCCTCTTAGGGCCTCTTTCATCCATTATTCTCATATATATATTTGATATATCACATATATCAATATATCATCATACACATCTAATCACATTGCAGCATGCGAGAGAAGTCATCACAGGTAGGTAATCACATCAAAAGCAAGTAATGAAAATCACAGAGATGGAATGGTCGGATTACCTAGAACTCTCGCATTTCGTTCGAGCCATCAAACAAAATGTGGCATTCTCCGGTCGTGTGAATAGCCCGTGCGCAGCCAAAAGCGGACCCCTACGAGTGCGGTAAGCCACCCACCAATCCAAGAAACGAGGCAACCTATCATCATCACCATGATGGGGCTACCCAAAGCTTTCTTGAATTTGGTGACTTAAGCACTCCTCCATCGGTCTATCCTATAACCCCTACTAGCGCAGTAAGCAACCCACCAACCCTAAAATCGAGTGGGCTGGTCTCAATACCTTGAGATGGTCACCCGCTGAAATCTATGATCCAGTTACCGGTGTGCTTCTCCGAGGGGTAAACCCAAACCTATATTAATTACAACGGCAGCCGTGAACGCAACCTGGTCATGCCCCGACAAATAATAATATATAAAGCAGCAACTATGGCCACATGTGAACCGCTATGTCCTGAAACAAAGAATGTACATATAGCGGAAACGGCGGCCACAAGTTGGAGCTCGGCTCGAACAAATGAATATACAAGTTTGGCTACAACAAAGAATGAAAATGCATTACAACATCTCAATTCCATACGGGGCTATTCATTTCGCGACAATATCACAATATCGAAAATGTGCAACCCTGTCGAATTGATCGAATCAATTCGTCGATGTTAAACACCGCATATCACCATATGCCTTTGCATTAACTTGATTAAACGCTTTAACCATGTTAATGAAGAACCTATGGCCAACGAATTCCAAAACCAACGGAGTCCGATCTTGAAATTCCAAAAGAAAACGAATTGCAAGATCAGCCCCGGCCACGAAACCTTCTCGTTTCTTGCTCGAAACGAGTCACGAATGACCTGAAAACAGCCCAAGACTTCGGGAGGGACCTCGGGCATGACTCATGGGCCCCGAGGGGCTTTAGGTAGGACCAGGAACCCATGGCCACAAAGTTATGGCCACGGGTTCCCTGCTGGAACAGCCAGCACGCAGCAGCGTGCTCGCTGTTCCAGCCCCACACCCGAGGCCATATTGTGATGGTCTCGGGTGTGCAGGCCTACCCAAGCCCCCGGAAACATCCCCAAGATCTTCCTTGAACCACCACGGGGTTCTCGGTCCGAACCGTGAGCCCCGGAATGCGAGTTTTGTCGAGAAAAGTTTCAGATTTTACGGCAGTTTTAGAAAAGTGAGCGTTTTGTTTTAGAAATGGGTTTTGGAAATTCAATTAGCCACAAAACTATTGCAAAGTATTACATTTGGCTCTGATAGCATGTTAGTGGACAAGGGTTAGGATCATGATGTTGGTGATGATGCTCGATATCGGCGATATCCCATATCGTGGCACGTGGCTGATGACGTGTCCCGAAGCCCGCAAGGAAGGACCAAGAACAGCACGTTGGAAGAACACCCGGGTTTGCGACCCTTGGATGTGGCCGACCCTCTGTGACCGACCACGCAACTCCTGTGCCCGCCTTACAAACAACCGTTGGCTCACCTCCGAGCCTCCGCAAAATTGGCCTCCTCGGCCCCCTCAGCCCGTCTCCGGGCTTTAGCAGAACTAGGACACCTCGGACTCCCGCTCATCCCCGAGCTACCCGCCGTGCTAATCCTCCTCGGTCTCATCCTAACCGACCCGCAGCGCTGATCACAGGCTCCCATGCCACGGCGCAGCGAATCTCGCCATGCATGAGATATCCTCCGCCCACGATCTCACGTTCCACGCCATCACGATCCCTCATTAACGAGCATGTCTCGCCATTAATGCGGGATCCCGCTTATTACGCGGGCGTGACGTCGGGAGCGTAACAGCCGGCGTGATTCTCACGCCTGCCTGCCCATCGTTGCCACTATATAAACCCCTCCCTCAGACGATCAAGGTACGCAATTCTCTCCTCACTAGGCCGCTACTCTGCCAAAATTGCACCACTAACTTGTTCGTCGGAGGGTCCTCGGTAGTACAACCATCCCGGGACTTCCTTGCAGGTAGCTCGGCCACCATAACCTAAAACCCATTGATAATCCACACGCTTCAGGAGTCAACCTCCAAATCAATCTCAACCGTCCATCGTCGCTCGACAGCAGATCTACGGAAGGTAACATCTTGACGGATACGACGCTGAACTCCCCCCGAGCCCAGATATCGACCTACAATTTCCTCCTCGGTTGTACGCGAACAGTGCCTGTGGAATTCATCATAGCGAGAATCCCATCGACCTACAATATCCTCCTCGGCCGCCCAACGCTGAACTCCTTCCGGGCCCAGATATCACCTACCACCTGGTGATGAAGTTCCCTCTCGATCAGGGTGGGATAGGTCGGGCCTATGGAGACCAGCGGATTTCAAAGGTTTGCTTCACCGCAACATCTTCATCTAGGCGGCCAACCAACGATGTCGAAGGTGAAGGTGACATCAGGGGTTCCCTGGACACTCGAGATGAGCAAAAGGAGGTCCGAGGGACCCCGGTGGATCCATTGACAAAGATCCCCCTTGTAGAAGGGGACGCCGAAAAAATCGTTCAGATCGGGTCGCTCCTGACAGGAACTCAGCGAGATGATCTGGTTCATTTCCTCAGAAACAACTCCGATGTGCTCGCCTGGGTGCCTACTGACATGCCTGGGATTGACCCCAAAATCATATCTCACAAGCTCGGGGTAGATCCTACGGCCCGACCCGTCAGGCAGAAAAAGCGAAGCTTCACCCCGGTCAAACAGAAGGCCATCGAGGACGAAGTAGATCGGCTCCTCGCCGCCGACTTCATTCGGAATGTTCCCTATTCGGAGTGGCTGGCGAACGTAGTTCTGGTCAAGAAGTCGAGCGGGAAATGGCGCATGTGCGTCGACATCACCGACCTCAACAAGGCCTGCCCCAAAGACAACTATCCCTTCCCTCGAATAGATAAGCTCGTCGACAGCTCGGCAGGCCACGAGCTATTAAGCTTCATGGATGCTTTTCCGGCTACAATCAGATCCGTATGAATCCGGCAGACGAAGATCTTACCGCATTCACAACGGACCGGGGGGTGTACTGCTACAAGGTGACGCCCTTCGGCCTCAAGAACGCCGGAGCTACGTACCAATGATTGGTTAACCGCATGTTCAAACCGCAGATCGGCAGGAACATGAAAGTTTACGTCGACGATATGCTCGTCAAATCCATCTCGTCAGTCGACCACGCCAAGGACCTGGAAGAGGCCTTCGAAGTGCTCTGCAAGTTCAAGATGAAACTGAACCCCTCCAAGTGCGCATTCATGGTCACCGGGGGAAAGTTCCTCGGTTGCATGGTCACCCACCGCGGAATCGAAGCTAACCCAGAGAAAATCGACGCTATCCTCAACAAGCCGAGCCCAAGACCAACGTCGAGATCATGCGACTTACGGGACGAGTATCCGCTCTGAGCCGTTTTATGTCGAGGTCTGGGGAGAAGTGCCTCCGGTTCTTCAAAGCTCTAAGGAAGATCCCGAGGTTCGAGTGGCCAGAGGAGTGACAAACCGCCTTTGACCAATTGAAGAGGCACTTTGCGACGCCACCACTGCTCACCCGACCAGTTGAAGGAGATGAGCTATCACTGTATCTGGCGGTGTCTGACCAAGCAGCGAGCTCGGTGCTCGTCCGAGAGGTCGACGGGGTGCAGAAGCCGGTGTACTACGTGAGCCATGTCTACAAAGACGTAGAAACGAGGTATCCATCCATAGAAAAGATCGTCTTAGCACTCATTATGGCCTCAAGGAAGCTAAGGCACTACTTCCAGGTGCACACCATCCTCGTTCTTACCGAGCGTTCGCTGGGGGCTATCCTCGCCTCACCAGAATCCTCGGGCCGCTCAGAGAAGTGGAGGTAGGAGTTGTCCCAGTTTGACATAAAATATCGTCCGAGGAAGGCCATCAAGGCACAAGCCCTGGTCGATTTTATCGCTGAGTGCACCATCCCCGGTAAGAAACCGGAGTTAGCGCCGACCCTCGCGGCTCAACCCTCGGTCGAGGGAGGTCTGACTCCGTCCCTGAGTGGGTCGTTTACGTCGACGGGTCCTCAACCGAGGAAGGCTGTAGCGCCGGCCTCATCATTCGAGGACCGAATAAGGCGGAAATGGAGTATTCTCTGAAGCTCGGATTCAAGGCCTCAAACAATGCAGCAGAGTATGAGGCTTTGCTGGCTGGACTACGCATGGCCTCCGGGCTGGGGCTGAAAACAATTCGAATCCGCAGCGACTCAGCCCTAGTCGTCGGCCAAGTTACCGGCCATTTCGAAGCTCGGGGACCTCTAATGGTGAAGTACATCGCCGAGGTAAGAAGACTTTAAGAGAACTTTGATGAGGTCCAGGTAGAGAAAATACCTAGACAGCTCAATGCCCAAGCCGACGCCCTGAATAAGCTGGCTTCATTCTACTCGGCCAACAACAAGTGGTCTATCCTCTTCGACATCTTGCCACGGCCCAGCGTGGAAAACGGGGAGACAATATTTCATGTGTACACAGCCAAGGAAGAGGACCGAGACTGGAGGAAGCCCCCCGTGGAATTCCTAAGGTACGCTCCCGGAAGATCAGAAAGCAGCCCGTCACTTCGTCTGAAGCAATGGGAACCTTTATAAGAAGTCCTTCACCCAGTCCCTGCTCCGGTGCGTCAAGCCCCACGAAGCCAACTGCGTCCTCCATGAAATCCACGAAGTGTCAGCGGTGCACATCAAGGGGCCCGCACCTTAATTCAGAAGGCATTGCTCCAGGGGTACTACTGGCCAACTATTCACGAAGACGCCTAGAAGCTCGTCAGGAGATGCAAAAGTTGCCAACTCTACAGAAGCATACCTCGCCTTCCGGCTACCGAGCTAACCGCCCTTATCTCCCCGTGGCCGTTCGCCCTGTAGGGATTGGACATGATAGGCCAGTTCCCTACCGGTACGGGCGGGCACAAGTATGTCCTCGTCGCAGTAGATTACTTCATGAAGTGGATTGAGGCCGTCCCCATCAGGAAACTGGATGCCACCACGACAATCAAGTTCCTGCAGAACAAAGTGATACTCCGGTTCGATATACCGAGGTTTATCATCACCGACCAAGGGACAAACTTCGAGAACGAGAAAATGAAGGAATTCTGTAATGAGTACGATATCCTTATGAAGTTTGCCGCGGTTGCACATCCCCAATGCAACGGGCAAGCCAAAGTCGCTAATTGGGACGTCCTCCGAGGTCTACGAACCCTCCTAGAAGGACGCCAAAGCGGTTGGGTCGAGGAGTTACCCCGAGTCTTATGGGCCTTGCATACGTCAAAGAAGACCCCCACTGGGGAAACCTCTTTCAGCCGATGCTACGGGACCGAGGCAATGGTCCCAGCGGAGATCAGGCTACCCAGTCACCGGGTCGAACACTTCGACGACGAAGCGAACAACACAGCCCTCTAGACCAACCTAGACATCTTGTTGGAGAAACGAGACCGGGCTCAGATCAGAGCTGCCGCCTATCAGCAGCAAACCGCCCGATACTACAATGCGCGAGTCAAGCGTGGCTTCTTCAAGACCGGTGACCTAGTCCTGAGGCGAAACGAGTTCGTCGACCAAGGCTGGCTGCACAAGTTCTCCCCTAAATGGGACGGTCCCTTCCTCATCTCCGAGGTCCTTCCCGGCGGGGCCTACCGCTTGCAAGACGCGGATGGATGCAAATTTCCATGGCCTTACAACGCTGAGAAGCTCAAGCTATACCGGCGAAGGCAACCATCCTGCTCGATCCATCCTTAGCAGGCCCCATACGGCCCCTCCCGCGCTAAGGATCAAAACCCTCATCGAGAAGCAACCGGGCCCAACCTTGCTCGGTTATTGATTGGTCAAAAATATTTCTAAACCGCAATCAAGAACGGCGTCGCTTTGCAGCTAGCCGGTGAGTACGGGTCAGTCCACAAGGATGTTGTGAATCTCCTAGTCGCTCTTACGAGTTAATTCCGAAAGGTGTGAATGGATTAATTAAATCTAAAAACTAAATTAATCTAGGGCAATTGAATTAAAGATCTACCTATCTAACTAGGGCAAGGAATTAAATTTAATCTAAGGCAGAGAATGAAAAATTACCTAGGGCAAGAATTGAAATCTAAACTAGGGAAATTAAATAAATCTACTTACTTTACAGATGGCTCTCTCCAAACATTTACACAGGGTTGTCAGATCTGAATAGATGATATGAAAAGAGGCATCGATGCTCTCCAAAAGATTTCTAAATTTTATTCATAGAAAGAGGCATAGGGAGGCATAGGGAGGCATAGCCTTTACAATGATTTAAAGTTCCTATTTATAGAGGATAGGAAACCCTAGGTAACAATTGATTCGCACGTCTACATTTACCAAAATATCCTTAGAAAAACCTAGTCAAAGTAGACTCCAAGCTTTGGTAAAATTTTATGTCTCTGTCTCTTTAAAAGGAAGTATTGGGCCTTGAAATTTCCTTTGTGGGCTCTTCTGTCTTTGGGCTTCCTTATTATTTGGTTCCTTTATTAAAATAACTTCTATGTTTCTTCCAGATCTCCAGTGAATAATTGCGGTGGACTTTTAACCGTTCGCTTTGTAATCTTGGACCTTGCATTGCCTTGTACTTTGTGAATTTTATCTTTGATGTAGGATTGATCAAGAGTCTTCTGTTTGTTGGTCAAAGTCCACTTTTGCATCGTCTTTTCATCGTTTTCACTGTTTTAGATCCAAGAACCTGTAACCTGTAATATGTAGCAGACATGCGTCAAAAGCACCTGTTTATTTATAAAACGAATAAGAATGGGGAATATAATAATACAATATTATAGTGTGAACAAATACCCCCAAACTTATCTTTTGCTCGTACTCAAGAAAACTTATTTTTTATTCTTGACAAAAACCTAACCGCACTTTCGCAGGAAAACGCGATTGCACTGAGCTCGTGCAACAAGCCGTTAAACCTCTAGGTGTCCCTAGTAGGAGGAGTGTTGTCTCCTGAGGGTTTTCAGCGGATACTACCCACAAAATCCTATCAATTCGGCCCATTAACTTTAATTCTCCAATTAGGTCTTCTAACAAGGAATTCTATTATCGTCGACTCGTAAATTATCCACCCATATTCTTCACACTTCCTCATTATTTAACTTAAGATTATATATGTTCTATAGACTTACTTAGCTTTCGGCATCTCTTAAGTTTTCATTCTAGGGTTCCATCTCCACTTAGGAATTTTTATCAACTCTACTAAAGATACAAGTTCTATTCTTCATTCCTTTCTCTCATCTAAACTCCAATCACATATCCCTACGTGTGTGTATAAGTCACCCCTACACTTGGAAATTCAAATCAAGCAATCATACCCTTGTCCGTTGTCCAAAGCACTTATTAATTGGTGAATTTTTAATTGAATTTTGCTTACACATCCTTCATGCGACCGTTAATACTTCTTGAGGTACCAACAACCGATTACAAGATATATTTGCACTTTAAAGCGTAATTCCTAGTCTTGCAACACCCAAGGGTTTTTAGCAGTGACTTCCAAACCAGTTGGTCTAAGGCACTAGGTGATGAAGCACCCTCGCTAAATATTTTTTTATTTTTGCAGCCTTAAGTAATCACAAAAACCAGTGTTCATTTTTTTTCTTTATTCACTTTTTTTCCTTTTATTTTCTTCGTACTAAAGACTTTAGACAAGAGTATTTCAAGGTCTCCTCTACTATTCCAAGTTTCAAGGTGCGTGATTGTGCAAATTGTAGGGTATACATTTTCAGAATCTAGACTTAAGCTAGGAATTATTTTTCAAACTTACACTCTAATAAAAACATCAATACTTTTCCTTCGTTTCGACTTAGCCCAAGAAGTGATCTCAAAATTTGCCTGTTTCTAAATAAACTACAAAGACATATACTTTATACCGCTAACCTTTAAGAAAGGTTATCTTTAGGGTTTTTAATTTACTACGTCTAATATCTAGTTGTTCCTAGCTAGTTAACCTATCTGTCAAACTCTAGTCAAATAAGCCAAAATTGAATACAATAATTTTTATAATTTTTCAAAAAATTTCAATTTTTTTTATGGTTTTTCAAATAAGTATGCAAATGCAAAATATGTCCAAATGAATGCGAAGGAAGAAGACGTACCGAGCATACCCCCAAACTTAAACTTGACAGTGTCCTCACTGTAATGCTACACCAAGAGGGTCAAAATGTCGGCACACCCCTGTTTATTTATTTATAATTTTTTTATTGTTTTGATTTTTTTTTATAGAAAAAGAAAACAAAAAAATATATATATACATATATACAAAGGTTCCCCCCAAACTTAAGCTTGGCCTTACACAAGCCAAAGGTTAGCACCAACTATTCAAAAATCTTATCGTGCTAATGGTAGAGTTGGTGAAAGGAGGGAGTGGAAAGAAGAGAAATGATAAGCACACGAGACCGTGTGGAGATAGAAGCGGGGGATACGGTCTCGGTGGGGGAGAAGAGGGGCGGAAAAAAGAAAGAAGGGTAGCACGATCTTGAGGGTGTAAATTGAGTGAATAAATTAGCACAATTTGTGATGACCGATGTGTTAAAAGCGATTGTGCTAACCTATCAACCCGTCGAGAAATGGGGTCAAATCCCTCAAGATTCGCAAGAAAGCATGGGTACTCCGAACTTGGTATAGGAGATGAAAGCGTAACGGTCACTTGCACGGTCGGAACAATGGAAGGTAGGGAAGGGAGTGAATTAGGGATAGTCTCATTCTCACCGTAGTAAACTGTCTCGAATTGGAAAGATTCCATTAATGGTTCGAAACAACTGTAAGCAACCGATTCTGATGGTTCGACTAACTTATCTGAAAATGTAAATGACTCAAACTCGGGCGGTGAGTCATCAACATCGTCCGAAAAAGTGAAACACTCGTACGTGTTATCGTCTGTGAGAACTGTGTTAGATTCAAAAAGAATTTTTTCAAACTCACCGTCTTCAAGCATGATATTAGGCATGGTTGGAACGATGGAAAGGAGGGAGTGTGATTTAGGTAAATCATCAAGAGGATGAATTGGAAAATCTGACACATCAAACAAAAATGGTTCAACCTCAATATTATCCTCACTACTCTCCTCAATACTATCATCATAATTCTCCTTAATATTTATCTCATCCATGCCATTATCATCAAAATCAAAATGCATATGAAGTTCGGGAGAAACAATTAATGACTCGGGATGATGAATTGGACATAAAATTTCAATCAAATCGACAGGTTCATCATCCGAAATATTCTCGGCGTCTATATCCTCAATCAAGTGAAAATCAATATTTTTTGACACCACCTCAAAAGCATGGATATTTATCGATTTAGGTTCTAGAGTGGAGGTGTAAAGATCAAACTGATTAGGTGCGGTTTCACTCGAAAGGGGTTCCTCACAATTTGGCAAATCAAGCACTACAAAGTCGCACAACTCATCATTTTGGACACATGTTTGAAAATTGGAGTTGTTGGATTCAATTGGGTATGGGTAGGTTTGATTTGGAAATCCTCTCACATTCTCACTCTGTCCAACCTCCTCCTCATACATTGAAAAATTTGAAGCTAGTTGGAAACTAGCTACCGGTTCAGCAGGTTGCATAAGGGCGGCTATGGACGCTTCCACATTCCTAGTCATTTTGTTTGTTGCTGCAATATAAGCTTCCAACGACTGTTCCAAACTAGACTTGGGTGGTAAGGGGGTTTCGGCAAAAGATTCGAAATTGTTTGGATACGTGAAACTCCCAAAAGGCTGTGTAGAAACAGGGTCTAGTGAAGGTGGGAAAGTCGGGTAGGACTGGTAGGAAGTGGATGGTTGGACAGGATTAGGATCAACATGTGGATAAAAAGGTGGATGGACTTGTTGATTCCTAGAACTAGATGAGGGCAGAGGGGTGAAAGATCGGCTGCGAGATTGAGCGATATGCTCAGCAATGGACATCGGTTTAGGAGTTACAGCAGGACTTGAAAAAGTGGTATCAACATATGAAGGTGGTAAAGGTTGACTCCGTTGACACAAAGTGGGTTGCAAAGTCGAACTGTTTCTCCTAGACGCTTCTATTTGATCTTTCAAAGAAATTTTGGGCACGGAGGGATCTTCTTTAAATCGACCGAAACAATTGACGTACGACGCAAAGTTAGGTTCGGGATACCAAAGTTCGGCAAGAGATTTGTGATGTGGGGTACCCATGATAGAAGAAAGAGAAGATGAAGAAGGTAGGTGGTGGGGTGCAAGGATTTTACGCGACAAGTTGCAAGTTTTTTTAATAAAAGATTTTTTTTCTTTTTCTTCTTTTATTTTTTTATTTGGAACCGTTTGCAAAAAAAAAAAAGATTTTTGATAAAGGGCTAAAACACACTTTCGATCAACCAAAAATGCACAATCAGGCCTAACTCTAGGGTCAGCTAGACAGCTCCTAACTGTTCCAAAGGGCTAGAGATAGGACCTCAAACCGCCTCTTCACCGCCAATTGCGGCCAAGTAAGTGCCAGGTAAGTGGGAGTCTCCCCGCTACAAGTAGCGGTCCTAATTAAATAACCACTTGCCTTGACACACTTGCCTAGACACCGCAAAGTCAGGTTAGGATAAACGGCTGATGCCTATAATTAGTCCTCTGTCCTATTGAGCTCGAAGTCCTTAGGGCTGAGTCTAGTATTTTTTTAATTAATAGATGGTCAATGCATATGCCTTATGTGATTTCTGGGGTCCTGGGAAGGGTGATGAAATCCCCACCCAATCTGATTTGGTCAAAAGCCCCTTAAAGTCAGTTTTAAAGATATGCAAAACAGTAAATCACTTGCAATCAAAGATTTTTATTTTATGCGGCGCAAAAAATCCTGCACAAGATTTGTTATTTGGAAGGGGAAAGATTTTTAAGCGCAAAGAAATCTGCAAGAGATTTTTCAGAGGAGATATCAGAGATTTGCAGAGCAGGAGATCAGAAGACTTACAATTTTTTTTTTATGAACCGCAGAGGAAGTTTGGGGATCTGAACCGCTGAGATGACCGCGGAACCGCCGCTCGAAGCCACCAAAGACCGTGGATCCGCCGCAAGGTGATGACGTCAGCAGGAGAATTTTTTTTTTCGAACCAGATCACCGCGATTCTTCTTGTTTGACTCGGTCCTCCAAATTTCTTCTGTTGTCTATGGTGATATTCCTCTGTTTGTTCGGATTTGATATTTGCTGTTTTGATCTCTGTAGATTTCCAGATTCGAATTTGTTCGTAGATCCTGCAAAATTCACACAAAAATACCCTTCCCAAAAATAACAGATGATATATTTTTATATTTTTTTGATTTTTCAGATTTTTCAGATTTTTTTTTAACCCAAAATTCTAAAAAGGAAATAACACGCCATCCCCGGCAACGGCGTCATTTGATTGGTCAAAAATATTTCTAAACCACAATCAAGAACGGCGTCGCTTTGCAGCTAGCCGGTGAGTACGGGTCGGTCCACAGGGATGTTGTGAATCTCCTAATCGCTCTTACAAGTTAATTCCGAAGGGTGTGAATGGATTAATTAAATCTAAAAACTAAATTAATCTAGGGCAATTGAATTAAAGATCTACCTATCTAATTAGGGCAAGGAATTAAATTTAATCTAGGGCAGAGAATGAAAAATTACCTAGGGCAAGAATTGAAATCTAAACTAGGGCAATTAAATAAATCTACTTACTTTACAGATGGCTCTCTCCAAATATTTACACAGGGTTGTCAGATCTGAATAGATGACATGAAAAGAGGCATCGATGCTCTCCAAAAGATTTCTAAATTTTATTCATAGAAAGAGACATAGGGAGACATAGCCTTTACAATGATTTAGAGTTCCTATTTATAGAGGATAGGAAACCCTAGGTTACAATTGATTCGCACGTCTACATTTACCAAAATATCCTTAGGAAGACCTAGTCAAAGTAGACTCCAAGCTTTGGTAAAATTTTATGTCTCTGTCTCTTTAAAAGGAAGTATTGGGCCTTGAAATTTTCTTTGTGGGCTCTGTCTTTGGGCTTCCTTATTATTTGGTTCTTTTATTAAAATAACTTCTATGTTTCTTCCAGATCTCCAGTGAATAATTGCGGTGGACTTTTAATCGTTCGCTTTGTAATTTTGGACCTTGCATTGCTTTGTACTTTGTGAATTTTATCTTTGATGTAGGATTGATCAAGAGTCTTCTGTTTGTTGGTCAAAGTCCACTTTTGCATCGTCTTTTCATCGTTTTCACTGTTTTAGATCTAAGAACCTGTAACCTGTAATATGTAGCAGACATGCGTCAAAAGCACCTGTTTATTTATAAAACGAATAAGAATGGGGAATATAATAATACAATATTATGGTGTGAACAAATACTCCCAAACTTATATTTTGCTCGTCCTCGAGCAATCTTATTTTTTATTCTTGACAAAAACCTAACCGCACTTTCGCAGGGAAACGCGATAGCAGAGCTCGTGCAACAAGCTGTTAAACCTCTAGGTGTCCCTAGTAGGAGGAGTGTTGTCTCCTGAGGGTTTTCAGCGGATACTACCCACAAAATTCTATCAATTCGGCCCATTAACTTTAATTCTCCAATTAGGTCTTCTAACAAGGAATTCTATTATCGTCGACTCGTAAATTATCCACCCATATTCTTCACACTTCGTCATTATTTAACTTAAGATTATATATGTTCTATAGACTTACTTAGCTTTCGGCATCTCTTAAGTTTTCATTCTAGGGTTCCATCTCCACTTAGGAATTTTTATCAACTCTACTAAAGATACAAGTTCTATTCTTCATTCCTTTCTCTCATCTAAACTCCAATCACATATCCCTACGTGTGTGTATAAGTCACCCCTACACTTGGAAATTCAAATCAAGCAATCATACCCTTGTCCGTTGTCCAAAGCACTTATTAATTGGTGAATTTTTAATTGAATTTTGCTTACACATCCTTCATGCGACCGTTAATACTTCTTGAGGTACAACAACCGATTACAAGATATGTTTGCACTTTAAAGCGTAATTCCTAGTTTTGCAACACCCAAGGGTTTTTAGCAGTGACTTCCAAACCAGTTGGTCTAAGGCACTAGGTGATGAAGCACCCTCGCTAAATATTTTTCTATTTTTGCAGCCTTAAGTAATCACAAAAACTAGTGTTCATTTTTTTTTTCTTTATTCACTTTTTTTTCCTTTTATTTTCTTCGTACTAAAGACTTTAGACAAGAGCATTTCAAGGTCTCCTCTACTATTCCAAGTTTCAAGGTGCGTGATTGTGCAAATTGTAGGGTATACATTTTCAGAATCTAGACTTAAGCTGGGAATTATTTTTCAAACTTATACTCTAATAAAAACATCAATACTTTTCCTTCGTTTCGACTTAGCCTAAGAAGTGAACTCAAAATTTGCATATTTCTAAATAAACTACAAAGACATATACTTTCTACCGCTAACCTTTAAGGAAGGTTATCTTTAGGGTTTTTAATTTACTACGTCTAAGATCTAGTTGTTCCTAGCTAGTTAACCTATCTGTCAAACTCTAGTCAAATAAGCCAAAACTGAATACAATAATTTTTATAATTTTTCAAAAAATTTCAATTTTTTTTATGGTTTTTCAAATAAGTATGCAAATGCAAAATATGTACAAATTAATGCGAAGGAAGAAGACGTACCGAGCAGTTATCCCTGGCTGGTAGTTCCCTACCCCCACAACGCCAGAGATCAAAGCCCTCGCCAAGAGGTACCGGGCAGTAACCCTGCTCGGCCCGTCCTTAAGGATCAAAGCTCTCGCCAAGAGGCACCGAGCAGTAATCCTTCTCGGCCCGTCCTTAGTAGGCCACTTACGGCCCCTCCCGCGCTAAGGATCAAAAGCCCTCATCAAGAGGCAACCGGGCCCGCCCTTGCTCGGTTATCCCTGGCTGGTAGTTTCCTACCCCACAACGCCATAGATCAAAGTCCTCGCCAAGAGGCACCGGGCAGTAAACCTGATCGGCCTGACCTTAAGGATCAAAGCCCTCGCCAAGAGGCACCGGGTAGTAACCCTGCTCGGCCCGTCCTTAGTAGGCCTCTTAAGGCCCCTCCCGTGCTAAGGATCAAAAGAAAGAGGCAATCGGGCCCACTCTTGTTCGGTTATCCCTGTCTCATAGTTTCCTACCCCACAACGCATGTGTAACATTTCAGAAAATATAAAATATTATTTTTGGAATTTAACATTAAAATAATATATTTCCTGAAAACTGCCCGATTTGCGAAATTAGGGTTTTTGAAAAAGGGTATAAATATATACCAATAATTGTGAAATAAATGGAAATTAAAATGATTTATTCATTTAATGATATATTTAAAGGATTTGGTATTTTTAAAATTTATTATATACAATTTCGATAAAAAAAAACCCGATTAGTGCACTGCTAATCGCGATTAAGCCAAATCCGTGTTTCTACAGTTTTTCATGGCTAGTGCACCATGTCATGTTGCATTTTAGTTACATGTTGTTTTCTTGTGTTGTTTTGGGTATTATATGGTTTGGTTTTTAATAAATAAGAAAAGGTTAAAAAGAAAAAGGGCTATAAGGGTAAATATTGATAGAGAGGGTGAGAATAAGAGAAGAGAGAGGGGGGGGAGCCACAATTCCTTCCCCATTATTTCTTTGCATCTCCTCCTTCCTCAAGCTTCCCTCCACCTTCACCCCTAGATAACACCTAAAAAGCTCCATCAAAACCCTAAACCCGCTTTACAAAAGTTGATCCCCTTTTCACCCTCTACACTTTGGACCCATCAATTTTGGATTTTGAGGACTTTGGACTTCTAGGGTTTTGCTTGGTGGCATCCATGAGGTATAATCCATTTCCCTTAGTTAGTTTCAAGTGTTCCTAGCATTCTAGGTTAGTTTAGATGTTGTTTGCGGATGGGTTTGTGAACTTAAGAATTCAAGAGAAGGGTTTGAGTGTTGTTTTGGAATTGGTGTTGAGTAGTGGTTGTTAACTAGACTTGGGTGGTGTTTTAATGACCTAGAACAGAAAATAGAACCCAAACACGAACTTAAAAACCCCGATATCATATAATTGTGTGAATTTTGAGGGTATTTTGGAATCTGGAGTAACCCTGGTGACCTGAAAATTATTTTGCAAACATAGAGGAGTGTGCAGGCACATAGGAAGCTACCAATGAAACCCAGGCCCCAACCCCCAATACCAGGCCGTAGATTTAATCTTTCTGGCCGCAATTTGAGGCCAGAGCAGGGGGTATGGTGTCGTGTTTGGTCCATGGCTCCTTTTGATGTAAATTAGACCCCTCCTGTATACAAAATTGGCTAATTTGACTTAGGGTAAAATCGGGGACCATTTTCATGAGTTGCTCTTTTGATTTGGACTTATATTTTCCGTATTTTGGATTCTGGATTTTAGAATTTGTGTTTTACCTCGATCACTTGACGTTTGTACGTCTATATCGAGTGTTGTTTGGGGGTTTGAACGGCGTAGTCCATAGGTTCTAACCAATAGGCTTTTAGCGTGCCGTTTTGGTTTGATTTGGATTTTAATGCGATACGATACGTTGTGAAATGTAGGTAACCCCATGTGGACTTCGGGACGACAAGAAAGCGTGTGGCGACGTCAGCAACGGCAAGCGTAGAGCAAAGTGAGTAGATTATATCTACGGGGTAAGTCGGGTGGATGGCGTATAGCACCCCCGCAGTTCGTAGCATAGTGTATAGTGTATATATATTATATGGATATATTTATATGGTATTGTGGGGTTATGATTATCTAGATAGTCTTTGGGAGTCATGGATAACTTTAGTGTAGTTGGATGATGGTGTCACTAGTTAGTTTAATCGCGAGCCCTAGAATAAGGTTTACACTCACACGCACACACATGCTTACTTGTTATACTTGTGCGTATATGGGGATATGTATATATATATATATATATATATATATATATATATATATATATATATATATATACAAACACATAGGTATGGGACTACACACACACACACATATGGATGACGAGGATTGTACATGGTATTTGGAGATGAGTCGATGAGATTGGGAATGGTGCCACGAGATCGGTGATATGATGTGGTTCGTATTAGGAGATACGACATGAAATTTTAGCGGGCCTTTAGGCGTGTGTTTTCATACACGGATATATATATATATATATATATATATATATATGCAGATGATATCAGTTTGTACTAGACTTAGATCAGTACCCCAGTTCATGAGATATGATGATAAGGATACCAGATAAATGATGAGATGAATGTGATATTTGACCCGTACCCAGATTGGGATGTCGTACGAAGGATTTACGTACGAGCTATATATTGATGATTGATCCGCACTCTTGACTCGAGGATGTCATGTTTTTTATTGTATCGTATGTGATACTATTGAGGCGAGATCACCGACTATTATATATGTATATATATATATATATATCGACTCAGATTTAGGTGGTTTCCATACCCTTTCGATTAGCTTGTTAGTTAGATCTGTAGTTTACTTAGTAGGTGTTAGACTAGACCCGAGTCATACCTATTTCAAAATTAACGAATCATGAGTATTTTAAAGACAGGTCAAAGGAATCTACGGATATTTCCAAAAGACGCATCTTTTCCAAAAAACACCGTAGCCCTTATTTTTCTTAACACCACGATTCGTGTTATTTCAAATGGAAAACTGTATGATATATATATATTGATGTAGATTCTTCACTGTTGTGTTTATTATTCATTTTCCACATATTCTTGCTATTCGCATGGCATTGCATGTTTAAATGTGTTTATTGTTATATTAAACCCATGCTGTCAGAACACCAGCACCATTATTGATGATGCGTATAATCCACGTACACCTGCTTGACGGCTCACACACTTCATCATCGATAATTGCCATGCCACTACACAGTAGGACTGTTGCATCAGGATATGACTCCCTGCATGACATACTTGCGTACATACATATTGTACACTCATACTTGTGTACATACATATTGTACACTCATACTTGCGTACATACATATTGTACACTCATACTTGCATACATACGTACTTGCACATACATAGATGATTATGGCTTGATTTTGGGGATTTGGGAACCGCAAGATATAACTTAAAACTGGATTCAATTCAAAGGATCGGTTTTCCCTCGATATGTGCATGTTACTGTTTTGTGTTGCATGATATACTGATATGCTTATATTTCTATTACATGTCGCATACATCATGCTTTATGATTATCCGCATAAAGATAAGTTGTTTCCATGATATTTCTGGATTTGAGAACCGTGGGTATTTCAAAAGAAAGTATGTACTGTTTTAAAAACCCGGTTTCTCTTGATATGATATTTCAGCAGCCACCATGAGTTTTATCGGTTCTAATATATATATATATATATATATATATATATATATATATATATATACCCCATGCGAGGAGGAGTCGTGGGTCATGTGCGGGTACATGGTGGGGCCCAGTATGGTACCCCGGGATAAGAAAGGGATGCTGTGTATACAGACGGTGAGCCTGGCAGAAGGACTACTACCTACCGGTGATTGTATTTGGGCTCTGCGGATATCCGGAGGATACCGACCGGAGTTGAGAGATGTTATGGGCCGATCCGGACTGACGGAGCCCTATATATATTGAGGATTTACGTGCCGATGCCGGGGCACAGGTTTCATGATGTTTTTGAGTGTCGATGCTGGACACTCAGGTTCCATGATTTTGATGTGTCGCGAGTGACACACGTTGATTTATATCCTCATACTTTCATGCATATGCTTTTATGACTTTTACATGCATGATGTTGTTATGTCATTGGTTGACACGTGGATGAGATCCACATGCATACAGGCATTGATTACATAGTTAGAAGATATCCATATACTCATAGACTCCATTCTATTGTTGACACTGATTTCATTGATGATACCTCATGTTTATGATATGTTGCTACCTGAGGCACTGACACGAGCACTTGGTATTACACTTATGTATAGATATTTACCCTTACCATCTGATCATGCTTCAGACTTTATCATATTGAGGATATATATTATTACTGATCGTTTGACCTAGAATTAAGTCATACAAACGATTTCTGCTCTGTGATGTTTTCTACTAACGAGTTGGCAACTCACCTCCGTTGTGCTACAGTTTCTTGCAGGTTTTGCCGTACAGGTTCTTGCGGCTTTCTGGCACACTGCTTTCTTTCTGGGTGATTGCTTGGGTAGGTGGATTCACTCGCATCGTGACCACCATTGTACATATTTATTTTCATTGTTGTATCTAGAAACTCTATCAACCAGACTTGCATTTATTTCAGACTTAAAAAACCAGTGTATTATTCTTTCGACCTTAAAGTCGCGCGTTGTATTATTATGGTTTTCTTGATATTTTGAATTTCCTTTTGAGTTTTGATCCTCGCCCTTCGGCGTTGTATATTATATTGCTTGCGTGGTTGTGACCGTCGATTGACGAAGAGCTAGCTCCCGCTTGGGGATGCCTTTTGTAACAACCCCAAATTTCCAATACAAGTTTTTACAAAAAAAAATTCAAAATCCATAAAGGGGTATTTATTGCCTGAGCACAAGATAAGTAATTAATTAACAATTTAATTACAAGAAGGAGCTTATGGCTCATTGGTAATACCTTG
Source organism: Agapanthus africanus (assembly GCA_030015575.1). Classification (NCBI taxonomy): domain Eukaryota; kingdom Viridiplantae; phylum Streptophyta; class Magnoliopsida; order Asparagales; family Amaryllidaceae; genus Agapanthus; species Agapanthus africanus. The sequence continues at coordinate 516,196,788 of JASDDO010000031.1, read as the reverse complement.
CACTGCTGAACCAAGCCACCAGAGTTCAAATCCCATACCCCACATTATTTTTAATATTATTTTGTTTTTTATTTTTAGAATACCAACAGTTTACACATGTATTTCTCATAAAAACCCCACTACCCTAGGAAAGTTAAATATACCAGTGAGCATACCAAACGACCTGCCACACCCTGACCCTCTGACTCGGCCGAGTCCCCAACACCAAGTTTGTGGATTTTTGTCTTCTATACCCCCCTGCACACTTCATTTTCCCAGATCGGTTCCAGAGACTTTTGAAATCCCCATTTACTCCATTTTTTAATGAATTTTAATACATTTTTACATTTTTTCAATTTAAAACTCTTCACCTACCCTAATCCTAGCCTAACCCTATAAATACCAACCCTACACACTACCCCCTCACCCCAAAATTCTGAGCCAACTCTCAAGAAATCATTAGAAACCTTGTGTTCAATCGAAGTGAGCGAAAAGCGAAGCTCCGGCAAATTCTCCGGCGGAAATTCCGACGACGACTCTAGGAGCTCCTGGCAACGAAACGACGCACCGGCGACTCCTCCCGATCCTTCTCCCTCTCCTGGTTGTCCTAAACCCATAAATCCCCATTTCTATCTTCCTTTTTCTTTCTAAAAATACGGAATTACAAAACCCGACGAAATCGGAACAAATCCGATTTCCGATTCGGTTTCTTTATAAAACCTCACTTTTCTTTAATACAATTATACTTAAACCATTTCATGTTGACTATTAATCACTAATCAACCATATTGATCAAGTTTCATATCATAAAGTAATTGCTATTTCATTTTACCGTATTTTTCATTTAAATACCACATAGTTTCAATTCTACATTTAACATCACAAAACTTTGCTATACCTTTAAGTAGATCACGAGGTAATGACCTACCTCCTCACACACTCATATGAAACATAGCACAATACCCTTGGGAATATAGAATACGCGAAAAATGATATCTTTACAAATAAATACCATAATTAATAAAACCGTTTTTCCTTAATGATTAGTATTTATACAAATCTTTGTAAAAGCGCCGCTACAACCCATTTGAAGAACCCGTTTAAGATGGTGCGGATTATCGCACATCCTCGGGCTTAATAGTGCGAGATGCAGACCCCCGCAAGGAGCATTCTGTCTCGAAAGATTTAAAATACGACATCTTAAAAAAACGAGATTTCTAGAATATTATATATATACTAAAATTATTTTCATATAAATATATGCATATGTAACATAAAAATATCTGTTTTCAATTATTATAAATATTCCACTTTTTTCTTAAAAAATCACAAGAATCGATTTACCTTAAAATACCATGAATTCCATACAAATCAATATTACAAATAAATACCTTTATTTATGAAATTAGGATATTTTCACTAGAAATATCACAATATAAAATCTAAATTCATTACAACTCTAAAGACGAATAATAAATACTTGGGGTGTATTTTGAAAAGTATATAAAAGTATTTTTACATAAAACCCCCTCAAGTTCTATAAATTACCCTAAGGACCCTAGTAAACATAGGTTTAAGCGGAACCAGTCTCTTGAGGCTCAGGTAGCCGGAGAAGTGAGTGCTTGCCTATCTAAGGTAGAAAAATTAACAACGATGTTATCAATACGGTAATCGTCTTTGAAAAAGACACAAATCATGCCGCCCATGTGCAGCTGTTACCGATAACATCAAAATAATCAGGACTTCGATTTACTTTTCTAATTGTCTGACTCAGTTTGAGTCTCAGTATAATCTGACTTGAATATGATTCAAGTACAATCTATAATCTATAATCTATAATCTATAATTTACAATATTACAATTCAACATGAATCCATTATTCCAATTATTAAATCTATCAACTTGACTGAACCGAACCATGGATATACATTCCATTTACATGATTATACAGTTACATCCATGATTCTAAAGTTACATACATGATTCTCCAGTTATATCCGTTTACTGATATCATGGTTTCGGTCAGTCATCCAAACATACAATCTATATTACATGACAATTCAAGTTGCAATACAATATAACAATACAATCAAGATAACACGGGGTTAAGGGGTAGACTGGTACGGAAGGTGTTAAAAGTGGCACGAAACTGCAAGATTAAGACACCTAACCTGAATCCAATTGTCGTTGTTCCGGGTTGTATAACGGAGCCTTGTACTTCTATTTGCCTCTAGTCTTTGGCATATAGAAACTCCTCTCGTATACACTGGCATCCTTCTGTACCAAGCAACAAACAACAGCGTTAATACTAAATACAATATTATAATAATATAAGACAACTTTAAAAGCTACACTCTCTCTCTTACTCTCAGTCTATTCTACTTCTCCCTTATCTTTGGGACTTACCAAGCGATCTGTTCTCTGAAGACATTCTCATTCTTTCTTCTTTGAATGTCGTCAGGTGATCTGGACACGTCAGAGATCGAGCCCAGCGCTGAAGACTTGGACCAATTCAGTGAAGACCCCGAGCTCTAGTTCATTGTACACTTTCCATTTCGGTACTTTTCATTTCTGCCATTGTTTAGGGATTGCTTTATTTCAGTTGTATTTACTTTCCATGCATTGTACAGAAAGAATGTGAATAAATAAAGTTGCTGTTCAATTATACATTTTGTCTCTTGTGTACATTTCTTTTATATTGCTTAGTTACGCTTAGCGTATTTACTTCAGAGTAAATACATAGCGGCCTCGTCCCGTCCCCTTCGCTGTATACCGGGAAGCGGGGCGTGACACCTTTTATCATTGATGTGTATATTATTAATGTTGTACCCCATTCGGGGCCAGTTTTTACAAAGGAAACTCTGCCGAAATTTTCAGAAAAGACTTGGGATTTTAAAAACACATAATTCGGCTTATGCTATTAAAACTAGTTTTCCTTCATTTATTATTTAAAATGGTTTTAGATTTCTGGGTTTTTGGCTTACTTGAATTAGATGAGGTCCTATAGACTTCATATGATTAAGGGCCAGTCACGTGCTATTTCGGATCGTGACAAAGTTGGTATCAGAGCGCTAGGTTAACCTTGGTTCAAGTCTATGTTTGACTATGCGGAGCCTAGAGCGTTTGTATATATTCGGAACTTAGGCTTGACCTTACGGAACTTAGACTTAGTCGAGTGGGTATTATACCCGAACTTTCGTCGTGTAGGTTGACCTTGGTAAATAGAGTAGGTGACTTAAGTAGAGTGACGTACCGTGTGTATGTTCCGCGGCATACTTACGATACGCTACTCCGCTTAAGAAGCCTTAGAATGTACATTTCCTTGCATATTATTATATTCATTCCTCTGATCTATCCTCATCGATATCGGTTTATAGCTTTTCTGCCACGATTGCACGGCCAGAGAGAGCTACAGATAGAGTTGCGTCAGCACGAGCTCGTCACTGACGAGGACTGACCAGGGCATGATTCTAGGGACACACGATTGCATAGAGGTGTCATTTTATTGTGTTTTCGCGCCGTGAGCGTTTGATGGATCGCATTTACGAGATTTCTCGGATGCAGATCAGCACCAGAGGATCAGGATACTGCTAGAGTCCAACCAGACTGTGATGACCGTCGATGCACCGATTAATTGATGATTGAGGCACTGTTCAGCGTGCGGACAAATGAGCCAGTTGTTGCTGCGAATGACGAGATATCGCCCCAGATGTTGGAGCTATGCCGCACGAGTTGTGCTTAGAGATATGATAGAAAATCGCTAGTCACCCATGGAGGAAGGACTAGGACATGTGATACGTTGCCTACCCCGATGCGAGGTCATCAGATTGATTGATTCCAGCTATAGACAACTTCACGCAGGTACGTTGGGAGTCGATAGAGACGATCGAATGTCAGAAACCCATTTTCCAAGTTTAAAGTATTCAGAGACAAATGCAATTAATGCTATGGACCCTCTATAAGAATGAAACCCTAACTCGACGTAATGACCATGGAACGCCTTTGAACCTTATGGTTTGTGGCATTTTAGCGGTGCCATCAGTGAGGCTTAGGTTTGCCCTTCTACCGCTGGTCCAGAGGTACTGTGGTATGTACCAGATATTTTTAGACTGTGCACAGGTGTTGAGCTTCGGAAAATTTTAGGACTTTGATGACTCGATCGAAAAGTTTGACGTCGTCCAGATATCATGTGATAAGATACCAGTAAGCTGACTAGCTTCGGATAGAGGACCTCACCCAGATGCGTTGTGAGTTGATCGAGGACGGACGAGTATTGAGTATTCCTCTGACGGTTGGGACGAGTTCCAGAGGACGTGTTTGGCCAGAGATCTTCTACAGAGTGATGAAGATACCGAGTTTGTGACTTCGAGTCCGTGTGAGAGACTCCGGATTGACCGTGGCCGAGAACAGTTGCAGTGCGCAGGTAGCATGGCGTGACGTCATAGTGGACGATGATACAGACGAGTGGAACCAGAGGTTCGTGCGAGACGCTGACGAGCTGTTGCTACTCCCTGTCGAGATTTGAGATCTGATATGCATACAGAGGTGTTGGGATACAGCCAGTTCCCGAGGAATTGTGTGCGGAACACGCAGATGTCCAGAAAATGAGAAAAGATTATGTAAAGGTACCAGCCTCCGTACAGTTCGGCAACTGTCTACCTGAGACTGTCCCTTGGCCCGTAGGTCTTTTTTTTACAAGAATTGGAGCCATAGAGCTTAGACGAGATCGGAAGAGTCCTTGAGCAGGATTCCTTCCAGGACACTGCTGCAATGAGATTTGCACCTAGGATCAGTTATGTCACGTGTATTCAGAGGACCAGAGGCCGACGTCAGTAACATGCTGCTTTACGAGTGGTCGTGATGATTGACCGAGAGATGACCAGAGAAGTGCCAGAGCGGAATCGTTCCCGTTAGCACACCTGACTGGGCCGATGAGCCGATGGATTGCGAGATTGGTAAATCCAAAGAGAAGATAAGGACCCAGAGACCGAGGATGCCTGACCATGAGCAGGAGGCAAGCGGATGTTCTTGTTCTGCCGGTTTTAGGCGCACCGATTTATTTTTCGATATTGTAGGAGGTGTACCTCAATATCATTTGTTGCGATTTGCGTTTGTGATCCGAGTATCACGCTTATATCGCTTGGATTTGAGTTTTGATGATTGAGCTTTATGATATTGTTTTCGTGCACCATGGCTGCACCAACTGAGTATTTACATTTTGCGCATAATTATCGCACTTGATATATATTTTATACACCGTTGTGTTGATTTGCGATTTGTGCATACCTATTGCGTTTGATGTCGATTTTGTACCTTCGTAACATGTGTTTATGATTTCGTGGAATTCATACGGTTGATTTGATTTTATGCGTGTGGTACGCACTCGATTTGATTTTGCACTCGGTATAGCTTACATGTGCTTGCAGTGCATTGATATGTGTTTTGTACACGCAGTTGCACGCGTTTACGATTTTATACACCCTGGTACACTCGGTGTTGCTTTTATACGCATTTAAGTTATGTATTTGTATTTCGTGCACTGGATGCACTGTATTCATATTTCGTGCACTGGATGCACTGTATTTGTATTTCGTGCACTGGATGCACCAGATTTGCGCTTCGTGCATTTGTGGCACTAGATTTTCATTTCGTGCGATTGTCGCACTAGATTTATATTTTTGTGCATTTGCTGTACCAGATTCGTATTTCGTGCATATTAGTTGCACTGGTTTGAGTTTTCATGCACTCTAGATGCACCGAATATTGTTGTCGTGCACACCCGTTGCACTGGACAGATGCTTTCGTGCACAGCTGTTGCACTTAGTTTGCTTTTGTGCATATTGTGGCACATGTATTTGGATTTGATTTCCGTGCGCATCAGACGCACGCGATTATTGGATACTTCTTTTGAGGCTCATTTTTCTTTTGAGCACCTTGTTTTTATGATAAGCACTATATTATGAAGTAACCAAACAGGACTGATCCGAGGACAGTACCTAAATACTTTACATACATTAAAAGTTTACCAAGAGGTTTTTGAAAAAGAGCTATAGTCTCACTAATCCCTACGTGTCCGTGAGCGACACGAACGTTTATAAAGGAAAACCTATTGGGATATTTTGAAAACGACGGAACGTGTATTTAGGAAAATCATATATGGACATATATTATTATCTTAAAATGAGCGTCCGTCACTTATGCCGTGAGTTACGCATTCACGCGGCAATTTAGAAAAGATTTTTGCATGAGTTTTATTCAGATTTTGAAAGTTTTACAAAGATGCGTACTATACACGTATTATAGTATTTGACTAATGTATATTGGATTTCAGTAGTGGATTTCGAGATCTGTATCTCTATTGTAACTCCGAGGATATGCGTGAGAATCCAATAATTTGTGTGATGCTTGACGGAGTTCGGTTTTTGAGTTTTGTACTCGTTTTCATGCGCACTTGACGCGCCGTGTTATTCGGTATCTTCTGTGATTTCGGAGCCCCGTTGATTTGAGCTGATTATTGAAATGTTTTAGATTTTGGGGGTTTAAATTTAAATTCGGCGACCGAATTTATTTAAGGGGGGAAGATTGTAACATTTCAGAAAATATAAAATATTATTTTTGGAATTTAATATTAAAATAATATATTTTCCGAAAACTGCCCGATTTGCGAAATTGGCGTTTTCGAAAAAGGGTATAAGTATATACTAATAATTGTGAAATAAATGGAAATTAAAATGATTTGTTTATTTAATAATATATTTAAAGGATTTGGAATTTTTAAAATTTATTATATGCAGTTTCGATAAAAACCATATTAGTGCACTGCTAATTGCGATTAAGCCAAATCCGTATTTCTACAGTTTTTCATGGCTAGTGCACCATGTCATGTTGCATTTTGGTTACATGTTATTTTCTTTTGTTGTTTTGGGTATTATATGGTTTGGTTTTTAATAAATAAGAAAAGGTTATAAAAAAAAGGGTTATAAGGGTAAATATTGATAGAGAGGGTGAGAATAAGAGAAGAGAGTGAGAGGGGCAGCCACAATTCCTTCCCCATTATTTCTTTGCATCTCCTCCTTACTCAAGCTTCCCTCCACCTTCACCCCTAGAGATCATCTAAAAAGCTCCATCAAAACCCTAAACCCTCTTCACAAAAGTTGATCCCCTCTTCATCCTCTACACTTTGGACCCATCAATGTCGGATTTTGAGGACTTTGGACTTCTAGGGTTTTGCTTGGTGGCATCCATGAGGTATAATCCATTTCCCTTATTTATTTTCAAGTGTTCCTAGCATTCTAGGTTATTTTAGATGTTGTTTGTGAATGGGTTTGTGAACTTAAGAATTCAAGAGAAGGATTTGAGTGTTGTTTTGGAATTGGTGATGAGTAGTGGCTGTTAACTAGACTTAGGTGGGGTTTTACTGACCTAGAACAGAAAATAGAACCCAAACACGAACTTAGAAACCCCGACATCGTATAATTGTGTGAATTTTGAGGGTATTTTGGAATCTGGAGTAACCCGGGTAACCTGAAAATTATTTTGCAAATATAGAGGAGTGTGCAGGCACATAGGAAACTACCAATGAAACCCTAGCCCCAACCCTCAATACCAGGCCGCAGATTTAATCTTTCTGGCCGCAATTTACGGCCAGAGCAGGGGGTATGGTTTCGTGTTTGGTCCATGGCTCCTTTTGATGTAAATTAGACCCCCCCCCCCCTTAATGCAAAATTGGCTAATTTGACTTAGGGTAAAATTTGGGACCATTTTCATGAGTTGTTGTTTTGATTCGGAGTTATATTTTCCGTATTTTGGATTCTGGATTTTAGTATTTGTGTTTTACCTCGATCACTTGACGTTTGTACGTCTATATCGAGTGTTGTTTGGTGGTTTGAAGGGCGTAGTCCATAGGTTCTAACCTATAGGCTTTTAGCGTGTCGTTTTGGTTTGATTTGGATTTCAATATGATACGATACGTTGTGACATGTAGGTACCCCCATGTGGACTTCGGGATGACAAGCAAGCATGTGGCGACGTCGGCAACGGTAAGCGTTGAGCAAAGTGGGTAGATTATATCTACGGGGGAAGTCGGATGGATGGCGTATAGCACCCCCGTAGTTCATAGCATAGAGTATGGTATATATATATTATATGGATATATTTATATGGTATTATGGGGTTATGATTATCTAGATAGACTTTGGGAGTCATGGATAACTTTAGTGTAATTGGATGATGGTGTCACTAGTTAGTTTAGTCGGGAGCCCTAGAATAAGATTTAGACTCACACGCACACACATGCTTACTTGTTATACTTGTGCGTAAATGGGGATATCTATATATATACACACACATAGGTATGGGACTATGTATATATAAATACGTATACCTACAGATGGATGATAAGGATTGTACATGGTATTTGGAGATGAGTCGATGAGATTGGGCATGGTGCCACGAGATCGGTGATATGACGTGGTTCGTATTAGGAGATACGACATGAGATTTTAGCGGGCCTTTAGGCGTGTGTTTTCATACACACACACATATATATATATATATGCAGATGGTATCAATTTGTACTAGACTTAGATCAGTACCCCAGTTCATGATATATGATGATAAGGATACCAGATAAATGATGAGATGAATGTGATATTTGACCCGTACCCAGATTGGGATGCCGTACGACGGATTTACGTACGATCTATATATTGATGATTGATCCGCACTCTTGACTCGAGGATGTCATGTTTTTATTGTATCTTATGTGATACTATTGAGGCAAGATCACAGACTATTATATATGTATATATATATATATATCGACTCAGATTTAGGTGGTTTCCATACCCTTTCGATTAGCTTGTTAGTTAGATCTGTAGTTTACTTAGTAGGTGTTAGACTAGACCCGAGTCATACCTATTTCAAAACTAATGAATCGTGAGTAATTTAAAGACATGTCAAGGGATTCTACGGATATTTTCAAAAGTCACATCTTTTCCTAAAAACACCGTAGCCCTTATTTTTCTAAACACCACGATTCGTGTTATTTAAAATGGCAAAACTGTATGATACATATATATATATATATATATATATTGATGTAGATTCTTCACTGTTGTGTTTATTATTCATTTTCCGCATATTCTTTCTATTCGCATCGCATTGCATGTTTAAATGTGTTTATTGTTATATTAAACCCATGCTGTCAGGACACCAGCACCATTATCGATGATGCGTATGTTCCACATACACCTGCTTGCCGGCTCACACACTTCATCATCGATAATTGCCATGTCACTACACAGTAGGACTGTTGCATCAGGATATGACTCCCTGCATGACATACTTGGATACATACATATTGTACACTCATACTTGCGTACATACATATTGTACACTCATACTTGCATACATACATATTGTACACTCATACTTGCGTACATACATATTGTACACTCTTACTTGCATATATACATATTGTACACCCATACTTGCATACATACGTACTTGCACATACATAGATGATTATGGCTTGATTTTGGAGATTTGGGAACCGCAAGATATAACTTAAAACTGGATTCATTTCAAAGGAGCGGTTTTCCCTCAATATGTGCATATTATTGTTTTATGTTGCATGATATACTGATATGCTTATATTTCTATTACATGTCGCATACATCATACTTTATGATTATCCGCATTAAGATAAGTTGTTTCCATGATATTTCTGGATTTGAGAACCGTGGGTAATTCAAAAGAAAGTATGTACTGTTTTAAAAACCCGGTTTCTCTTGATATGATATTTCAGCAGCCACCATGAGTTTTATCGGTTCTGATATATATATATATACCCCATGCGAGGAGGAGTCGTGGGTCATGTGCGGGTACATGGTGGGGCCCGGTATGGTACCCCGGGACAAGAAAGGGATGCTGTGTATACAGACAGTGAGCCTGGCAGAAGGACTACTACCTACCGATGATTGTATTTAGGCTCGGCGGATATCCGGAGGATACAGACCGGACTTGAGAGATGTTACACGCCGATCCGGACTGACGGAGCCCGTGGGCCGATCCGGACTGACGGAGCCCGTGGGCCGATCCGGACTGACGGAGCCCTATATATATTGAGGATTTACGTGTCGATGCTGGGGCACAGGTTTCATGATGCTTTCGAGTGTCGATGCTGGACACTCAGGTTCCATGATTTTGATGTGTCGTGAGGGACACACGTTGATTTATATCCTCATACTTTCATGCATATGCTTTTTTGACTTTTACATGCATGATGTTGTTATGTCATTGGTTGACACGTGGACGAGATCCACATGCATATAGACATTGATTACATAGTTGGACGATATCCACATACTCATAGACTTCACGCTATAGTTGACACTGATCTCATTGATGATACCTCATGTTTATGATATGTTGCTACCTGAGACACTGACACGAACACTTGGTATTACACTTATGTATATATGTTTACCCTTGCTACCTGATCATGCTCAGACTTTATCTTATTGAGGATATATATTATTATTGATCGTTTGACCTAGGATTGAGTCATACATACGATTTCTGCTCTGTGATTTTTTCTACTCATGAGTTGGCAACTCACCCCCGTTTTGCCACAGTTTCTTGCAGGTTTTGCCGTACAGGTTCTTGCGGCTTTCTGGCACACTGCTTCCTTTCTGGGTGATTGCTTGGATAGGTGGGTTAACTCACATCGTGACCACCATTGTACTTATTTATTTTCATTGTTGTATATAGAAATCCATCAACCAGACTTGTATTTATTTCAGACTTAGAAAACCAGTGTATTATTCTTTCGACCTTAGAGTCGCGCGTTGTATTATTATGGTTTTCTTGGTATTTTGAGTTTCCTTTTGAGTTTTGATCCTCGCCCTTCGGCGTTGTATATTATATTGCTTGCGTGGTTGTGACCGTCGATTGACGAAGAGCTAGCTCCCGCTTGGGGATGACTTTTATCATTGATGTATATATTATTCATGTTGTACCCCGTTCGGGGCCAGTTTTTACAAAGGAAACTCTGCCGAAATTTTCAGAAAAGACTTGGGATTTTAAAAACGCATAATTCGGCTTATGCTATTAAAACCACTTCTTTAAAACTAGTTTTCCTTCATTTATTATTTAAAATGGTTTTAGATTTCTGGGCTTTTGGCTTGCTTGAATTAGATGAGGTCATATAGACTTCTTATGATTCAAGGGCCAGTCACGTGCTATTTCGGGTCGAGACTGCCAAAGATGAAAGCCCTCGCCAAGAGGCACCGGGAAGTAACCCTGCTCGGGCCGTCCTTAAGGATCAAAGCCCTCGCCAAGAGGCACTGGGCAGTAACCCTGCTCGGCCCGTCCTTAGTAGGCCTCTTACGGCCCCTCCCGCGCTAAGAATCAAAAGCCCTCATCAAGAAGCAATTGGGCCCACCCTTGTTCGGTTATCCCTGTCTGGTAGTTTCCTACCCTACAACATCAGGGATCAAAGCCCTCGCCAAGAGGCACCGGGTAGTAGCCCTGCTCGGCCCGTCCTTTGTAGGCCTCTTACGGCCCCTCCCGCGCTAAGGATAAAAAGCCATCATCAAGAGGCAACCGGGACCGCCCTTGCTCGGTTATCCCTGGATAATAGTTCCCTACCCCACAACGCCAGAGATCAAAGCCCTCGCCAGGAGGCACCGAGCAGTAGCCCTGCTCGGCGCGTCCTTAAGGATCAAAGCCCTCATCAAGAGGCAACCGGGCCCGCCCTTGCTCGGTTATCCCTGGCTGGTAGCTCCCTACCCCACAACGCCAGGGATCGAAGCCCTTGCCAAGAGGCCACTGAGCAGCTTCACTGCTTGGTCCATCCTTAGCCACCTCTTATGTCCCTTCTAGCGTTAAGGATCGAAGCCCTCACCAAGAAGCAACCGAGCATCTACCAAGCTCGGTCATCCGTGGCTGGTGTTACTAACCGCCGACACCACGGTCCAAGCCCTCTCCATGAGGCCATCAACGTCTAAGCGATCCCAACCTTGACTTCGGGGCCATGGAGATACCGACCCTTCACCGGTCTTTAAACACTTGGCAAATAGTCGAATTCAACTCAACGTGCGATCGCCAAACGAGGAACTGACCTGACGTGAAAGCTGGACCGTGCAATTACGAATGTTTCCCACAAACAAAAGGAAAATATGCACACAAAGAAGCAGCAAAAAGATTTTTTATTCACATAAATCAAAGTCTCTACATAGGTACTCTGGGCTCCCCAGCCTTACCATAATTGACCGGAGGCTTACAAAAAAGAGAGAGAAAGGAAAGGCCAAAAAGTCCTAGTCGCAAGCCCGCCTAGACCTCATGCCCCTCGGTACCATCCCCAGAAGCTGGGACTTCCGCTCCAGCAGCAGCTCCTCCCTCATCGCCCTTTGCCGAAGGCATGACCACCAATAGCGGGACCCGAGCGCGGAGCTCACCAACGACAAACTCCGGAAACTGCGCCTTGACGGCATCAAGAGCCGTGTGCTACGCAATGGCAGAGTCTTCTCCGAGATCGACGTAAAATTGGTCCGACCCCTTGTAATCGGCCACCGCCTTTCGAGATCGAACCTCGGCAACCTTCGCCGCCTGAAGCGTAGCCTCGACATCCCGTCTGCTGGCATCCCTCCCCTTCTTCATTGCTGCATAGCGATCGTCCAGCTCCACCAACTTAGCCTCGATGGCCCGGTAGGACTCACTTAACCGGTGGTAGGACTCCCGGCACTTTGAGACGGTAAGCTCCCCGGCGGCCAATTGGGCTTCAAGGACGGCCATCCTCTCCCTTTCCAAACGTAGCTCGAGTCGAAGGACCTCGGCCTCCGAAGAAGAATCCCCCGCCAACCTCCTAGCACGCGCATCATCCTCGGCCTCCATGCGAGCAACGAGAGCGCGATGCTGAAGGATCTGATGAAAAACAGCAGAGAGGCTTAGAGACGCTCGAACTGAGAAAAGGGCGCTCAAAATAACACATAGGGGAATGCGTACATGCACTTCCTCCTAAGCTATGGCTGCCACTTGGGCTCTCAGGGTCCCCCGCGGAATCTTGTTCCTGGCCGACTCTTCCATGTCAACGAGCAGGCTGGCTGCGACAGAATGCCCGGCGGGACTACGAAACAGGCGTTCCCGTCCGGCACAGGAACCCCCCTGGAATCTTATTCGGTGGCGCGTAGGAAACCGTATTTTTCCTCTTAAGAAGGACCTCGTCTTCGCTCTCTCCCGCTTCCCTCGGCCGGGGCTCGGGAACCCGCGGACACCTCTGGCCGCTGCCGCTGCAATTAACGGGGGCTAGGTTCGAGGCGAACGGTCTCTTCGCCGGCGACTCCCCTGGCGCAGAACTCAGATCAGCCCAAGGCATGGCCGCGCCCCCAGCTCTCTTCTGGGACATGGCACCGAGGGCAACAAGAATCCTGGATCGGTCCATTTGCTCTGCAAAAAGGGGAAACGGGCTCAACTTAGAAGAAGAAGGAGCGGAAGATAAAGGGGAAGAATTTTAGGGGGGCTCCCTAGACTCTACCCGCACTACATCTACAGACTCCTCAGAAGAAGTCATCTACCCTGATTGAAGAAAGGTGTCCTTGCGTGATCAAAAGTGAGGAGTCCGAACCGACGAGAAGAGCACCGAGCTAACAAGACTCTGGACGAGGAAAATATGAAGAGGTATGGGCCCTGATGAGGACCCTACCTCTATTTATAGCTATCAGTGTACGCATCCAATGGCGACGGTCGTCTCCCGCCAAATAGACTTATCGCATTCGATGGCTACCATCGCTCCACCTGTCGCACACGCATTGGTCGTACCCCATCGGACGCCGAAGATCTGCGGCCCATCGTGTCAGCCAACCAACGCCAGACACGTGGGTTGTCGCTTCGGTGGACGTACATACGATCCGGCGCATCCTCTTTAATGCAGGATCTGGCCCCCGATCCGCTGACGCCATCAAGAAAATGCAGCCGGTTGCCCGGGAATGCACGCTTACGATATCTACGAGAAGGAGCTCACCTCGGGTGATCCGGCAGACCACTCTCTACCCGACCTGATTACAGGTCGGGACGAGAGTGGGGGTCTAATGATGATGCTCGATATCGGCGATCTCCAAGATCATGGCACGTGGCAGATGATGTGTCCCGAAGTCCACAATGAAGGACTAAGAGCAGCACGTCGGAAAAACACCCGGGACTGCGACCCTTGGATGTGGTCAACCCTCTGTGACCGACCACGCAACTCCTGTGCCTGCCTTACAAACAACTATTGGATCACCTCCGAGCCTCCGCACAATTGGCCTCCTCGGCCCCCTCAGCTCGTCTCCGGGCTTTAGCAGAACCAGGACACCTTGGCCTCCCGCTCGTCCCCGAGCTACCCGCCGAGCTAATCCTCCTCGGTCTCATCCTGACCGACCCACAGCGCTGATCACAGGTTCCCACTCCACGGCTCCGTGAATCTCACCATGCGCGAGATATCCGCCGCCCACGATCCCACGTTCCACGCCATCACGATCCCCCATTAACGAGCATGTCTCGCTATTAATGCGGGATCCCGCTTATCACACGGGCGTGACGTCGGGAGCGTAACGGCCGGCGTGATTCTCGCGCCTACCTGTCCATCGCTGCCGCTACCCTCAGACGATCAAGGTACGCAATTCTCTCCTCACTAGGCCGCTACTCTGCCCAAATTGCACTACTAACTTGATCGTCGGAGGGTCCTCGGTGGTACAATCACCCCAGGACTTCCTTGCTGGTAGCTCGGCCACCACAACCTAAAACCCATTGAGAATCCACATGCTTCAGGAGTCAACCTCTAAATCAATCTTAGCCGTCCATCGTCGCTCGACAGAAGATCTACGGAAGGTAACATCTTGAAGTGATACGGCGCACGTTAGCTGGAGACCGCGGCAGAATTGCATAACAAAAATTTTAAGCAAGCATAACCCCAATCCAAAACACTAGAGTCGCCAAATATCATGCAATAGATAAACTAGGAAAAATAAGAGAGCAAGTTAGATGGTTACAGCCTTTGTAGCATCTTCATATACTCCAACGGATGAACGAGAAACCGAGCTAGACTCCATCGATCTCACGGAAGTATCCTCTAGCCGACCGTCTCGCCGTAGATGATCCGCGGTGAAGAAACAATGCCCGTAGCTCCATCTCCATCACCGGGTGAAGAAACTCCATTTCGTCACTTGCTAAGCGCTCATGGAGGAGAGTGGAATAATGGGTACTCTCCAGAATATCTATTCTCTCACCATAACAGCACTTGCCAGTTTTGTAGAGAACTTGAGCTTGGAGCTCAAGGAAGAAGAAGATGAAAAAGGATATGGCTAATAAAATGACGAAGATGAAAAATTAATCCATCATCTCACTCTCTCATTCACTTTTAGTTATGTTATCCTATGTCATGTGGGACCCTCCCATCACATTCTAACCAGATGATAATCTCATGACATAATAAAAAACAACATATAATATGTGTGTATATATACACATATACACACATGTATATACATTAAAAGAGAAAAACTAATTTTAAGTATCAATATACATAAACAATATATATATATATATACAAGTATACAGAATGATAGGAAGTAAATATATCCAATACACATACGCATCATGTATCCAATACACGATCGGGCATCTATATCATCTCAGTATCGAATACTGCAGAGAGTGTATCAAATATACTATACTAGAAATCGTATCAAAATACAGTTATCAAATCAACACGTGACTTGATATTCTGACTTTTAAATCGGCTAGTATACCAGGACGTTCGATCAAATCAACTATTCAATCGAATTCCCGTATGTATCTTATACGCACGCCACATCACTTTTTACCCGGGCAGGCACCTTCGTTGCGGGACTCTAAAGACCTATCAATACGCTGGCAGTACGT
The DNA here is from genome assembly GCA_030015575.1 of Agapanthus africanus. Taxonomy (NCBI): domain Eukaryota; kingdom Viridiplantae; phylum Streptophyta; class Magnoliopsida; order Asparagales; family Amaryllidaceae; genus Agapanthus; species Agapanthus africanus. The sequence continues at coordinate 516,180,888 of JASDDO010000031.1, read as the reverse complement.
TATACAGGATGACATTCGATAGAATCCGAAACACTTTCAGATTCAATCCCCTCTCGGGTTAACCTACAAGCCCGTCAGTGTCACTTCTATACGTAAAGGCTACCCATGTACGATCAAGATAAAAGTATGTCGATGAGTGAATTCGTCCTGTCCCAAAAAAGTCTATAAGTGATAGTCATCGTACAGTCCGGTCTCTTCTTCTTCCATATCGGGTCTAGGGTTTGGAATCTGTCAGACCCCAAAAACTCGATAAGTCATGCGACAGAGAACTCATAACCAACCAGAGATACAACTGAGAACACATATCAGTTTTTCTCCACTGCGGTGGCCACCGACTTATGGTTGTAGTCATGTCCTGCACAGCGCGATATCAACTCCCTATACCGGGAGAGACGAATCCCCTCGACCGCTCATTAACTCCACGTGCTTCGGGACTATACACAACAAAAACATGTTTGCATAACTTCTTTGAGCCGTGGTAGGGTAGAAGTCTAAGTATAGTGGGAATACACATGAGACACTATGGCAATCTCAGGTTCTAAGGACTACCCTATACTCATGTCATCAGAGAACTGCTATTTGACAATGGTATATTACCAACTAGGAGTTCTCGTTGAGTTTGTCCAGTGTAACTCATCTAATGAGCACCTGCATACAATCCTCAGTGTCAAACACCAATAGCTATGGGACCAGCTATCACCCTCCAACCGGGTCAAGAAACATATACACTAGCCTAAACTGGAATATCGATGCCCAGTCTCGAAACTCCTACAACTAGGGACATTTAAGGATGTGTTTATCGACTACCCAAGCCCCACTAGTATGATATGCATCATCGTCCTAGTAGTCAAGCAAAATCTTAAGGGCTTAATCTCATCTCTAAACGATATATGATAAGGAATAAAACACATCACATGAAAAATAAAGACAAATCAGATAGCATACTATCATCTCGAGTAAGACTGTTCTCCGTATAGATCATTCTCCAATTATGTGATTTGTTGGGGCCTCGCCCACCCGCGTAAACGCGTATTGTTTTGGAAATAGAATCGCTTTATGGAAATGGATGTGCACACGAGCTCGGTCTCATTTTAAAATTTATAAACCGCAAGTGCACGGCGTGTTGTAGCAAGCCGGCAAGTACGAGTCGATCCGCAGGGAATTGTGTATTAGGTTTTGTTGTTTAAGGTTCAACAAATAATGAATTGGTAGGTTTGTCACAAAAATAAATAGAATACAAAAACAAAGAAAACAAGAAGAGAAAGAAATGTCCATGGCTTTGGCTCGGATGGTCGAATCGCGAAGATTCCTTCGACGCTCCCTTGCTCATGAGTTGTTCGTCCTTGTGGTGATCCCAGCGTGAAGCATGACTTGTTAAGATGGTTGCAGAGCACAAATCATCAAAATACCGATATTTGACGCAAAACACGAAACGTGTCTGTATTGTTCACATGCCGTTTGTATGTCCAAGATTGAAGTATCAATGCTAAACACAAGGGTTAGTAAGCATACATCAACATCAAAAACACAAGTTAGCCAGTGAGAGCAATTAGTTTTAATGTTAAATTTGCTAAGTGTTTGTGATAGTATAGGGTATATGAAAACCGAGGGTTCTTCAAGAACTTAGTCACAAAATACCGTATCTAAACTTAGCAAACTTAACAAAAATTTGATTATAGCTTAAACATTATGAAATGGATAAAGAGAGTGAGTATGGTATATGAAGTGGTTACAAGTAACCATGGTTTCAAAATACCATATCACATCAATACATAAACAATCTTTAAGTTAAAATCACAAATATAATCACATTAAACATAAACAAGAGGAAGAGGAAGGCGAAGCCTTTCATCTCATTTCCTCACCATCACCACAACCAAAGAAAGATTAGTTACACATAATAATAGCAAAAGAAAGCAAGTAAGGGAAAGAAACAAGTAAACAAAATAAAAGCAATATTATTAACACTTGAAGAAGTTTAGGTACAAGATATTGGTAACTTGTTCAACCTCCATAATGAAGCTCTCAAAAAGAAAGCTTCAAGAGGGAAGAAGAAGAAGAAACCAAGTTGAAGCCCACACAACTCTCAAGCCTAAACCACAAACAAAAGAAAAAATATATATTATATGTTTTTTTTATGGCAACATCTGTTCTGGCATTTATAGGCATCAAAATAGAATAAACAAACAATATAAAATGGATGATATGATGCCTATAAAGTGCCAGAAGAAAAATAGGGGGAAAAAGAGATAGGGGGACCGGTGTCGCCGGTTTTAGGGGGGTCTCGCCGGTCCAAATCCGAGCATTTAGGCTCATCTTGGCATGGTGGACTTGTGTGCTCTCCACAATCACTCTGATATTGTTTGATTTATTTGTTTAAGCCTGGTTTGCAATCAGAGATTTGGAGGGAAATTTAAAGGTTTCTTTCACATCACACCTTTATGCATTTAACACACATCAACTGACATGTGCCCACTAGTGCTATGGGAAGCCCCATCATGGTCCAAGTCATCAAAGAGCTATGTGCACCCTTGTGTTGTATTGGACCAAAATTGTGTGTACACATGTTTAGTGCAAAAGAGCTCTTTGAATATCGGTCGATTTTCTGTTCTGATTGCAGTGTCAGCTCCCAAACGCTATATCCGTGATATTGAGTGTGTTTCCAATATTTTATCACGAACACCTGTAATCTGTAATTACTGAGCAGAGACCGATTAATAGTACCAATATATCACAAAATAGATAATGAATGAGCGGTATTAAATTGCAGTTTTCTGTGATGAACAAATACCCCCAAACATATCTTTTACTCGTCTCGAGCAAAACAAAAAATCCTAGCCTCTCTTTCGCAGGGAACGCGATTGCACTGAGCATGTGCAACAAGCCGTTAAACCTCTAGGTGTCCCTAGTAGGAGGAGTGTTGTCTCCTGGGGGTTTTCAGCGGATTACACCCACAAAATCCAATACAGTTAGCGTCGTCGAGAAACTGTTGATTCTAATCTTAAGTTAGAGATCAAAGTTGAAAGTTCTATCACCCAAGTCAGAAACGATAAACCCTATTTTTCACTCCTCACAATTTTTTTAACATAAGCTTATACGCATCTTTACGTGATTGTGTGGATAGTGTCCATAAGTTTTTAAGAATTTGATTAGGGTTATTATGTCATAAATACGGACCGGAATAAACTTCTAAAGGATCACATTAGTTTGAGAGGAGTTAAGATTTTCTCAAGCTTTTGTTCTTAAGTTCGGTTTTAAGTCAGAATTTCTATCGTTTTTAACAGCGAAGCTAAGTCTTAATCTTCACTCCTACCTTTCACCTGTTTTTGTTCATACACACCCTTCATTATTGTGCAAAACATCTTTATAAATATACATTCATATTTCCACGAAAAAACTGTTTTAATAGAAAACTCATCATAGCCAAGATTATTCTTCCACTAAGAACCGTGAGGACTTTTAACTCGGGGAGAATACTTGCTTAGCTTATTTTATTTGGCGATTGGAAACTTAGCAAGTTTTAGGTCAATGACTTCCAAACCAGATGGTTTTAGGGCATTAGGTGTGGAAACACCCCAAGGACTTAATTACCCAAGTTACCAAGGCCACAAAACAAAAGACTCATTTTATTTAAAATATTCTGAACTTAGTGAAAACGGAGATATAACCAGCATTTCTTTTAAATCCGAAGACGTTATAAGTGGATAAGGTGTGTAATTACTCCAACAAGATTCCAGATGGGTTATTTTTCAGACTTATACCTTCTATTAAGACGTCAATAATATCCTTCATATCTACTTCACTTTATGAATTATTCTTAATATCACTTAACTTAGAACAAACCTGTTTGATCCTAAAGATATTTATCAAAAAAAAAATTCAGACATGTCAGACTTTCATAAAATTCCCAAAAAACTTACGAAACGTGTAAAAGTGTTATAAAAGACGTATATCAGCTATGGTTAAACACAAGGGAGGGTTATTTTTCGAGTCATGATTCTCATAAAAAGGATTTAGTTATTTCTAACTTATTAACCGAACAGTTAGATTTTGAATCTAAGTTCCTCCGCTAGTTAACATGACAAACAAGTTTTTATGCTTTTGAAGAAATTTTCAATTTTTATAAGTTTTTCAATACAATGCAAGACAAAAGAAGATATGAAATGTGTTAGTTGAATGTATGCCCTAGAGGCCAGTATTGTACAAATGATGTATATTATATTGGATGCTTAGACATATATAGAGAGGACTTTCTTGCTCGATATGATAGTATGATATCTGGTTGCTCTTTATCTTAACATGTATACTAGTCTCTTGATATTGTCTTATGGTTACATGTTGGTAAAGCCCTTAGAATGTGTACTTGACTACCAGGACTATGATATAGATCATACTAGTGGGGCCATGGTAGTCCATAAGTTCATCATTTAATGTTCCTAGTCGTGGGTGTATCGAGACAGGGCATCGATATACCAGAGTAGACTAGCGTATACGCTTCTCGACCCATGAGATGGGCGATGGATGATCCCATATCCATTGGTGTTTGACATCAGAGATGGTATACGGGTGCTCAGTGGAGACTGGGTACACTGGACGGACTCGCCGAGAACTCCCAGATGGTATTATACCTCACGTCAGATGGCAGTTCTCTGGTGACACTTGTACAGGTTAGTCTGTAGACCCGAGATCGTCATAGAGTCTTGTGTGATTCCCACTGTGCTTTGATTTCCACCTTACCACGTCAAAGTGGGCGTGAAAAATGGTGGTTTTTGGGTACAGTCCCGAGTCACATGGAGGCAATGAGAGATAGGAGGGGTTTCGTCTCTCCCGGTATTGGGGGTTGATGTTGCGCTGTACTCGATTAGCCAAAACAGGAAAGTCCCTGGCCAGGGCTATTTTAAAGATTTATTGGTAATTGTTACCAGTAGTTTCTCGACCCGTTATGAGCCTCACATCGGCATGACTTATCGGTTATTGGGGTCTGAAGTTTACCACCCCTAGACTTGATATAAGACATATCAGACGAGGAGACCGGACTGTACGGCAAGTGTTACCGTCAGGCTTTTGCTGGATTTGGAACGGGCTTGCTTTCTGATCTTCTGATCGCTCAATACCCGGGTAGCCGTTACGTCCAGCTAGTACCGCTGACGGCTTATGGGTGTTTGATGTGATCATCACCTACTGCCGGTGTATCGACGAGTCTTTAGAGTCCTACACCGAGGTTTTACTGGCTCAGGCAAAACGAAATAGAAGCACATATGTGATATGTGCGGGACCGAGAATAATACGTGTTTGAGATACCGTATTCTATTCTCTTGACTTTTGTATCGGTCGGTTATATATGATATAGCCGGGTTGTCGAATCGAGTGTTGATTCGATAAGTCGATATATTGGATGTTAGTCGGTTATATATGATATAGCCGGATTATTAAGTCAAGTGTTGATTTAATAATTTAGTGTATAATTGTATATGTGATATACTAATTTACATTAACTAACATTGGTTCACTTAAGCATTTGTTTTTCTCACTTGTGCACAACTTTAATATATATGTGATATATATTAATTTGTGTTTTGATTATTGTATCATGGTTGTTGATACATCATTCATGGGTGTGTAAGATATAAACCATTCTATTTTAAATGGTGGTTTATAATTATTTAAGGTAATTACAAATTAGTGGAGCTTTTGTCACAAGCATGAAGCTTGTAGAAGCTTGTGGATGCTTTGACAAAGTCCACTAACTTTGTTTTACTTTATATTTTTATTAACCTAACCATTTTGGATTAGCCATGGTTATGTCTATTCATGAGTTAGTATATGATACTCACTCACCCATGGTTAGCTTACTCACTTGCTCATTTTTCTCTTCTCATTTTCTTTTATCTTCTTCCTTCAGCTCAAGAGCTCTCTAGGTTTTGATTAAGTGAGAAAGTAAAGTAAGAAAACAAATTCTAAAGTGAACCCACTTCCTATTTCTCCATCCTCTACTAGATTTGCACTTTAGTATAGGGTGCTTGCTTCACTATTCTTTTAGTTAGTGAGATAGTAGCTTGAGTTGGCATCCCTTCGACGTAGATCAACTTCGGCCTCGAAGACTTCAAGCAAGGAAGCTCCTTTAGCCTCGTGAAGCCATGCAAGAGTCCGGGAGAACCATGATCGCAGCGAAGGGACTACAACAAGGAGCTTTTGAAGTGAAGGACCGATCTACAAAGGTTGTATTTCGTTTTCACTTAGATAGTAAATGGTTTACTACGTTTCCGTATTATATTTCTAACTAACGATTCTAGTTTAGAGTTCCCTTTAACGACAAAATTTTAAAAATGGCATGGACGATGCCCCCCGAAACCTTGCTGCCGTCGAGAGGAACCCTATAGTGGTATCAGAGCCTAGCTAGGAAATTATACGGATAATGTTAGATTACGAACACGAAACAAACTCTGAACTTGAAATCCAAAAATTCATGTTTCTGTCGAATTTAAAACGAGCCCTAAAATTTTTTTAAACATGTACAGAGTCATATATATATATATATATATATATATATATATATATATATATGATAATATGAACACTGAAGAAATCTGGAGCCATTCTGAGCTGTTTGGGCCGGCCACCCCCCCATACCGGTCCAATCCAAGCACCCCCTTCCAAATTTTTCCAGTGTTCTGTTACTTGGGTTTTGGTGCTTCAGGTGTTGTTTATTTTTGCTAAATTGCCATGTGATGTTAATTTACTATAATAACAACTCGGAGTGTTTCGTAGTCGTATTTTAACTATTTACGGGTTACTTTAAACGATATTAAAAAGTTCAATCGAATGTCAAATACCCACTTTTTCCCTTACCGAAAAATTTTCCAAGTGTTGGATTTTTCCCGTAGTTAAAAAGCTTTCAAAGATCATGCAAGTTATGTGATGGACCCTCTAGAAGAACAAAACCTTAACTCAATTATGTGACCGTCAAAACCGCCACTGAACCCTCGGGTTTGTGGTGGTTCAGCGGTGCTACAAGTGAGGCGTTGGTTTGACCCTTCTACGGCTGGTTCATTGGTGCTGTAGCGTATGCTGAATTACTTTAAACTACGCTCAAGTGTTGAGTTTTCTGGGTAATTTTGGGTATTTAATGATTCGATTGGAATGTTTAACATCGTCTAGTTTTCTCTGTGTTGTAATAACATGTGATGTTATGTGCTGCTGGATATGTTATATTGGATCGTCGCATTTTGAATAGCCGGGGGGTTTTATGTGAGATGAGAGTTTTATTTTCATTCATGTAAAATTAAATGTATGTAATATTCTTTTATTAGGGCACTTCCGGGTTGAGGTTGATGTCATCATTTGTATATTATTTACTTTTCCACACTAGGATAGACCCAAGGAGGAGAGCACAAGTAACCGGGTTCTAGAGTTCAATGGGAGACCAACTCGAGGAGTCGAGTCCGGATCTTCTAACTCTAGAATTGGAAGGGTTTCTTGCCGCACTCGTAGGGGTCTAGGGGTGTGGGTTTGGCTATTCATCGCGACCGTGGAATCCGTGTTTTATAGAGGTTCAAAATAAAACACGGACCTCCTAGTATATCCAATATTTCATATGTATCTTCTGCTGCGATATCTGTGATGTAATCATTTGATATGTTGAGATGGATACAGTATATAGTATAAATGATATATTATATAAACGTTACTAATGTTTTACACCCGCGCTAGCCCTGCCCCGCTCTGCCATTAGTTACCTAACCTAACGGTGCATGAGGGGACATCATGGTGAATGCGGATGGCATAATTGTACGTCGTATTTAGCTATGATGTTTAGGTGACTTAAATGATGGGACGTCATTAATGTGATTAATGAAAGAAAAGAAACCTAAAAGATGTTGTAGAATCAAACTTTTCAAAAATGGTAGCTACAGTTTTGCTTTGCATATTGATATATATGATATATCCCGCATCTTATTCGATGAGGAAAGAGCCGAGATCCCTTCACCGGGAATGACCTATTTAGCAAAACTTATAGATGCTGCAACACCCGGTTTTTCTTTTGATTGCTTTTGGAGTTTTGCTTTGCATAGTGGTATATATGATATATCCCGCACCTTATTCGATGAGGAAAGAGCCGAGATCCCTTCACCGGGAATGACCTCTTTAGCAAAACTAATGAAATTCTCAAAAACACTCCTTTTTCAAAAAAAAAATCACTTGTTCTACAACGATATCAAGTTCATTACGCAATAGGTTTTCAGAAAAATCTGCCGTAGCCCTCCGTCATTTCAGATAAGTCATACTTAGTATTCGTGCTGCGTTTGTTGACCTTGTCAAGGCGTAGTGTGCGGTAGCTGACTAGTATTTATCTGCTTGTGCATATGATGCAGATTGGATCAGGGTAGTCGTGCGGCCTTGTTGACCTTGTCAAGGGTCGTGCGGGTGGGTTTAATTCAATCAAGAAATGATGGGTTGAACTTGACTTGCGGTCTATGGTTTGTTGACCTTGTCAAGGTCATAGATCGTTTGGAGAAAAATATTATCGGGAATTTCAAGTGTTGAAATTTGCAATGAGATTGCATACCTTCTATGAGATAGTTGGATCCCGATACCCACTGCGAGTAATTGTTACTTCTGGGAGAGTTTTACACAGGACAATTAGTCAATCAAGTAGGTGTCTAGAAAGGTGTCAACGGGGTTACGCCTCTGGGAAAACGAGGTTTATTTTAATTAGGTCCGTGCGAAAGCACGAGAAACCTCCCTCAAAGTACCGACACTGGCCTGGCTGAAAGATTGGAGAAATTGTAGCGTGTAATAAATCCCGGCTAGTCTTTCCTATTAAGGTTTGAAAGAAGATCTGATAAAAACAGTGGGAGCCATCCTGATTAGATAAAATAATAACCAATCTGATCTTGCAAGAGCATACGCTAAAGTGTTTTCTTCTCTCTCTCTCCAGGTAGCGACCATATCATGCGTTAATCAAGATAATAATATGGATGTATTGACCGAACCCGCATGTTATACTGTGCTGGGGAACGTTGGTTCCGTTATTTCTTATAAAAGTTATAAGACTGAACAGGATATAGGGGAATACCAGGATTCCCATGCCACCCGAATGAAGAAAGTACATAATGATGCATTTTCTTCAGGTGTGTTCGTTACAGAGAACTGTTTCTCCATTTGCTCTACGTCCTGGGTATTAGATACCGGGTCAGTATCCCATATATGTAATCAGTTACATGGGCTGAGAAAAGGTAGAGAACTTGGAGAAGGTGATAAAGACATAAGGGTTGGAAATGGTGCAATTGTTGCAGCTAAAACCGTCAGGGAATATCACCTTGTATCGGCAAGCAACCCTTCCAATTCTAGAGTTAGAAGATCCGGACTTGACTCCTCGAGTTGGTCTCCCACTGGACTCTAGAACCCGGTTACTTGTGCTCTCCTCCTTGGGTCTATCCTAGTGCGGAAAAGTAAATAATATACAAATGATGACATCAACCTCAACCCGGAAACCACCGTTTTGGTGCTTCAGGATTCCCATGCCACCTGAAGCACCAAAACCTCAACCCAAAAACCACCGTTTTTCACGCCCACTTTGATGTGGTAAGGTGGAAATCAAAGCACAGTGGGAATCACACAAGACTCTATGACGATCTCGGGTCTACAGACTAACCTGTACAAGTGTCACCAGAGAACTGCCATCTGACGTGAGGTATAATACCATCTGGGAGTTCTCGGCGAGTCCGTCCAGTGTACCCAGTCTCCACTGAGCACCCGTATACCATCTCTGATGTCAAACACCAATGGATATGGGATCATCCATCACCCATCTCATTGCCATCACAAGTCTATCAACAACCATGACACAATGTATGTATGTATGTATGTATGTATGTGTGCATGCACATCATCATGTACATACATCCATGCATACATCAAGGAGAAAAGGTTTATGTAAATGTGTTAAAAGTCAATATTAAATAAATACTTGATTTAATAAACCAGTCATATCACATACGACCCGACCAATAGAAAACGCCTGATTAAAATACGGTATCACATACACGCATTTAATCAAGCTCCCGCGCATATCTCATATGCACACCACATCGTTTCTCCTGAGCTAGGAAACTCCTATGTGGAACTCTAAGACTCGTCAATATGCCGACAGTAGGTGATGATCATTTCAATCACCCACAAGTCACAAGCGGTCAGCTAAACGTAACGGCCACCCGGGTATTAAGCGCTCAGAAGAAAAACAAGCAAACCTATCAAAACTCCCGTCGAGCCAACTGAAAACACTTACCGTACAGTCCGGTCTCTTCGTCAGATATGTTGCATATCGAGTATAGGGATGGTATCGTCGACCACAATAACTCAATAAGTCACGTCGGTGTATGGCTCATAACAGATCGAGAAACTACTGATAACACTTATCAGTAAATCTCGGCAACCCTGACCAGGGACTTGTTGTTATAGCCAATCGAGCATGGCGCAACATCAACCCCCAATACTGGGAGAGACGAAACCCCTCCTATCGCTCATTGCCTCCATGTGCCTCGGGACTGTACCTAAAATCCACATGTTTGCACGACTCAGTAGAGCCATGGTAGGGTGGTGATCAAAGTACAGTGGGAGGACATACAAGACTCTATGACGATCTCGAGTCTATAGACTAACCTGTACCAGTGTCACCTGAGAACTTCTATCCAACGATAGATATAATACCACATAGGAGTTCTCGGCAAGTCCGTTCAGTGTACCCAATCTCCACTGAGCACCCATATACAATCTTTGGTGTCACCACACCAGATGGATATGGGATCATCCATCGCCCATCATATGGAACAAGAATTGTATACGCTAGTCTACTCTGGAATATCGATGCCCCGTCTCGATACACCCACGACTAGGAACAGTTCAAGAATATGCTTATAAACTACATGTGTCCCACTAGTATGATCTGCATTATAGTCCCAGTAGTCAAGCATATATCCTATGGGCTTTATCAACATGTACCAAAAGAGTAAGATGCATGATCAAATGAACATGTCAAGATAAAGTACAACCAGATAGCATACTATCATGTCGAGCAAGAAAGTCATCTGTAAATATATATACATGTCCAAGCATCCACTATATATATAATGGCCTCTAGGGTATACATATATCCAACAGGAAGAGCTCCAAACATGACACCGTCGCAGACTCGACGATGGAGGTTAATACATTGATGCGAACGATGCCGCAAAAGAAGCAGTCTGGATGAAGAAGTTCATTACTGAACTTTAGGTAGTTCCGTCCATTATTGATCTGATACCTTTGTATTGCGATAACAATGGGGCTATAGCTCTAGCGAAGGAAACATGGTCCCATCAGAAATCCAGACACATCTTGAGGCGGTATCACCTGATCAGGGAGATCGTTGATCGCTGGGAGATCCAGGTGCGGAGAGTGGACACAAAAGAAAACACGGCAGATCCATTCACGAAGGCCCTCCCTTGAGCGCAGTTCGAGCGACTTTTTGAGATGTTGGGTATGCGATACGCCAACAGCTGGCCTCAGAGTAGACGTTGGGTACTCGGTACACCAATATATGGCCTTAGTGCAAGTAGGAGATTGTTGGATATGTATGCCCTAGAGGTCGTTATCATATATGTATACATCTGGATGCTTGGACATATGTATGTACAGGACAATCTTGCTCGATATGATAGTATACTATCTGGTTTGTCTTTATCTTAACATGTGCATATGTTTTTACTTGTTATTATATGTCATTTATACATGTTGATAAAGCCCGTAGGATCATTACTTTACAACCTACGTTGTGATGGCGATCATACTTGTGGGAGCTGGGTAGTCGATAAGCACATCCTTAAAAGGTCCCTAGTCGTGGGAGTATCAAAACTGGGCATCGATATTCCAGAGTAAACTAGTGTATACGTTTCTAGACCCCGACGATGGGCGATGATTGGTCCCGTGATCATTGATCTTTTGCACCTAAGATCGTATACAGATGCTCACTGGGGGTGAGTACACTAGAAGGACTCGCTAAGAACTTCTAAAAGGTACTATACCTATCGTCAGATAGGAGTTCTCAGGTGGCATGAGTACAGGTTAGTCTTAGATCGTCATTTGTCTCATGTGAGTTCCCACTGTACTTTGATCACTACCCTACCACGGCTCTACTGAGTCGTGCAAACAGGTTTTGGTTGGGTACAGTCCCGAACCATATGGAGGCAGTGAGCAATTGTTCGGGATTCGCCTCTCCCGGTATAGGGAATAGATATCTCACTGTGTTCGATTGGCCAGGACAATAAGAACTTGGCCAAGGCAGTTGGGATTTACTGATAGGTTGATCAGTAGTTTCCCGGATTGGTCCTGAGCCACATCAGTACGAAATATCAGGTTATTACGGTCTGACGTTTACCACCCCCTAGACCAGAAAATTCGATACTCATAGACGAAAATACCGGACTGTACGGAGATTGTCACAAATAGGCTCAGTAGGGATCTGGATGAGTTTGCTCGTCGGCCTTCCTTTTCGACGGATACCCGGATAGCCTTTACATACAGCTAGTGCCGCTGACGTGCTTGTAGATATGAATTTATCCAGTAACTCACTGCCGGCGTACTGTCGAGTCTTTAGAGTCCCACACAGAGGGTTTTCCTAGTTCAGGCGAAATGATGTAGTAGCCGTATTGGATACGTGCAGGGTTCCGATCGATTGATCGTACAATGTACCCGGACTTTTGATCGGACAGTTAATAATACTAGCCGGCTCGGGATTGAGCCGGATTATTAAATCAGGTATTGATTTAATAATTTACATATATGTATTTCGATATGTATATTCTAGTATTATGTTCTTTATGTTATTCTATCTCTTTGGGTATTCATATTTTTATACGAATACAGGTACGTATATACAGTAGAGTGTAATCCGTATTTATACGGAAAACATTCTAGAAGGTGGACACCTCATTTTAATTTTATCCATTTATTTTAAATGGAAAATGAGGTGTAAAGTAAGTACGGTGAGTATAATGAGAGCCATGCTTGAATAGTATTGACAAATGAATTGAATATTCATTTGTCAACACTATTCAAGTATAGGTGTATTTTTATATTGATAAAAGGGGTTTGATTTATAATTATTTGGTGTGCTTAGTTTTAATTACTGCAATCAGGACGGTTTCGCTTGGTACCTAGCCGGATGAGTATGGGTCGGTCCAAAGAGAGATGAGAATCTTTTTCTTAGTGTTTTAATGAGTTAAGTCAAATATGTCCAGGTTTGTTTAGGATTAACTATGTGCTAAAATATGTATAAAGAGAGATTGTTAGGGTTAGAATTAGGTTAGTTTGAGTTAGGAGTCGCTCACTTCTTTCGTTGCCACTCTTAATATCGATGTTACGGTAATCGGCAACAACGGGGATTAGCACGACTAGAAAGAAAACTTGCGAGTATAAGCTAGGCTTTCCAACGCTTAGTTCCTTCCTTTTGTTCTTGTCCATCCGTTCTTGGCTCTTAGCCATAACCTCCGGTCAATTCAACCACAACCGGTCTTACTAGGGTGTCACCGCTATACTGTAGGATAGGGTGCCATAGGGAGCGGATTGTGGTTAAATTGACGGGAGTCCGAATTAAGATGTTGGGTAAAGAAAAGAGTGAGAGAGATTTCCTTCTCTCAAATTTCCTTTATCCTATCCTAATAAGTGAGAACATACTCACCCATTAAAAAAAAAAAAAAACATAAAAAGAAGATAGAAAGAAACGGGTTAGAGAATCGCAACTAGCTATTTGGGACCTCATTTATGCAAGAATCACACTTAAGCATCATTATTGTAAGGATAAAGGAAAAGAGAAGAAGAAAGTAAACAAACAAACAAATAACAACTATTTTAACAAATAAAATTACAAGCAAAATATAAGAACACAATTATAAGACATGTATGTTAAAAGAACTCTTCTTTATTCATCATTCACTAATGAAGCTCACTATAATATCAATAGAGAAAGATGAAGAGGAAGAAGAAGATACAAACTATTATCCTAAATCCTAATACAAGAAAAAGCATGGTTTATTTGGCTTGAAACTGGGCTATTTATAGGCGGTTATATGAAACCCTAGGGATAAAATCTGAGCCCTTACACAATTACAAAACTACCCTGAAATTCGATCTAACTCTGAGTTGACTCGGCCGCGGATCCGCCGCATAAGTGCAACATTGGCTGCGATTCCGCGGCTCTTTGGATGAGTTGATGTGTCATTTTTTCTGGGGTTTTCCATGTTGTTGTTCTTATCTGTTTAGTACACTTGGTTTCTCAGAATCTCTTCATTTTTTTCACAGATTTTCATCAACCTAAAAAGAAGAAATCATGTGGACTTTTGTCTTGATTTTCTTGAGCTCCGCATTGTAACCTTGGATCTTGTGCTGCCTTCTTGTGCTTTGTGCATGAATGACCATTGATTTCCATTTTGTCCCTCGAACTGGTAGGCGACATTTGACGGATGGTGAGCGGAGACCCGAATTTTATCTGTTGTTGGCAGTAGTCCTGAATTTGTTGCGATTTTTCATGATTTTCACTGTTTAGAGCTGAAAACATGTAGCCTGCAATTATTTAGCAAATACGGATCAAGAGTACCTACCAATATGCAATGCGATCAAGAATTGGCGGTAAAAAAATGCAAAAATCTTATATGAACAAATACCCCCAAACTTATCATTTGCACGTCCCGAGCAAAGCCATTTTATTCACAAAAAGTCATAACCTCACTTTCGCAGGGAACGCGATTGCACTGAGCACGTGCAACAAGCCGTTAAACCTCTAGGTTGCCCTAGAGGATGAGTTTTGTCTCCTGAGGGTTTTCAGCGGATACTATCCACAAAAGCCGATCAAATTAGCCGTCGACTCTAATCCTACAGTTCAGCATTCTAACAAGAAACTCTATCATCTTTAACTTAGAAATCATCAATCCTTATTCTTCACACTTCCTTTTCATTTAACTTAAGATCCTATACGTTTTGCCAGTTTATAAATCTCTCAGCATCTCTTGAGTTTTCCTTCTAAAATGCAATCTCAAATCTAAAAATTTTATCATCTCTATTGAAGATATAAGCCCTATTTTTTCATTCCTATCTCTCCTCCAAACTCCGATCATATACCCCTACTTGTGTGTAAATATCACCCTTACACTTGGAAATTCAATTCAAGCTATAATACCCTTGTCTTAATACCTAGCACTACTTCTTCTTTATTAATGGTGGAAGGATTTGCTCACACACTTTCATGCGACTATTATAGCTTCTTGAGGTATTAATCAGCCGATTACTGAATGCGTGAGCATTAAAGCATAAATAGCAGTTTCCAGGTCTTGTTCTTTTTTATTTATTTATTTTTTTGTTTATTTCAAGACCGGATATATTTTTCAATGATACTCTTTTGGTGGTTAGTTTTAAATGCCATTTTTTCTTTCATACTAGGCTTTCAGGTAAGAGTATTTTTAGGTATCCTCTACTATCCCAAGTTTCAAGGTGCGTGTATGTACGATTTGTAGGGTATATATTTTCAGAATTTGGACTTAAGATTCAGAATTATTTTTCACACTTACTCTTCAAATTGAGCTTTCAATACTCTTCTCTTATTTCAACTTAGCCCAAGAACTGAACTCAAAATTGCTTATTTCTAAATAAACTGGATGGACGTATATTTTCTACAGTTATACTTCAAGGAAGGTTATTTTTAGGGTTTTAGTCTACTAAGTTTATAATTTAGTTTTTTCTAACTAGTCAACCATCATGTCGAACTTGAGTCAAAAAAATGGCCAATATTGAAATTTTTCATTTTCTTTTGTTTTTCATTTTTTCATTTTTTTCATTTTTTTTTTCATTTTTTTAATAATGCAATGCAGAAAAATGCGATGCGGAATTTAAACATGCAAAGTAAAAGAACAAATATTTACATAAAAAACATGCAGATGCAAGGATAACTATTTACAACAAAACCGCACCCCCAAACTGACCGACAGCAGTGCCCTCACTACTGCCTACGGCGTCTCCTAGACACGGCATCACTCATTCCGGCCTCACTCTTGTCCGTCTCCGGACCCCTCGATCTCGCTCTTTCCTCTCGTGCCAGCAAAGTAGACATTCCCTGCTCAAGACTCGTTAAACGCTGATCAAAATTTGTCAGCATCTCCAACACTCTCTCTACCTCCTATGAGTACATCGTAGCAAGCGTGCTTGCGCGGCAGGGGTTATCTCTTCATCGCTTGCTGTGGAACTTGAGCTGGGCGTCTTCGCCATCATATCTTCAGCCGGCTCGGTTCGCGACCATAATCCATAAAATCTTTGTAGGATGTGGAGACACCCTCAACACGGGGTCGAATGGGAACCCCGCCAAGCATATAAACATCTTATTCCTCAACATAGAGGAAATAGCTACACAATTGTGTCAATAATATCGGGCATGGGTAATTGGCAGCCCCTTTGCCGGTGCCAATCGAGTGTAGAAGCACAGTGCATATGTCATAACTAGGGTTCTTCATTATTAATGTGTGCACAATGTCTAAGGATGGTATGAAAAAGGTGGTGTTATGCGAACTTCCAAAGATATTGTTTTGTGCCCAACGACACACGGTTAATACGTTCGCATACAGTGTTCGAGCCTGAATGCCCTTCCTAGGTTCCCTAGATCAATCATCACTAATTAACGACATGTAATCTTCAAAGCGGAGGGGTTGATAGTGTACGGGGATACAAGATATCAAAGTTACTTCATGAATGAAGTTTCTATCTATCACAATTTCTCGATCCCCCCACAATAAGCGTATAAACCCGTATTTTCCTAAACAACCCTCCTTCATACATTCAAAGAAACGCGCAACGAAATCCGGAATCGCGAACGCGTTTGGATGGTTATACAACAGGAAATTTCATCCGCGTTTCCGGATCTCGTCGCCAAAATAGCTACTATAAACGTCATAGGTGAATAATTGAGAGAAATCACGTTCAAATTGAAATGTAGGCGCCATGGACAGAAAATGCAAAAAGTTGTAAATTTACAGAGAGGATTTTAGAGAAGAAAACCTCCTCTGAAAATTTCAGAGCGAGAAGTGGCTAGGAGGCGGCGGTTCGGTGGCTGAAATTGGAGATCGGCGGCGGTTCCACGGCAGGAAGGGGCGATCGTCTCTGCAAATTTTCAGCGGTGGCTAGGATTTGTGTGAGGGTTTGAGTGGAGGCACGGGGAATGCAGAAAAAAGAGAGAGGGTGTATTTAAAGGGGCCATCACATATTTGTACAAAAGTCCTCCCAAAAAGAATAAATTATTTATTTAATTAAAAAAAGAATTGTTTTTTTTATTTTATAGATAGTTCTGAATATTTATAAAAGCACCCCCTTTTTTTATTTATTTTACAAATTATTACAAGTGGGAATTTCACCAGACAAGAAATTTCTTGACACACAAAAAAAACAAAATGGTATATACATACCCCCCAAACTTATTTGAAACAGTGTTTCCATTGTTTATGGCTGGATAACCGAAAGTTTGGTGGTAAGCAGAGAAAGATTAGTCAATGTAAACCGGCTCCTGCAACATCAGGAGCTCCTCCGAAGGTTCTGCGGTGAGGAACGGTTTTACCCTGTGTCCGTTCACTTTGAATAGTGAACCGTCCTCTGAATTCTCCAAATCCACTGCACCGTGCGGGTATACACTCCGCACAAAAAAGGCTCCTTTCCAGCGAGATCAAAGCTTAACAGGATGGAAATAGAGTCGGGTGTCGTAAAGAAGTACCTGTTGTCCAGGCGTGAAGGTTTTTCGCGTAAGGTGTTTATCATAAAACACCTTCGTTCGGTTCTTTATAACAACCGCGTTTTCATAAGCTTCATCCCGAAACTCGTTCAGAGCTGCCCGCATCTTCAAGGGTTAGGATCAGCTCTTTGATCGCCCAAAATGCGTGATGCTCGATTTCCACAGGAAGGTGGCAATCCTTTAAATACACAAGCCGATAGGGAGACATTCCAAGATCAGTCTTATATGCAGTGCGGAATGCCCAAAGGGCATCAGTTAGTTTCAAAGACCAATCTTTAAGGTTCTTGGAAACCGTTTTCTCCAAAATCTGCTTGATTTGCCGATTTGAAACTTCGGCTTGCCCACTTGTTTGGGGGTGGTAGGGTGTGGATAGCTTATGATTAATAGAGTATTCCTGCATCAAGGCCTCAAAAGTCCTTTTACAGAAATGCGTCCCATTGTCACTAATGATTGCGCGGGGGTGCCCAAACCGGGAAAAATGTTTTCTTTAAGGAATCTAACGACAACCTTATTGTCGTTCGTCCGGCTTGGCACTGCCTCGACCCATTTAGAGACATAATCAACAGCTAAGAGAACATACGGGTTCCTAAAAGAGAGGGGAAACGGCCCCATGAAATCAATTCCCCAAACATCGAAAATCTCAACAACCAAGATTTGTCAGAGGGGCATCTCGTTTCTCCTGGAAATCCGGCCCATGTGTTGGCACCGGGAGAAAGTCTTGCAGTAATCTTGTGCATCTTTGAAGAGTTGTGGCCAATAAAAGCCACATTGCAAGACTTTCTCAGCTGTCTTTCTTAGGCCAAAATGCCCGCCACACGCTTGATCATGGAAAAACAACAGCACACTCTTGAACTCATTATCAAGAACACACCGACGAATAATTTTGTCTGGACAGTGCTTGAACAGGTAGGGTTCGTCCCAGTAAAAATGTTTTACTTGGGATAAAAATCTAAGTCTGTCCTGACTTGACCATTCGTTCGGTAGTAGTCCTGTCCCCAAATAGTTCACAATATCTGCGAACCAGGGTTCGCACGATACTGTCAAGAGTTGTTCATCAGGAAAAACATCGTTAATTGGGAGAGGAATTATCGACGAAGAAGGATGTCGTGAAAGATGGTCGGTCACTACGTTTTCACATCCACTTTTGTCCTTAATGACAAGGTCAAATTCTTGAAGTAAGAGAATCCAACGTATTAACCGAGATTTTGCATCCTTTTTCGCAAAAAGATTTCGCAGAGCTGAATGATCGGTGTAGACAATGACTGGAGAGCCGATCAAATAAGGCCTGAATTTTTCTAAAGCAAACACTACAGCCAAGAACTCTTTCGCGGTTGTTGTGTAATTCATTTGGGCGTCATTCAGGGTCCGGCTTACGTAGCAGATTATGTGCGGTATTTTATTGATGTGTTGTCCTAGGACCGCACCGATAGCAAAGTCGGATGCATCGCACATAATCTCAAAAGGATACGTCCATTTAGGTGAAGAAAGAACGGGAGCGAAGGTGAGTGAGCTTTTCAGTGATTCGAGCAGTCAAACAACTCGAGTCGAAGTCGAATGTGGTATCCTTGGCCAGAAGAAGAGTCAAGATTCTATCAATCTTGCTAAAGTCCTTGATAAACGGTCTGTAAAAACCGGCGTGGCCAAGGAATGCTCAGATATCTCTAACGCATCTGGGAGGAGGGAGATTGGAAATGACTTCAATCTTCGCTTTGTCAACCTCAATGCCATTTTGCGAAATGATATGTCCTAGGACAATACCTTCACGTACTATTAAGTGGCATTTTTTCCAGTTTAACGTGAGGTTTTTATCCTTACATCGGGTAAGGACAGCGTCGAGATGTTGTAGACAGTCGTAAAAATAATCGCCAAAGATGGAGAAATCATCCATGAATATCACCAAAAATTTCTCAACCATGTCAGAGAAAATTCCCATCATACACCGCTGGAAGGTAGCTGGAGCATTGCATAGACCAAAGGGCTTGCGGCGATATGCGAACGTGCCGAAAGGTCTGGTGAACGTGGTTTTGTCATGGTCTTTCTCGGCGATAGGAATCTAGTTGTAGCCTGAGTAGCCGTCCAGAAAACAGTAGTACTCATGTCCAGCTAATCTTTCGAGCATTTGGTCAATGAATGGTAGCGGAAAGTGATCCTTCCGCGTCGCAGCGTTGAGTTTTTGATAATAAATGCACACTCGCCACCCAGTCTGGATGCGAGTAGGGATCAACTCATTCGCCTCGTTTGTGATGACCGTAATGCCCGACTTCTTAGGGACAACGTGTATAGGACCGACCCACTGGCTGTCTGAGATAGGGTAAATGATACCACTATCCAGACATTTGACGATTTCCTTTTTCACAGCCTCCTTCATGTCTGGATTTAACCGCCTCTGTGGATCCCTAGCTGGTTTGACATCATTCATCAGGTGAATGTGATGTTCAACGATCAGGGGACTAATCCCCTTGATGTCCGCCATCGTCCAGCCGAAAATATGCCGATTGGATTGCAAGAACGTGAGAAGGGCTTTCTCCTGCTCTGGAGCTAGAGAAGCCGAGATGATGACAGGGAGGGTCTCGTTCTCAGCTAAGTAAGCATACTTGAGGTGAGACGACAGAGGCTTGAGTTCGAGCATTGGAGGTGAAACGACTGAAGGCAAGATTGGCGAAAATGTCTCGAACTCAAAAGATTCCAACAGAGGCTCAAAGTGAGTGTATACGACCGAGTGGGATGGTTCAACTAACGCATCCGAAAATTCGAAAAATTCAAACTCGGGTAGTGACAAGCCAAGATTGTTCAAAAATGTGAAGCACTCATAATCATTGTCGGGAGCGAAAGCAGCAGCAGGTTCAAAGAGGAACGCACTAGTGGCGTCAAGATTACTGTGATCAAACAAAAATTCCTCAAATTCACAGTCCACTGTGGCGATCTCCTGGATGGAACAAACATCTAGTATATAAGCATTTGGTTCAGATGGCTGATTCCCTAACCTAAAAATGCTGAGTTCAATTGTCATGATACCAAAAGATAGGTTCATCGAACCATTTCGATAATTGATCACAGCATTTGAGGTTACAAGGAATGGGAGACCGAGTATTACCGGAATTTGATTCCGGGGGTTACATATAGGTTGTGTGTCTTAAACAATAAAGTCAACAGAGAATATGAAGTCCCCAACCTTTATTAACACATCCTCTAGCTCACCCCTAGGATGGGTGATAGATCGATCGGCCATTTGGAGAGTACAGTGTGTGGGTTTCAGCTCTCCTACACCTAACTGCTCATATACAGAATACGGAAGCAGGTTAACACTGGCACCAAGATCCAAAAGAGCGCGGTTGATGTTCTTATCCCCAATGGTTATTGAAAACGTAGGACAGCCTGGGTCCTTCCATTTTTGAAGTAAAGCTTGGGTAAGAGTATCACTCCCGGTACTAACTAAGAAAACCTTCTTGGGTACCTGAGATTTCCTCTTCTTAGTACACAATTCCTTCAAGATTTTTGCTTAGGAAGGGACTTGTTGGACTGCATCTAAGTGGGGAATGTTGATGTTAACCTGTTTAAACAACTCCAGAATCTTCTCCATTTGTGGATTTTGTTTATTGGACCTCAACCGGTTTGGAAATGGAACGTTTTTGAAATTGGTTGAGTCCAATACTTGTGGAGGAGATTGTGGAGTTGGAACGGATCCCAGAACTGGAGTTTGAGTGAAGTGAGATGTGGGTCCGTTCGGAGTAGCGATTGAAGAAGAAGAGCTATTTGAAGAATGGAGAATAGTCCCAGAAGACGAAGAAGAAGAAGAAGAATCAGAAAAAACGACCGGGGTGTCCTTATCTATCCGTGTGCCAATGTTGTTATGAAGTATCCTTCCAGATCTCAATATAGTCACATCACTCACATTATGGTTTTTCTTTTCAAGAGCAACATGTACATTATGTTGGTGCCCAGGATTTGGGAGTGGTTGAGATGAAAACTTCCCTTTCTCTCGCTCGCTTAAATTCGCGTTCAGCTATGCAAACTGGGCTTTGATGGTCTTTATGCTTTGCCCGTGTACAGCAGTGTGTTACACCAAAAACTGAATAGAAGACTGGATGTTGGCAGTGGATTGAGTCGATTGTTTCACAAACGCCTCCAGAATCCGTTCTATCGAGGAAACCTCATCGTTGTTTGACGGAACAAAGTTGTTTTGAGGAAAAGAATTGTTACAGGGTGCAATGTTTTTCGTCGGATTTTGAAAAGGTTGGGGTTGGAAGGGCTGCTGAAATTGAGTTTGTTGCTGAGCTTGTTGTTGAGGAGGAGGAGGCATCTGGAAGTTGTTGTGGTCTTGGAATTGATGTTGGTTCTGATTCCAGACGAAGTTAGGATGGTTCCTCCAACCGGGATTGTATATGGAAGAGTATGGATCATTTCTTGGTCTTTGCTGAAGTGCAGCATTGACCTGATCCTGTCCTTGCGAAGGTGGGTTGTAAGGACACTCTTCGGTCAAATAGGATGGATTCGAACAACAAGCGCAAATGGTATGAGGGGGAGAGCAGGGGCAGGAGAAGGAGATGAGAATTTGCTCTCAATTGCTTCCAGTTTCTGTGTGATTGCAGCCATCTCGGCCTTCATTGCAATTGAGATGTCAAGTTGATGAACTCCTGCCCTAGAAAGACTGGAAGAAGTAGAAGAAGAGGAAGAAGTGTTCGGTCGTATGCTCTCCCACTGCAGCGTTTGCTCCGCAAGATCGTCGAGGAATTGCCAAGTTTCCTCGTCAGATTTGGATAGGAAGTGGCCTTGACAAATGGTCTCCAGCAACTGCTTAGTTGCTGGATTCAGGCCCTCATATAAAGTTTGACAAAGTTGTCATTTCTCTATACCGTGATGAGGACACTGAATAAGGAGGTCCTTGTACCGGTCAAAGCACTTCCAAAAAGGTTCGATTGGAAGCTGGGTGAATTGATTTATTTCGTTTCGGATCCGTGTGGTCTTATGATTTGGGTAAAAAATTTTAAGAAACGCTTTTACAAACTCGTCCCAACTGGTTATCGAATGAGATGCAGTGCTATATAGCCACTTCTCAGCAAGGTCACACAGAGTGAAAGGAATGACTCGTAGCCGTATAGCATCATCGAACAGTTGAGTTGTCTTCATCATCGCACAAACGTTCTGGAACTTATTGATGAAGATGTAGGCATCTTCGGATTCCAGCCCGTGAAATTTGGGCAACATGTTGATGAAGTGGGGATTAATTTCGAAATTATCCCCATTGGCCGGTGGAAGTGAAAGACAGGTAGGGAGTGCGGCACGGGTAAGATAAAAACGATCCTGGAGCGCGATTCGCTGTGGCGCTTCAACAGGAGGTGGTTGCGGGTTATTCGCACCCAATGGAGGTGGAATTAGTCCCTGGAAAGGTAAACAGATGTTAGGAGGAAATCCTGACATCTTGGAAGAAGAATTTAGTGATGGTGATGGTGAAGGTGAAGGTGAGGATGTATGAACAGAATCCCGGTCAACGTTGGAGTTGGCCGGCAAAGGTAAGAGTGATAGAGGCGTGGAGGGAGTTTCGACGTCGGAGTCGATCGCGTAGTCGGTAGCGACTAACGTAACGCAGACTAGGCGGGCACTAGTGTCCCGAGTCCAATCGGACATACACTAAACGAGTTTAGTATAGCCAAAGTATAGAATGTGAGGGTAAGAAAACGTCAATGGGGAAATGTGGATGAAAGGTGGGTGAATAGAATTCTGGTGACAAAGGACAAGTTTTTATAAAAGTTTTGTTTTATTGTTTTTTTAGAAAGAGTTTTGCAAAAATATATACAGATTTATGGCACAACTTCAAACAATCACAGTCAAAGCATGCACAATCATAGCTAGAGCTATGGTCTTCAAAGTTCACTAAACTGCTCTTAATTGTTCCAAAGTGACAAGTTATGAGATAACCCTCAAATCGTCTCTTCACTGCCAATTGTGGCCAGGTAAGCATAAGTGAGATAAGGAGGGTTCCGCTCACGAATCACCGTGAGACGAGCTTTTTAAAATTACCTTTCTCACTTGTCTCGCCTAGACACCACAAAGTCAAGTTTAAATAAACGACCGAATGCCCACAACCTTCTTCTGTCATATTGAGCACGATAGTCCTTAGTTGGCTGAGTCTAGATATTTTTTTATTAAGCTCAAGAGTAATGCGTATGCTTTTAGTGATTTTTGGGGTCTTACGAAGGGTGATGAAATCCCCACTCAATCTGAATTGGTGTTATACCCCATTAAAGTCCGTATTATTTATGCAAAACGATAACAAACAAAAATCTAGAATACTTGCAAAAATTTATTTGGCGGCGGTGCAAAGAATCCTGCACAAAAACAGTTTTATTGGAGAAGGGAAGAGGGTTTGCGCAAAGAATGCTGTAGAAAGAATAGTTCAATGGAGTTCAGAGGAGGTGAGAAGAATAGTGGAATACTCACAGAAGATTTTTAGGTGCTGACGTCAGAGATTGACCGCAGTTCCGCGGTCAAACCTGCACTTGTTCCGCGGCTTGACAGTCGATTGGGAGCTTCAAAATTCTTCCCTGTGCTAAATGCAATCTCCTCTTCTTAGTTAGAGCCCCAGAATCTTGATTTGGTCACTAAATTTGCTCCAGAATTGTACAGTTAACCGTGGTTCCGTCTTGATCCGCCGCGCTGTAGCCGCGAGATATGGGTCTAACTCCCTATGGCTTTGGCACTGAACTTGATCTTCTTCCTATTCTGCACACTTGCACAAAAAAGAATCAAAAATAACAAGATGATTTTTATAGATTTTTTTGTTATATATATATTCACAAATTAACCCTAAATGACACAAAGAAATAAACTACCGTCTTCCCAGCAACGGCGCCATTTGATTGATAGTTATTTGGTGTGTTTAGTTTTAATTACCGCAATCAAGACGATTTCGCTTGGTAGCTATCCGGATGAGTACGGGTCGGTCCACGGAGAGATGGGAATCTTTTTCTTAGTGTTTTTATGAGTTAAGTCCAATTTATCCAAGTTTTTTTAGGATTAACTATGTGCTAAAATATTGATAAAGAGAGCTTGTTAGGGTTAGGATTAGGTTAGTTTGAGTTAGGAGTCGCTCACTGCTTTCGTTGCCACTATTAATATTGATGTTACGGTAATCGGCAACAACGGGGATTAGCACGACTAGGAAGGAAACTTGTGAGTATAAGCTAGGCTTTCCAACGCTTAGTTCCTTCCTTTTGGTGCTTATCCGTCTGTTCTTATCTCTTAGCCGTCACCTCCGGTCAATTCAACCACAACCGTCCTCACTAGGGTGTCACCGCTATCATGTAGGATAGGGTACCATAGGGAGCGGATTGTGGTTAAATTGACGGGAGTACGAATTAAGATGTTGGGCAAAGAAAAAAGTGAGAGATTTCCTTCTCTCAAATTTCACTTATCCTACCCTAACAAGTGAGAAACTACTCACACATTAAAAAGAAAATGAAAATAAAACAAAGAATGAAGATGGAAAGAAATGAGTTAGAGAATTGCAACTAGATATTTGGGACCTCACAAAGGCAAAGATCACACTTAAGCATCATTGTTGTAAGGATAAAGGAAAAGAGAAGAAGAAAGCAAACAAACAAACAAATAACAACAACTATTTTAACAAATAAAATTACAAGCAAAATATAAGAACACAATTATAAGACATGCATGTTAAAAAAAACTCTTCTTTATTCATCATTCACTCATGAAACTCACTACAATATCAATGGAGAAAGATGAAAAGGAAGAAGAAGATTCAAACTATTATCCTAAATCCTAATACAAGAGAAAGCATGGTTTATTTGGCTTGGAACTGGGCTATTTATAGGCGAATATATGAAACCCTAGGGGTAAAATCTGAGACTTACACAATTACAAAACTACCCTGAAACTCCGATCCAACTCTGAGTTGACTCGGCCGCGGATCCGCCGCATAAGTGCCATATTGGCCGCGGTTCCGCGATCCTTTAGATGAGTTGATGTGTCGTTTTTTCTGGGGTTTTCCATGTTGTTGTTCTTATCTTTTAGTACACTTGGTTTCTCAGAATCTCTTCATTTTTTCCCCAGATTTTCATCAGTCTAAAAAGATGAAATGATGTGGGCTTTTTTCTTGATTTTCTTGAGCTCCGCATTGTAACCTTGGATCTTGTGCTGCCTTCTTGTGCTTTGTGCATGAAATGACCATTGATTTCCATTTTGTCCCTCGAACTGGTAGGCGTCATTTGACGGATGGTGATCGGAGACCCGTATTTTATTGTTGTTGGCAGGAAGTCCTGAATTTGTTTCGACTTTTCATGATTTTCGCTGTTTAGAGCAGAAAACCTGTAGCCTGCAATTATTTAGCAAACACGGATCAAGAGTACCTATCTATATGCAATGCGATCAAGAATTGGCGGTAAAAAAATGCAAAAATCTTATATGAACAAATACCCCCAAACTTATCATTTGCACGTCCCGAGCAAAGCCATTTTATTCACAAAAAGTCCTAACCTCACTTTCTCAGGGAACGCGATTGCACTGAGCTCGTGCAAAAAGACGTTAAACCTCTAGGTTGCCCTAGAGGAGGAGTTTTGTCTCCTGAGGGTTTTCAGCGTATACTACCCACAAAATCCGATCAAATTGGCCGTCGACTCTAATCCTATTGTTCAGCATTCTAGCAAGAAACTCTATCATCTTTAACTTAGAAATCATCAACCATTATTCTTCACACTTCCATTTCATTTAACTTAAAATCCTATAAGTTTTGCCAGTTATAAATCTCTCAGCATCTCTTGAGTTTTCCTTCTAAAATGCAATCTCAAATCTAAAATTTTTATCATCTCTATTTAAGATATAAGCCCTATTTTTCATTCCTATCTCTCCTCTAAATTCCGATCATATACGCCTACTTGTGTGTAAATATCACCTCTACACTTGGAAATTCAATTCAAGCTATAATACTCTTGCCTTAATACCTAGCACTACTTCTTCTTTATTAATGGTGGACGGATTTGTTCACACACTTTCATGCAACTATTACAGCTTCCTGGGGTATTAATCAGCCGATTACTGAATGCGTGAGCATTAAAGCATAAATAGCAGTTTCCAGGTCTTGTTCTTTTTTATTTATTTATTTTTTTGTTTATTTCAAGACCGGATATATTTTTCAATGATACTCTTTTGGTGGTTAGCTTTAAATGCCGTTTTTTCTTTCATACTAGACTTTCAGGCAAGAGTATTTTTAGGTATCCTCTACTATCCCAAGTTTCAAGGTGCGTGTATGTGCGATTTATAGGGTATATATTTTCAGAATTTGGACTTAAGATTCAGAATTATTTTTCAGACTTACTCTTCTAATAGAGCTTTCAATACTCTTCCCTCATTTCAACTTAGCCCAAGAACTGAACTCAAAATTGCTTATTTCTAAATAAACTGCAAGGATGTATATTTTCTACAGTTATACTTCAAAGAAGGTTATTTTTAGGGTTTTTAATTTACTAAGTTTAAGATTTAGTTTTTTCTAACCGGTCAACCGTCACGTCGAACTTGAGTCAAAAAATGGCCAATATTGAAATTTTTCATTTTCTTTTGTTTTTAGTTTTTTAATTTTTTTTATTTTTTTAATAATGCAATGCAGAAAAATGCAATGCGGAATTTAAACATGCAAAGTAAAAGAACAAATATTTACATAAAAAACGTGCAGATGCAAGGATAACTATTTACAACAAAACCCCACCCCCAAACTGACCGACAGCAGTGCCCTTACTGCTGCCTACGACGTCTCCTAGACACGGCATCACTCATTCCGGCCTTACTCTTGTTCGTCCCCGGACCCTTCGATCTCGCTCTTTCCTCTCGTGCCAGCAGGGTAGACATTCCCTGCTTAAGACTCGTCAAACGATGATCAAAATTTGTCAGCATCCCCAACACACTCTCTACCCCCTATGGGTATGTCGTAGCAAGCGTGCTTGCGTGGCGGGGGTTAGATCTTCATCGCTCGCTGTGGAACTTGAGCTAGGCGTCTTCGCCATCATATCTTCAGCCGGCTCGGTGCTCGACCATAATCCATGAAGTCTCGTATAGGATGTGGAGACACCCTCAAGAAGGGGTCGAATGGGAACCCCACCATGCATATAAACATCGAATTCCTCAACAAAGAGGAAATAGAGACACAATTGTGTTAATAGTATCGGGCATGGGTAATTGGCAACCCCCTTGCCTGTGCCACTCGAGTGTTAAATCACAGAGCATATGTCATAACTAGGGTTCTTCATTATTAATGTGTGCACAATGTCTAAGGATGGTGTGAAAAAGGTGGTGTTATGCGAACTTCCAAAGATGTTGTTTTATGCCCAATGGCACACGGTTAATACGTTCGCATACAGTGTTCGAGCCTGAATGCCCTTCCTAGGTTCCCTAGAACAATCATCACCAATTAACGACATGTAATCCTCAAAGCGGAGGGGTTGATCGTGTACGGGGATACAAGGTATCAAAGTTACTTCGTGAATGAAGTTTCTATCTATCACAATTTCTCGATCCCCCCAACAATAAGCGTATAAACCCGTATTTTCCTAAACAACCCTCCTCCATACATTCAAAGAGATGCGCAACGAAATCCAGAATCGCGAACGCGTTTAGATTGTTATACAACAGGAAATTCCATCCGTGTTTCTGGATCTCGTCGCCAAAATAGCTACCATAAACGTCATGGGTGAATAATTGCGAGAAATCACGTTCAAATTGAAATGTAGGCGTCATGGACATAAAATGCAGAAAGTTGTAAATTTACAGAGAGGATTTTAGAGAAGCAAACCTCCTCTGAAAATTTCATAGGGAGAAGAGGGTAGGAGGCGGCGGTTCGGTGGCTGAAATTGGAGATCGGCGGTGGTTCCGCGGCAGGAAGGGGTGAGTCTCTTCAAATTTTCAACGGCGGCTAGGATTTGTGTGAGGGTTTGAGTGGAGGCACGGGGAATGCAGAAAAAAGAGAGAGGGTGTATAAAAAAGAATTTTTTTTTTTTAAATTTTATAGGTAGTTCTGAATATTTACAAAAGCACCCCCCTTTATTTATTTTACAAATTATTACAAGTGGGAATTTCAACAGACAAGAAATATCTCGACACACAAAAAAAACAAAATGGTATATACATACCCCCAAACTTATTTGAAACAGTGTTTCCACTGTTTATGGCTGGATAACCGAAAGTTTGGTGGTAAGCGGAGAAAGATTAGTCAATGTAAACCGGCTCCTACAACATCAGGAGCTCCTCCAAAGGTTCTGCGGTGAGGAACGGTTTTACCCTATGTCCGTTCACTTTGAATAGTGAACCATCCTCTGAATTCTCCAAATCCACTGCACTGTGCGGGTATATATTCCGCATAAAAAAGGGTCCTTTCCAGCGAGATCGAAGCTTACCAGGATGAAAATGGTGTCGGATGTCGTAAAGAAGTACCTGTTGTTCAGGCGCGAAGGTTTTGCGCGTAAGGTGTTTATCATGAAACACCTTCGTTCGGTTCTTTATAACAACCGCGTTTTCATAAGCTTCATCCATATGCTCGTTCAGCTCATTGAGTTGCAACTTCCGATAGCTGCCCGCATCTTCAAGGGTTAGGTTCAGCTCTTTGATTGCCCAAAATGTGCGATGCTCGATTTCCACAGGAAGGTAGCAAGCCTTTCCATACACAAGCCGATAGGGAGACATTCCAAGATTAGTCTTGAATGCAGTGCGGAATGCCCAAAGCGCATCAGTTAGTTTCAAAGACCAATCTTTACGGTTCTTGGAAACTGTTTTCTCCAAAATCTGCTTGATTTGCCGATTTGAAACTTCGGCTTGCCCACATGTTTGGGGGTGGTAGGGCGTGGATAGCTTATGATTAATAGAGTATTTCCGCATCAAGGCCTCGAAAGTCCTATTATAGAAATGTGTCCCATTGTCACTAATGATCGCGCAGGGGTGCCCAAACCGGGAAAAATGTTTTCGTTAAGGAATCTAACGACAACCTTGTTGTCGTTCGTCCGGCTTGGTACTGCCGCGACCCATTTAGAGACATAATCAACAGCTAAGAGAATATACAGGTTCCCAAAAGAGCTGGGAAACGGCCCCATGAAATAAATTCCCCAAACATCGAAAATCTCAACAACCAAGATTGTCCTGAGCGGCATCTCGTTTCTCCTGGAAATCCGGCCCATGTGTTGGCACCAGGAGCATGTCTTGCAGTAATCTTGTGCATCTTTGAAGAGTTGTGGTCAGTAAAAGCCATATTGCAAGACTTTCTCAGCTGTCTTTCTTGGGCCAAAATGTCCGCCACATGCTTGATCGTGGCAAAACGACAACACACTCTTGAACTCTTTATCAAGAACACACCGACGAATAATTTGGTCTGAAAAGTACTTGAACCGGTAAGGTTTGTCCCAGTAAAAATATTTTACTTGGGATAAAAATCTAAGTCTATCCTGACTTGACCGTTCGTTCGGTAGTAGTCCTGTCGCCAAATAGTTCACAATATCTGCGAACCAGGGTTTGCACGATACTGTCAAGAGTTGTTCATCAGGAAAAACATCATTAATTGGGAGAGGAAGTGTCGGCGAAGAAGGAAGTCGTGAAAGATGGTCGACCACTACGTGTTCACATCCTCTTTTGTCCTTAATGACAAGGTCAAATTCTTGAAGTAAGAGAATCCAACGTATTAACCGAGATTTTGCATCCTTTTTCGCAAAAAGATGTCGCAGAGCTGAATGATCGGTGTAGAAAATGACTGGAGAGCCGATCAAATAAGGCCTGAATTTTTCTAAAGCAAACACAACAGCCAAGAACTCTTTCTCGGTTATTGTGTAATTCATTTGGGCGTCATTTAGGGTCCGGCTTGCGTAGTAGATTATGTGCGGCATTTTATCGATGTGCCGTCCTAGGACAGCACCGATAGAAAAGTCGGATGCATCGCATATAATCTCAAAAGGATATGTCCAGTTAGGTGAAGAATGAACGGGAGCAAAGGTGAGTGAGCTTTTCAGTGATTCGAGCAATCAAACAGCTCGAGTCGAACTCGAATGTAGTATCCTTGGCCAGAAGAAGAGTCAAGGGTCTATCAATCTTGCTAAAGTCTTTAATAAATCGTCTGTAAAAACCGTTGTGGCTCGGATATCTCTGACGCATCTGGGAGGAGGGAGATTGGAAATGACTTCAATCTTCGCTTTGTCAAGCTCAATGCCATTTTGCAAAATGACATGTCCTAGGACAATACCTTCGCGTACTATTAAGTGGAATTTTTCACAGTTTAACGTGAGGTTTTTATCCTTACATCGGGTAAGGACAGCGTCGAGGTGTTGCAGACAGTCGTCAAAAGAATCGCCAAAGATGAAGAAATCATCTATGAAGATCACCAAAAATTTCTCAACCATGTCAGAGAAATTTCCCATCATACACCGCTGGAAGGTAGCTGGAGCATTGCATAGCCCAAAGGGCATGCGGCGATATGCGAACATGCCGTAAGGTCAGGTGAACGTGGTTTTGTCCTGGTCTTTCTCGGCGATAGGAATCTGGTTGTAGCCTGAGTAGCCGTCCAGAAAACAGTAGTACTCATGTCCAGCTAATTTTTTGAGCATTTGGTCAATGAATGGTAGCGGAAAGTGATCCTTCCGCGTTGCGGCGTTGAGTTTTTGATAATCAATGCACACTCGCCACCCAGTCTGGATGCGAGTAGGGATCAACCCATTCGCCTCGTTTGTGATGACCGTAATGCCCGACTTCTTAGGGACAACGTGTATAGGACTGACCCACTGGCTGTCTGAGATAGGGTAAATGATACCACTATCCAGACATTTGACGATTTCCTTTTTCACAGCCTCCTTCATGTCTGGATTTAACCGCCTCTGTGGATCCCTAGCTGGTTTGGCATCATCCATCAGGTGAATGTGATGTTCAACGATCAGGGGACTAATCCCCTTGATGTTCGCCATCGTCCAGCCGAAAACTTGCCGATTGGATTGCAAGACCGTGAGAAGGGATTTCTCCCGCTCTGGAGCTAGAGAAGCCAATATGATGACAGGGAGAGTCTCGTTCTCACCTAAGTAAGCATACTTGAGGTGAGACGGCAGAGACTTGAGTTCGAGCGTTAGAGGTGAAACGACTGAAGGGAAGATTGGCGAAAATGTCTCGAACTCAAAAGATTCCAACAGAGGCTCAAAGTGAGTGTATGTGACCGAGTGGGATGGTTAAACTAACGCATCCGAAAATTCGAAAAATTCAAACTCGGGTAGCGACAAGCCAAGATTGTTCGAAAATGTGAAGCACTCATAATCATTGTCGGGAGCGAAAACAGCAGCAGGTTCAAAGAGGAACGTCCTAGTGGCGTCAAGATTACTGTGATCAAACAAAAATTCCTCAAATTCTCAGTCCAGTGTGGCGATCTCCTGGATGGAACAAACATCTAGTATATGAGCATTTGGTTCTGATGGCAGATTCCCTAACCTAAAAATGTTGAGTTCAATTGTCATGTTGCCAAAAGATTAGTTCATCGAACAATTTCGATAATTGATCATAGCATTTGAGATTGCAAGGAATGTGCGACCGAGTTGTTGGAGGTAGTGCCCTCAGAGTCAATTATTGGATCACAGGCACGTGATTGCAATGATTGAGGGGAGGACCTGTCCCAGTAGGACAGTCTTACTCAAGATGATAGTATGCTATCTGGTTTACCTTTATCATCGTGTAATGCTTTAGGTGACCTTACAGGTCACTATTGCACGTTGATAGAGCCCCTAGGATTCTTGCTTGACTACCGGCAGTATGAGGGCGATCATATACGTGGGAGCTGGTAGTCTATAAGCACATCCTTAAATGGTCCCTAGTCATGGGAGTTTCGAGACAGGGCATCGATACTCCAGAGTAGACTAGTGTATACAGTCGAGACCCCGACGAGGGGCGGTGGCCGGTCTCACAAGCCACTGGTGTCAGTTGGTTCACCTAAGATGTATACAGGTGCTCATTGGGTTATGAGTACACCGGACAGGACTCGCCGGGAACCTGCTAGTTGGGTTTATACCAGACGTCAGATAGCAGTTCCCTGGTGACATGTGTACAGGTTAGTTCATCGACCTGGGATCGCCATTTGTCTCGTGTGAGTTCCCACTGTGCTTTGATTACTACCCTACCACGGCTCAAAGGAGTCGTGCAAACAGGTTTTAGTTGGGTACAGTCCCGAGCCACATGGAGGCAGTGAGCGGATCTGCAGGGGTTCGTCTCTCCCGGTATTGGGGGTGAGGTCGCGCTGTGTCGAGGAGAGCCAAAACATGAAAAGTCCTTGGCCAAGGCAGGAGATTTGCTGGTAGGTATTCCAGTAGTATCTCAGGGTGTTCTGGGCTACACTCTGTCACGACTTGTACCTCTTTTGGGGGTCTGACTTTTACCAACCCCCTAGGCCCGCCATGCGATGCTCATAGACGAACGGACCGGACTGTACAGATATTGTCACTGACAGGCTCAGTAGGGTGTCAGGATGAGTTCGCTCATCGACGTCCCTTTTGGTCAATACCTGGTAGCCCGTCACGTATTGGCTTATACCTCTGACGTGCTAGTGGTTAAATCCACAGCCATTGTATTGACGAGTCTTTAGAGTCCACCACACACAGTTACTCAAGTTTCGGGCGAAACGCTATAGAGGCCGTATGGAGATATGGCAAGGTTCGATCAGATACGTGCGGTATTGCACGGATCGTGATCGGACGGTTTTTACTAGCCGGCTTGGCTTAAGCCGGATCCTAGTATTTGATAGTGTAGTTTTGTCTCTTTGCATTTGTGTTCAGTGGGAATACAAATGCGGGCATGTATTTGCGGTAGCGGGGTTTTCCTGTAATTTATTACGGGATCAGTTTTCTGAAGTTGCCAGTTTGCATTCCATTCCGGCCGGTTTTCTTTTATTCCTTCACGGCCGGACTTTTCGATGGAGGGATTATTTGCAAGTTCGCAAATAAATTATAGTGGAGGGCTTCCTTGCATATTGTGCCTTTGTCATGATGAGATGCTTTTCTAGTCCTTTTCCATTGCTTTTCTAATGATGGGTTATTGAAAGGATGTGAGCTTAATCTTGTATTGATATATATCATTTTCTTTTTCACATTTTAAAAAAGGAGTTGTTTTCTTTTTCTCTCTCCAATCTTCTTTGTGAGATGGAGAGGCCGGCCACTTTGAGAGAGAGAGAGAGGGTGAGTTCATTTTAGATGAGGGAAAAACTTTGTTCATCTCATTCTTTTTCCTTGCTACACAATTTCATGAACCTCTCTCCAAAGTTCCTTCTTGATACCTCCATCAAAGGCAACTTCTTAAACCCCAACGAGACAAAGCCACTACACTATTCTATAGCATGTCTTGGACGCGTCGGCTAGCCAACTTCGCGGCCGAGTTGCCTCGGTCCAGAGGCGGGAGCCCGTAAAAGATTCCGTCTACGTGGTGCCCTTTCCGACGAGACGATGATGGACGAAGTATCCGCGGGAGATCGGAGTGGAGACGAAGACCGAAGGACACGGATCGCTTGGTATAGCTTCTCTACTCTTTTCTAGTTTGCTAGTTGCTAGGTTAATGGCCCGATCCGGGTGAAAAGTGCGCGGTGGTGCCGATTTGCAAAGTTCGCAAAGTTTTCGTTTCCGCGTTTCCGGCGTCGGATCGACGGCCGGGGCGCCCCCGCGGGCTTACATTGGTATCAGAGCCACGCCATTAACCATGCCTAGCTTGCTCTAGTATGTTTAGTACTCGATCGAACAAAATCCCCAAAAACCGTATTTTAGTGCACATGTGTTCTCTGTCGAAATTTTTTCTGCTCCAAAAATTTTTCAGGTTGTCTCAGAATACTGTGCATGAAATTATAAGAATTCTGGTAAAATTTGATACAGTGATCCCTTAGTACGACCGCGGAAACGAGGCCAAACCCCTGGTTTGGCCGCGGTTCCGCGGTGGGAATGTGTCTTCACTGCACAAAATTTTCCCAGTAGGCTTCTGGTTAGGAAATAGGGGTTTTGGGATATTTTCTTTGGGCCCAGATTTTCTATAAGTGCTACAGTACTGCTTGGGGCCCACTTTGATAAATTTGTTCGATCGGATATTTTAAACATGCCAGTTCACAGTATTTACATTATATCTGCGACCGTGAATGTCACTCGATCGGTAAATCCAGTCTAACTGCTATAGCCCGGTTAGACGGATTTGCGAACGTGACATTCACGTTGATGTTCTGTGTATTGCTGTGTTGTTGCGGATCGGTCGTGGGGGATAGCCTGGTTGCAGTGGTAGTACAGTTTTGTTGTATTATGTACATTTAATATTGCGGGGCGAGCGTCCGACATGTGGACTGCCGTCACTGCCTGTTTGTATTATTCTTTTGGGGCACGACCAGGTTGCGGTCGATGTACCCGTTGTATGTATATTTTACTTTCTGTACTAGGATTACCCCGCGGAGGGGTGCACGGATAGCCGGGTTCTAGAGGGCAACAAGCCCGCATCTCATGGCGTTGAGATGAAGGGGGCTTTACTCTAGAATTGGCGGGCTATTCGCCGCACTCGTAGGGGGTACAGATTGACCCAGGAGGGGTGCCCAAGTTACCGGATTCCGTGAAGTGCTGGGTGGTCCATTCGCGTTGCTGAAGGGGGCTGCCTCGCTTCAGGTTTTGGCGGGTAACTTGCCGCGCCCGTAGGGGTCTAGGATTTCATTGCACAGGCTATCCACACGACCAGGGGAACGTCGGGTTTCAGCAGCAGCTCTGTGAAACCCGGGGATCCCAGATATCTGTATTGATCTGTGTTGCTGTACATTTCTGTGTTGCTGCATTTTTATCACGCCTTGAGCGAAAATTGTATATTATAAATATATACTAGTAGATGTTGTATATGTTTTTCATCCGCGCTAGTCCAGTCCCCGCTCTGTCGTTAGTTAGCTAACCTAACGGGTGATGACGGGACCCAGTGGCGAATGCGGATGGCATATACGTACGTCAGTATATTTTCGTTCTTTGTGGTGTGATTAATTGATGGGACTGCGTTGATTCGGATCAATGCAAGATAAACAAACCTATTCTGATGTTGTTGGAACACTTTTTTAAAAAGCTGTTATTGCAAGGGCGTTCTCTTTTGTTTTGCATCGTGGTATTCAGTTGGAATATCCTGCTCCTCAGTCGACGAGGCAAGGGCCAAGATCCCTTCACCGGGAGTGACCCCTTGGACAAAAGTTTGCGTCAGGGAAATAACTTCACTATAGCCGATTACTTTTGCTTTGCATCGTGGTATTCAGATGGAATATCCTGCACCTCATTCTATGGGGAAAGAGCCGAGATCCCTTCACCGAGAGTGACCTCTTTAGCAAAGGTTTTCGTCACTATATTTTTTTAAAAGCTATCAGTTCCTTCAACGATATCAAGTTCATTACGTTAAAGGTTTTCGCCAGAAACCATTCGTAGCCCTCCGTCATTTCAGTTAAATATTCGGTAGTATTCAAGCTATGTATTTTGACCTCACGCCAAGGCATAGTGTTTGGTAGCTGCCGGGTATTTATCTGTTGCATAGATAGATGCGTTGGTTTGGGACAGTCGTACTACTATTTTGGCCTACGTCAAGGGTATGTACGGGTGGGTTCAAATTAACCAGGACAATGACGGGTAGAACTTGACATGTGACTTATGATATTTTGACCTCACGCCAAGGTCATAAGAGCATGGGGCAAAAATCCACATCGGGAGTTTCAAAAGAACTGAAACTTGCCAGATATGCGCATACCTTCTGGAGTGTAATAACGTGAGCGGATTCCGTCACGTTATCATGTGATGATAGTTGGATCCCGATTCCCACTGATGAGTTGGTTTACTCCTCGGGTGATCCCGGCTAATTCTTCTTTCAGGTTTGGGGAAGAATTTGACTTTACAGTGGGAGGTTTCCAGATTAGATAAAGTGATAATCATTCTGATCTGGGTTAGAGTGCACGCTGAGTGTTTCTTTTCTCTCTCTCTTTGGCAGCGACCATTGACCCGACCTTAGACTATGACTCGGTGACCAAGTTGACCGAACCTTCTTAACACTGGCTTTTGGATTGTCAGAGTTGCAAACCTCATTGCCACTCCTACTTTTACCCTTTTCTCCAGGACACCCCGTATTACTACGAACGTCCACTTCCATTGGACAAAACCATCGTATGGTTATATACGAACTCGAAGGGATTTATTCGAGGATGGTTTCTGGTTCTGGAGAAAACGAATAGGAATATTCAGTTGTCTTTTCCTTTTACCTTCTCTCTCAGATTGCGAGTACTCCTTGGCTTAGGAGATAGTACACCTATTACGCAAATTGGATAGTCTTCTTCCAAACCATAGGCAGGTGCCGACCGGTAGGGAATGAAGAAAGCCAATTAGCCTGAACGGTGTGCAGAAGGTATTAAGTTCAGACAAAGCAAGGGATTAGTAAGAGGGCAAAGTAAATTGCGACTGCTATTCACGACCAAACCAAGTATTTCTTCGCCAATCCTAAATCACCTTTGTATTTCTCCAGGACACTCCGTATCACTACGAAGATCCCAGTTTATTGGATAATCCATCGTATGGTTATATACGAACTCGAAAGGAACTTGTTCCAGTTCGGGGATGGATCCTGGTTCAGGAGAAATAGGAATAAAGTACATTCAGGTGTCCTTTATCTTCACCTTCTCTCGCATCGCGAGTGCTCCTAGGATTGGGACAGTACACCCATTACGCTTATTGGATAGTCTTCTTCCAAACCAAAGGCTGGTGCCGAACGGTAGGGAAGGAAGAAAGCCATTTGGCCTAAAGGGGTGTACAGAAGGTAATGACTAAAGACATATAAAGGGATTTAGAGAAGCGGCAAAGAATTATACGGTTACAGTTGTGAATCTGGATAATGGAAGAGGCATTACTAGGAATACCAGGATACCCCATCGAAACATTTCAATGTTTCAGTTTCACTGTGTACTGTTAAAAGAAAACTGATTTCCCAATCAAACACTTGCTCCAGGGTATGTATTTACCAGGTTGGATTCTCACATCTGTATGGTTTTACAGATGATGAGTGGGAGTAAGTTGTTGGGAATTGGGTGATCATCCTCATTATATCGGGATTCGTTGTAATCAGTGATATTTGAGGAAATCACCTGGGTTGTTTGCCGGTCGGCAAATATTTGGTTTTGAATATCCGTTGTTATGCACCAATTTCAAATTGATATATCTGTACGTCTATTTTTATAGAGTGAGACATACCTTTTTGAGATTATGTCTATGACATTTACCTACATCAGGGGATGGTTAGGTAAGGAGCATTGAACAGCGGTGTAATTCTTCTTAACCATAAGTACAGTTTTCAACCTACGACACACAGTGAATGAGTCACTAGACTCAGGGGACTTATACAGAGTATTGTATATTGTCCAGTGTCCATTAGGACAGAGGGGTTGGTCCTCGTACTATATTCGGTTTACTTATGACTTCTCTGGTTTTTAGATAAGTGTTTCGTAGAAACACAGGGTCCGAATTTTGAGAAGTTATAGGTATATGAATAAAGTAGAGAACCAGGTATTGCAAGTATCGGGATTCTTCAAAGTGATTGAAGATGTAGATACTTGTGTATGGTATTCAGTTGATAGTAATGATTAAGAGAACTTGCTTCTCTTTCGGATTACTCATAATTGGAAGCATTCCTAAGTTGAGTGACGCTGATCGGCCTCCTTCCATTTAGTTGACATGCACTGGAGACAGCTGCATGATTTGAATCCGGTTCAATTAAATCTATGCCTCTGGTTCTATATTGGATATAGAACAGTTCATATCTTAACGTTGTTAAGGTACGGGGAGTTGTCTGGCTTATGATTAAAACCAGACACTGGACAACTCAAGGCACGTTTCTATAATGGTTGTTTGTGGGTTGACCCAGGCTATGACGAGGGTTGACTTTCTACCATCTGGAAGATCAATAGTGATATTGTTCTTGACTCGCCACAGTTTTATTAAAAAAATGGATTTTTTCAGAAAACAGTAGTGGGAGTATGGTAGAACTGGAAGTGATTCCAGAACCGCAAACGATTACTGAAGATTTGATAAGGAACCTAAAGATTCAATCTGGATTGACATTCCGTTGGTCACTCCGCAGATAAGGTGGGTAACTTCAGGCACCCGAGAGGTACTCCGGTAGCCTCAAGGACGGTGACAGGGAAGTTCTTGTTTACCCACACTTGCCATTGCTGTTGTTCCAGGTTGTGAGACCCGGCAGGAGGATGAGTATAGCGTCGTTCTAAACTTGCTTTAGAAGTGTACGTCTATATGACTCTGCCAGAGGGTTGTCGTAGTCAGTGGGAGCAGCGGAAGCATTGGTGGGCAGGCGGCTTGTGTCTATTTATAGACTAAAGCAGATGTAGCGGAGATAGATCATCTATTTCTGACGTGACAGTCATAGGTTTGACTTCATCAGAATAAGGGATGGATCAGTTGAGAAGGTAGTAGGGTGTGATGTCATGGTATTTGGATGACATACACAGAGTAGGAAGTGATATTCCTATACTACGATCGATTATACTTTGGTCGTCACACAGTGTTTTCTCCATATGGGATTTGGACATTATATCAGACATACTGGTTACTAGATCTATGGTTTTAGATCTAGATTTGGGTGGTTTCCCAATCAGGGTACTTAGACAGCATTCTAAGAGTATTTAGAATGGACGACTCCTGGCACGGTTGTATACCTGCAGGTGATGGAGTCACCCTCTCTAAAGGTGTCTTACAGACTAAAGGGGAGAGGGATACGCATGATTGACAGATCACTTGCTTAGGCAATTGAGTCAATCATGAAATGCCAAGTACCACACCAGATGTTGTTCTTGCAGTAGGTGCAATAAGTTGATATTGATCCAATCCTGGAGAAACAATCGGAAGCAGTTTTAGAACATAAGTGAATGTTCTAGGAATTTGATAACGGCAGCCTCCTTTAGGAGACGGTTATCATTCCAGGCTTCCAAGGTGACCTGGATGGCAAAGTGGCTGTCAGAGTTATAGTTTTCCCTCTGACGAGGGGTAGTATTTTGGACAGGTGGTCCCGGTGGATACCGAGGGAAGGTATGGCGCAGGATACTGATTAAGTTCAGTTGACGATACAGTCTAAGAAGTTTGGATTTGGAGTTCATTTATGAGCTAGGTCCCATCAGACATCCAGACATTCTAAGACAGGTATTGCTCATTTCGGGAGATAGCTTTCTCCGCGAACTTGAGATAGAGAGAGACATAGAAAGAAACATCAGAGCGGATCCACTCACTGAGGCTATTCCTCAAACGCAATAGTTTCACAAACAGGCTTTGTGAGACTGACTAGTAGAGGAGTTGGGTGTTCGGTATCACACGGGCTGTGAGTATGCGATATCGCAATAATTAGCCTTGAGTGCAAGTGGGAGATTGTTGGAGATAGTGCCCTCAGAGTCAATTATTGGATCACAGGCACGTGATTGCAATGATTGAGGGGAGGACCTGTCCCAGTAGGACAGTCTTACTCAAGATGATAGTATGCTATCTGGTTTACCTTTATCATCGTGTAATGCTTTAGGTGACCTTACAGGTCACTAT
The DNA here is from genome assembly GCA_030015575.1 of Agapanthus africanus. NCBI lineage: Eukaryota > Viridiplantae > Streptophyta > Magnoliopsida > Asparagales > Amaryllidaceae > Agapanthus > Agapanthus africanus. Next base: position 516,140,511 of record JASDDO010000031.1, on the reverse strand, counting down.
TGCACGTTGATAGAACCCCTAGGATTCTTGCTTGACTACCGGCAGTATGAGGGCGATCATATACGTGGGAGCTGGTAGTCTATAAGCACATCCTTAAATGGTCCCTAGTCGTGGGAGTTTCAAGACAGAGCATCGATACTCCAGAGTAGACTAGTGTATACAGTCGAGACCCCGACGAGGGGCGGTGGCCGGTCTCACAAGCCACTGGTGTCAGTTGGTTCACCTAAGATGTATACATGTGCTCATTGGGTTATGAGTACACCGGACAGGACTCGCCGGGAACCTGCTAGTTGGGTTTATACCAGACGTCAGATAGCAGTTCCCTAGTGACATGTGTACAGGTTAGTTCATCGACCTGGGATCGTCATTTGTCTCGTGTGAGTTCCCACTGTGCTTTGATTACTACCCTACCACGGCTCAAAGGAGTCGTGCAAACAGGTTTTAGTTGGGTACAGTCCCGATCCACATGGAGGCAGTGAGCGGATCTGCAAGGGTTCGTCTCTCTCGGTATTGGGGGTGAGGTCGCGCTGTGTCGAGGAGAGCCAGAACATGAAAAGTCCTTGGCCAAGGCAGGAGATTTGCTGGTAGGTATTCCAGTAGTATCTCAGGGTGTTCTGGGATACACTCCGACACGACTTGTACCGCTTTTGGGGGTCTGACTTTTACCAACCCCCTAGGCCTGCCATGCGATGCTCATAGACGAACGGACCGGACTGTACGGATATTGTCACTGACAGGCTCAGTAGGGTGTCAGGATGAGTTCGCTCATCGACGTCCCTTTTGGTCAATACCTGGTAGCCCGTCACGTATTGGCTTATACCTCTGACGTGCTAGTGGTTAAATCCACAGCCATTGTATTGACGAGTCTTTAAAGTCCACCACACACAGTTACTCAAGTTTCGGGCGAAACGCTATAGAGGCCGTATGGAGATATGGCAGGGTTCGATCAGATACGTGCGGTATTGCACGGATCGTGATCGGACGGTTTTTACTAGCCGGGTTTGGCTTAAGCCGGATCCTAGTATTTGATAGTGTAGTTTTGTCTCTTTGCATTTGTGTTCAGTGGGAATACAAATGTGGGCATGTATTTGCGGTAGCGGGGTTTTCCTGTAATTTATTACGGGATCAGTTTTCTGAAGTTGCCAGTTTGCATTCCGTTCCGTCCGGTTTTCTTTTATTCCTTCACGGCCGGACTTTTCGATGGAGGGGTTATTTGCAAGTTCGCAAATAACTTATACTGGAGGGCTTCCTTGCATATTGTGCCTTTGTCATGATGAGATGCTTTTCTAGTCCTTTTCCATTGCTTTTCTAATGATGGGTTATTGAAAGGATGTGAGGTTAATCTTGTATTGATATATATCATTTTCTTTTTCACATTTTAAAAAAGGAGTTGTTTTCTTTTTCTCTCTCCAATCTTCTTTGTGAGATGGAGAGGCCGGCCACTTTGAGAGAGAGAGAGAGGGTGAGTTCATTTTAGATGAGGGAAAAACTTTGTTCATCTCATTCTTTTTCCTTGCTACACAATTTCATGAACCTCTCTCCAAAGTTCCTTCTTGATACCTCCATCAAAGGCAACTTCTTAAACCCCAACGAGACAAAGCCACTACACTATTCTATAGCATGTCTTGGACGCGTCGGCTAGCCAACTTCGCGGCCGAGTTGCCTCGGTCCAGAGGCGGGAGCCCGTAAAAGATTCCGGCTACGTGGTGCCCTTTCCGACGAGACGATGATGGACGAAGTATCCGCGGGAGATCGGAGTGGAGACGAAGACCGAAGGACACGGATCGCTTGGTATAGCTTCTCTACTCTTTTCTAGTTTGCTAGTCGCTAGGTTAATGGCCCGATCCGGGTGAAAAGTGCGCGGTGGTGCCGATTTGCAAAGTTCGCAAAGTTTTCGTTTCCGCGTTTCCGGCGTCGGATCGACGGCCGGGGCGCCCCCGCGGGCTTACACGAGTATCACCGGAATTTGATTCCGGGGGTTAGCTACAGGTTGTGTGTCTAAAACAATAAAGTCAACAGAGAATATGAAGTCCCCAACATTTATTAACACATCCTCTACCTCACCCCTAGGATGGGTGATAGATCGGTCGGCCATTTGGAGAGTACAGTGTGTGGTTTTCAGCTCTCCTACACCTAACTGCTCATATACAGAATACGAAAGCAGATTAACACTGGCACCAAGATCCAAAAGAGCACAGTTGATGTTCTTATCCCCAATGGTTATTGAAATCGTAGGACAGCCAGGGTCCTTCCATTTTTGAGGTAAAGCTTGGGTAAGAGTATCACTCACGGTACTAACTAAGAAAACCTTCTTTGGTACCTGAGATTTCCTCTTCTTAGTGCACAATTCCTTCAAGATTTTTGCGTAGGAAGGGACTTGTTGGACTGCATCTAAGAGGAGAATGTTAATGTTAACCTATTTAAACAACTCCAGAATTTTCTCCATTTATGGATTTTGTTTATTGGACCTCAACCGGTTTGGAAATGGAACATTTTTTTAAATTGGTTGAGTCCAATTCTTGTGGAGGAGATTGTGGAGTTGGAACGGATCCCAGAACGGTAGTTTGAGTGAAGTGAGATGTGGGTCCGTTCGGAGCAGCGATTGAAGAAGAAGAGCTATTTGAAGAATGGAGAATAGGCTCAGAAGACGAAGAAGAATCGGAAAAAACGGCAGGGGTGTCATCATCTATCCGTGTGCCAATGTTGTTGTGCAGCATCCTTCCAGATATCAATGTTGTCGCAGCACTCACATTATGGTTTGGTTTTTCAAGAGAAACATGTATATTATGTAGGTGCCCGGGATTTGGGAGTGGTTGAGATGGAAGCTTCCCTTTCACTCGCTCGCTTAAAGCCGCGTTCAGTTGTGCAATCTGGGCTTCGATGGTCTTGATGCTTTGCCCGTGTGCAGCAGTGTGTTACACCAAAGACTGAATAGAAGACTGGATGTTGGCGGTGTATTGAGTCGATTTCTTTACAAACGCCTCCAGAATCCATTCTATCGTGGAAACCTTATCGTTGTTTGACGGAACAAAGTTGAGGAAAAGAATTGTTGCAGGGTGCAAAGTTGTTCGTCGTATTTTGAAAAGGTTGGGGTTGGAACGGCTGCTGAAATTGAGTTTGTTGCTGAGCTTGTTGTTGAGGAGGAGGAGGCCTCTGGAAGTTGTTGTGGTCTTGGAATTGATGTTGGTTCTGATTCCAGATGAAGTTGGGATGGTTCCTCCAACCGGGATTGTATGTGGAAGAGTTTGGATCGTTTCTTGGTCTTTGCTGAAATGCAGCATTGACCTGATCCTGTCCTTGAGAAGGTGGGTTGTAAGGACACTCTTCGGTCAAATAGGATGGATTCGAACAACAAGCGCAAATGGTATGAGGGGGAAGAGCAGGGGCAGGAGAAGGAGATGAGAATTTTCTCTCAATTGGTTCCAGTTTCCGTGTGATTGCAGCAATCTCGGCCTTCATTGCAATTGAGATGTCAAGTTGATGAACTCCTGCCCTGGAAAGACCGAAAGAAGTAGAAGAAGAGGAAGAATTGTTCGGTCGTATGCACTCCCACTGCAGCGTTTGCTCCGCAAGATCGTCGAAGAAATGCCAAGCTTCTTCATCAGATTTGGATAGGAAGTGGCCTTGACAAATGGTCTCCAGCAACTGCTTAGTTGCTGGATTCAGGCCCTCAAATAAAGTTCAACAATGTTGTCATTTCTCTATACCGTGATGAGAACACTGAACAAGGAGGTCATTGTACCAGTCAAAGCACTCCAAAAAGGTTCGATTGGAAGCTGGGTGAATTGATTTATTTCATTTCGGATCCGTGCGGTCTTATGATTTGGGTAAATTTTTTTAAGAAACGCTTTTATAAACTCGTCCCAACTGGTTATCGAATGAGATGCGGAGCTATACAGCCACTTCTCAGCAAGGTCACACGGAGTGAAAGGAATGACTCGTAGCCGTATAGCATCATCGGACAGTTGGGTTGCCTTCATCATCGCACAAACGTTCTGGAACTTATTGATGAAGATGTAGCCATCTTCGGATTCCAGCCCGTAAAATTTGGGCAACATGTTGATGAAGTGGGGATTAATTTCGAAATTATCCCCATTGGCTGGTGGAAGTGAAAGACAGGTAGAGAGTGCGGCGCGGGTAAGATAGAAATGATTCTGGAGCGCGATTCGCTGTGGCGCTTCAACAGGAGGTGGTTGCGGGTTATTCGCGCCTAATGGAGGTGGAATAGTCCCTGGGAAGGTAAAGGGATGTTAGGAGGAAATCCTGACATCTCGGAAGAATAATTTAGTGATAGTGATGGTGAAGGTGATGGTGAGGATGTATGAACAGAATCCCGGTCAACGTCGGAATTGGCCGGCAAAGGTAAGAGTGAAAGAGGCGTGGAGGGAGTTTCGACGTCGGAGTCGATCGCGTAGTCGGTAGCGACTAACGTAACGCGGACTACGCGGGCACTAGTGTCCCGAGTCCAATCGGACATACACTAAACGAGTTTAGTATAGCCAAAGTATAGAATGTGAGGGTAAGAAAACGTCAATGGGGAAATGTGGATGAAAGGTGGGTGAAATGGAATTCTGATGACAAAGGGCAAGTTTTTATAAAAGTTTTGTTTTATTGTTTTTTTTAGAAAAAGTTTTGCAATAATATATACGGATTTATGGCACAACTTCAAACAATCACAGTCAAAACATGCACAATCATACCTAGAGCTATGGTCTTCAAAGTCCACTAAACTGCTCCTAACTATTCCAAAATGACAAGTTATGAGATAACCCTCAAATCGTCTCTTCACTTCCAATTGTGGCCAGGTAAGCATAAGTGAGGTAAGGAGGGTTCCGCTCACGAATCACCGTGAGACGGGCCTTTTAAAATTACCTTTCTCACTTGTCTCGCCTAGGCACCACAAAGTCAAGTTTAAATAAACGACCGAATGCCCACAACCTTCCTCTGTCATATTGAGCACGATAGTCCTTAGTTAGCTGAGTCTAGATATTTTTTTATTAAGTTCAAGAGTAATGCGTATGCTTTTAGTGATTTTTGGGGTCTTAGGAAGGGTGATGAAATCCCCACCCAATCTGAATTGGTGTTATAGCCCCTTAAAGTCTGTATTATTTACGCAAAACAATAACAAACAAAAATCTAAAACACTTGCAAAAATTTATTTGGCGGCGGTGCAAAGAATCCTGCACAAAAACAGTTTTATTGGAGAAGGGAAGAGGGGTTGCGCAAAGAATGCTGCAGAAAGAATAGTTCAGTGTAGTTCAGAGGAGGTGAGAAGAGGAGTGGAATACTCACAGAAGGTTTTTAAGTGCTGACGTCAGAGATTGACCGTAGTTCCACGGTCAAACCTGCATTTGTTCCGTGGCTTGACATTCGATTGGGAGCTTCAAAATTCTTCCCTGTGCTAACTGCAGTCTCCTTTTCTTAGTAAGAGCCCTTGAATCTTGATTTGGTCACTAAATTTGCTCCAGAATTGTACAGTTAACCGTGGTTCCGTCTTGATCCGCCGCGGTATAGCCGCGAGATATGGGTCTAACTCCCCATGGCTTTGGCACTGAACTTGATCTTCTTCCTATCCTGCACACTTGCACAAAAAAGAATAAAAAATAACAAGATGATTTTTATGACACAAAGAAATAAACTACCGTCTCCCCAGCAACGGCGCCATTTGATTGATAGTTATTTGGTGTGCTTAGTTTTAATTACCGCAATCAAGACGGTTTCGCTTGGTAGCTAGCCGGATGAGTACGGGTCGGTCCACGGAGAGATGGGAATCTTTTTCTCAGTGTTTTAACGAGTTAAGTCCAATTTTTCCAAGTTTTTTTACGATTAACTATGTGCTAAAATATGTATAAAGAGAGCTTGTTAGGGTTAGAATTAGGTTAGTTTGAGTTAGGAGTCGCTCACTTCTTTCGTTGCCACTCTTAATATCGATGTTACGGTAATCGGCAACAACGGGGATTAGCAAGACTAGGAAGGAAACTTGCGAGTATAAGCTAGGCTTTCCAACGCTTAGTTCCTTCCTTTTGGTCCTTATCCGTCCGTTCTGGGCTCTTAGTCGTAACCTCCGGTCAATTCAACCACAACCGGTATCACTACGGTGTCACCGCTATCATGTAGTATAGGGTGCCGTAGGGAGCGGATTGTGGTTAAATTGACGGGTGTACGAATTAAAATGTTGGGCAAAGAAAAAAGTGAGAGAGATTTCCTTCTCTCAAATTTCCCCTTATCCTACCCTAACAAGTGAGAAACTACTCACCCATTAAAAAAAAAAGGAAAATAAAACAAGGAATAAATATAGAAAGAAATGAGTTAAAGAATTGCAACTAGCTATTTGGGACCTCACATAGGCAAGGATCGCACTTAAGCATCATTGTTGTAAGGATAAAGGAAAAGAGAAGAAGAAAGCAAACAAACAAACAAATAATAACAACTATTTTAACAATTAAAATTACAAGAAAAATATAAGAACACAATTATAAGACATGCATGTTAAAAGAACTCTTCTTTATTCATCATTCACTCATGAAGCTCACTACAATATCAATGGAGAAAGATGAAGAGGAAGAAGAAACTACAAACTATTATCCTAAATCCTAATACAAGAAAAAGCTTGGTTTACTTGGCTTGGAACTGGGCTATTTATAGGTAGATATATGAAACCCTAGGGATAAATTCTGAGCCCTTACACAATTACAAAACTACCCTGAAAATCCGATCCAACTCTGAGTTGACTCGGCCGCGAATCCGCTGCATAAGTACCACATTGGTCGCGGTTCCGCGGCCCTTTGGGTGAGTTGATGTGTCGTTTTTTCTGGGGTTTTCCATGTTGTTGTTCTTATCTGTTTAGTACACTTGGTTTCTCAGAATCTCTTCATTTTTCTTCCAGATTTTCAGCAGTCCAAAAAGATGAAATGATGTGGACTTTTGCCTTCATTTTCTTGAGCTCCGCGTTGTAACCTTTGATCTTGTGCTGCCATCTTGTGCTTTGTGCATGAAATGACCATTGATTTCCATTTTTTCCCTCAAACTGGTAGGCGGCATTTGACGGATGGTGAGCGGCGACCCGTATTTTATCTGTTGTTAGCAGTAGTCCTGAATTTGTTGCGACTTTTCATGATTTTCACTGTTTAGAGCTGAGAACCTGTAACCTGCAATTATTTAGCAAACACGGATCAAGAGTACCTATCTATATGCAATGAGATCAAGAATAGGCAGTAAAAAAATGCAAAAATCTGATATGAACAGGGTTTTACAAAACCACGGTTGAGGATTTTCTCTCAAATGCTTGATTCATTATTTTCATGCTCACCATTTTTCTTCACTCTCCTCTCTAGTTCTTGAGATCCTCCACCTTCATCTACAACCTCCTCTCTACACTCTCATGTATTGAGAATCAAGAGAGGAGGTGAGACAGAAATATACATTGAACCTTACACTGCATCCTAGATTGCTTACACTAGCAATCTAAGGCCTCTAGTTGCTTCACTTGACACTTAGTGTGGAGCTAAAGCCATGGACTACATCCCTCGGGTGGATCATCTTCGACGAAAGGAGACCAATGATCAAGCACGATCCAGGAGAACCGAAGGACCAAGCAAGGACAAACAAGCTCGATCAAGGAGATCACTAAGAGCGAACGAAGAGGAAAGAAGACCGAAGGACACGGATCCTTGGGTGAGACACATCTATCACAGTAGATAGATATCCTCTTTGCATGCTAGTTTAGGGTTTATGGTAGAATCTTGGTCAGGTTCTTTAGCGCCATTTTCGAAGCCCTAAAAAATTTTGTTCTGCAAACGGAAACAGTAGATGGCCAGGGCGCTAGTGTAACCCAACAATGGCTACTCAGGTATTGAATGAATAGAAGATCAACAAGTAAACTTTTCCAAACTCCCTATAGAGCCTATAAGAAACACTTACCATACAGTCCGGTCACTTTGTCTGATATGTTGCATATCAGGTCTGGGGGTGGTATCGTCAAACCCTAATAACTTGATAAGTCATGCCAATGTGTGGCCTATAACCAATCAAGAAACTATTGATAACACTTATCTGTAAATCTCATCAGCCCTGGTCAGAGACTTGCGGTTATAGTCAATCGTGCATAGCACAACATCAACTCCCTATACCGGAACAGACAAAACCTTTCCTATCGCTTACTGCCCTCATGTGACTCGGGACTGTACCCAACTACCATCTGTTTGCATGACTCAGTAGAGACGTGGTAGGAAGGTAATCAAAGCACAGTGGGAACCATACAAGACACTTTGACGGTCTCAGGTCTACTGACTAACCTGTATAAGTGTCACCAGAGAACTGATATATGACGATAGGGATGGTACCATATAAGAGTTCACGGCGAGTCCGTTCGGTTTACACATTCTCCAATGAGCACCTATATACAATCTTTAGTGTCAAACACCAATGGTTGTGGGATCAACCATCGCCCTATATAGGGTCAAGAAACGTATACACTAGTCTACTCTGGAATATTAATGTCCTATCTCGATACTCCCTCGACTAGGAAAACTTAAGGATGTGCTTGTGGACTACACAACCCCCACCAGTATGATCTACATCATATTCCTAGTAGTAAAGCAAAACATCCTAAGAGCTTTATTAATATGTATCAGTGAAATAATAAAGTAGAACAAATGTACATGTTAAGATAAAGAGTAACCAGATAGCATACTATCATATTGAGAAAGAATGTCTTCTATGTATATATGTCCAAGCATCCACTATAATTAATAATGGCCTCTATGGCATACATATCACTAACAATCTCCCACTTGCACTAAGGCAAGTTGTAGTTTGACAAACCCAACATCCCAAAAAGTCTCTCAAACTGCATCTGGGGAAGGGCTTTCATGAGTGGATCCACTGTGTTGTATTTCGTTTCAACTCTTCTAACCTCGATCTCACGGCGATAACTATCTCCCGGACCAAGTGATACCGTCTCAAAATATTTCTGGATCGCTGATGGGACCGAGGTTCCTTTGCTAAAGCCACATCTCCATTGTTATCACAATACAAGGGTATTGGATCAAATATGGATGGAACCATACCAAGTTCAGTGATGAACTTCTTCATCCAGACAGACTCTTTGGCAGCATCGTTAGCAGCAATGTATTCATCCTCCCTCGTCTAGTTTGCAACGGTATCCTGTTTGGAACTTTTCTAACATACCGCCCTTCCGTTGAGGGTGAAGAAAAAATCCGAGATAGACTTGTTGTAATCCTTGTCACTCTGGATGCTCGAATCGGTAAAGGACACCATTTGGAGTTCTTCTTTACCATATACCAAGACCATTTGGTTAGTCCTTCGCAAGTACTTAAGAATGTTCTTTACGGCTATCCAGTGTTTCTCCCATGGGTCTGATTGATACCTACTTACCACACTGAGTGCGTAAGCTACATCCGGTCCGGTACATAACATCGCTTACATGATAGACCCGATTGCAGAGGCATAGGGTATCATATTCATGCGAGCCCTCTCCTCATCAGCCTTGGGAGATATCTCTTTGGATAGGGTGATTCCTGAGCAAGCGGATAAATTACCACGCTTGGAATCTTCCATACTAAACCTCATTAGTATGGTGTCTATGTACCTAAATTGGGACAATCCCAACATCCTTTTAGATCTATCCCTATAGATTTCTATCCCCAGAATGTAGGAGGTATCACCCAAGTCTTTCATGGAGAACTTTTGTGATAGGAAGAGTTTGACCGAGTGCAGCATAGGAACGTCATTTCCTATCAAGAGTATGTCATCCACGTACAATATGAGGAAAACAACCTTACTCTCTACTATCTTTTTATATATACATGGTTCATCTACGTTTTTGATGAAGTCAAACTCTTTAACTGCTACATCAAAACAGATGTTCCAATTCAGCGATGCTTACTTTAATCCGTAAATTGATTTAAGCAGCTTTCACACTTTTCCGCTGCTCCCACTGTCTATGAAGCCCTCTTGCTATGTTATATACAAGCTCTCTTCTAAATCTCCATTTAGAAAAGCGGTCTTGACATCCATCTGCCAGATTTCATAGTCATGGTAGGCAGCAATAGCAAGTAGGATCCGGATGGACTTAAGCATAGCCACTGAAGATAAGGTCTCGTCATAGTCGACACCTGGTCATTGACGAAAACCTTTTGCTACAAGTATATTTTGGAAGGTCTCAACCTTTCTATCTACACTGATCTTTTTCTTGAAGATCCATTTGCTCTCAATGGGTTTTACCCTTTCAGGAGCAACCTCCAAAGTCCATACTTTATTGGTGTATATGGATTCCATCTCAGATCGTATAGCATCCAGCCATTTCACAGAATCTCCACTTGTGATGGCCTGCTCAAAACTAGTCAGGTCATCATCTTCCATGATGCAATCCTCGGTCCCACCATCTATAAGAAAACCGTAGTATCTCTCGAGTGGGTGAAGAACCCTACAAGATCTACGGAGTGGCTGGGGTTCGTCCGGGATTATTGAATCCTGATGTTCTTCCAAATCTTCGGTTACAATTTGTGTTTCTGAAATTTCTTCCAGTTCTATTGCGATCCCACTAATTTCTTTTACAAGAAATTCCTTTTCTAAAAATGTGGCGTGTTGAGAAACAAACACTTTTTGTTCTTCAATATGGTAAAAAGGATATCCATTTAAATGCTTTGAATATCCTACAAACTTACACAAAACTAATCGTGCTTCGAGTTTTTCCGGATTCTGATTTTTAACATAAGCCGGACAACCCCATATCTTAACTCGCTTAAGACATGGTCTCTTCCCACTCCATATCTCATATGGTGTTTTACGCACGGATTTGGATGGAAATTGATTCAATAGATACGCTGTTGTTACAAGTGCTGTAAGTCGATGTCGCGCACCCCGCGGGTTCGCGGGGAGGCGGAGTTTGCAAAAAACTATTTTTATATGCTTCCCAATACCGACTAAAATCCAGCATCGATACTAAACCCTAGCTAACAAAACAACTATAAGGCTTAACTACTATGTAAAGAATGTTATACCTCACAGTATTATGTCCTTCGGGTCTTTTTGTTGTCCTCCTCCTCGTCATAATCTCCTCGGATCGTATACGGATCGGGTCTCCTCGTCGGTCTACTCAAGTTAAAGACGATCCACCCGAGAGTCTATAGTCCGAGCTTCAACCTCAAATCTGAGGTAACTAAGGCACCTAATTTTCTAAACTAGATGTTCTAAATGATGTAGAGAGTGAAGATGGATTAGTTTGTCTCTAAATACCCTAGGTTTCTCAATACATGAGACATTTAAGGTTAGAGGAAGAAGAAGGGGAGCTTGAGGAAGTGAGAGTGAAGATAGACCGTAGAATGAAGAAGGATATCATTTGTGATGAATAATAAATCATGAAGCATACAATAATGCAAACCACAAAATATTAAGCATTCTTGCAAAATATCTAGCATGCTTCAATTATCACTTTGTGAGTCACCCCCATGAGTCACCCCATGAGTCACTTAAGAGCCAGGCTTCATTTAATGTAAATCTCCACCTCATTTCCTCCACCTCATTAATCTTTTAATCAAAATATTAAAACCCAAATGAGGTGTCTTCTTCTAGAAGCAATCTTGAGTAAATTACAAGAATTCCCCTCATCCGTATATACATACACGTATCCGTATTCCGAAAAATGTGAATACAAAGAGACGAAAATAATCCAATAATATAGTACTAGGATCTTGTTTAAACCAAAGCCCACTAGTATTATCCGCCCGAACATCATCCGTGCATAAGTACACGTATGTGATCGAAACCCTGCCGTAAAACCATACGGCCTCTATATCTTTTGCCCGATGCAGGGAAACCTTCTGTGTATGACTCTAAAGACTCGACAGTACACTGGCAGTGAGTTTAACCACAAGCACGTCAGCGGTACTAACTGCACGTAACGGCTACCCAGGTATCTGTCGATAAGAAGGTCGATGAGCAAACTCATTCGAACTCCTACTAAGCCTATCTGTGACAATCTCCGTACAGTCCGGTCTATTCATCTAAGAGTATCGCATATCGGGCCTAGGGGCGGTAGCCATCAGACCCCTAATAGTACAATAAGTCGTGCCGAAGTAGAGCCCAAAAACACCCTGAGAAACTATTGGAGCACCTACCAGTAAATCTCGCTTTCCCTAGCCAGGGACTTTGTGTAATGGCTTTCCGAACACAGCACAATATCAACCCCCAATATCGGGAGAGACGAATCTTATCTAATCGCCACTGCCTCCAAGTGCTTCGGGACTGCACCCAACTACTACCTGTTTGCATGACTCCTTTGAGCCGTGGTAGGGTAGTAATCAAAGAACAGTGGGAACACACTCGAGGAGAAGTAGCAGTGTCAAGTTGACGGACTAAGCTGTACTCATGTCACCTGGGAACTGCTACCCGACGATAGGTATAATACCTACCAGAAGTTCCCTATGAGTCATGTTCAGTGTTCTCATAACCCAATGAGCACCTGCATACTATCTCCGGTACAACGTACAAATGGCTGTGGGACAGACCACCTCCCGTGCTGGGATGAGAAGCGTATACACTAGTCTACTCTGGAGTATCGATGCCCCGTCTCGATAATCCTACGGCTAGGGACCTGTATAAGGATGTGCTTATAGACTATCCAGCCCCCACTAGTGTGACTGCCATCAAAACGCTGGTAGTCAAGCAAAGATCCTAAGAGCTCTACCAATATGTATAAGCGATATGCTAAAAGAAACACATGCACATATTTAGGTAGAATCAAACCAAGTAGCATACTACCATTTTTAGCAAGACTGTTATTATATTCGTGTATATCTCAAGCTTCCAATATGCAATATACAAACCAATATGATACAATAATGTCTCTAGGACATATATCACTAACAAGTGCATATCCCTAGAATGAAAGAGGTAACTCAGCATTACTCATCATAGAGCGTACCATATCCAATAGGGTGCAATGCATCCATTCTGATACACCGTTGTGCTGTGGTGTATACGAAAGAGTAAGCTGAAAGAGAATCTCATTCTCTTTTAGAAAATCTCGGAATTTCGTGCTCAAGTATTCGCCTCCTCGATCAAATCGGAGGATTTTAATATTTTTTTCCTGTCTGGTTCTCTACTTCGCTCTTATATTTCTTGAATTTCACAAAAGTTTCAGATTTGTGTTCCAACAGGAACATATGTCCGAATCTAGATAGATCATCTGTGAATGTAAAGAAGTATGAGAAACCACCCTTAGCATGTGTAGACATATATTCATACCAGAATATTACATTTAATACCGCCCATTCTTCTGCTCGTTTGTATATAACTAGGTGCTTTTGATCTGTGTTTGCTACATGATTACAGGTTACAAGTTCCCGGTCCAGAATAATGCAAATCACGCAAATCTCTATAGTTATGACAAAATCCAGAACATCTGCCAAAATCAGATAAAATTCGGGTTTCGGTCATCCACACCCGTCAAGTGCTGTCTACCAGTTCAAAAAACAAGACGGATACAGCGGTCATTCGTGTCTCTGACAAGCACAGAGCATGAGGAAGGCAGCACAAGAAATAAGGTGCAACGCGGAGCTCGAGGGAGATCAAGGCCAAAATTCAAAAAAGAGTTGCCATTTTGGACTGTTGGAAATCTGAACATAGTTTGGAATTATTTTGCAAATTTAAACCTGCCAAATAGAAAAACGAAGCAACACGAGGAAGAACAAGAAAAACGGCGCACAAATTCTTCCAAACAACTGTGAAAGCGTGGCTAAAGTATGGAATAGGCGGCGGAACCGTGGCCATGACGTGGCATCTCGCAACCAATTTTTGGGATGTTTTTGTAATTGTATATGGGCTCAGAATATGGCCCTAGGGTTTCACTCCTCTGCCTATATATACTCCAGATTTGAGCCAACCATGGAGGCTTTTTCCTTTCCTTAGATTAGTGTAGTTGTAGTGTAGTTTCTTCTTCTTCATCGTATATTGTCCATTAAAATTGTAGTGAGAGCTTTTTGAGTGGAAGATTACTGAAGATAAGGGTTATTTATATCTTCTATTATTAATTTCTTGCAATATATTTTTAATTCCTAGCTTAACTTTTATTATTTGTTGGTTTTTTTGTTCTTCTTCTTCTCTTCCAATCTTTATTTTCAAGCCATGATACTCAATGGAGTACCTTGCTTAGGTGGGATCCCAAGTAGTTAGGTTGGTATCTTTTGTAAACCGTATTTTTCCATTCTTTTTTCTCCTCTTCTTGTTTTATTTTCTTTACAATGTGTGAATAATTTACTCACTTATTAGGTCTAAGGAAGATTGGTATGAGGGATGGAAAATCCGTTGTGTTTTTCTTCGCCAAACAACTTGAAGTGAAACTAGACCAAACAAACACAACCCCCTCTCTTAGGCGCGCTATAAGTGATATATAGCTGCGACCTAAGTCGAGAATTCCTTTAGGCGCACTACAACGTGACATGCAGTTTGATAGTGTATATGCCCTAGGGGCCATTATTGTATCATACTAGCTTGTATATTACTTAATGGAAGCTTGGGATATTCACGGTTATATTAACAGTCTTGCTAAACATGGAAGTATGCTACTTGGTTTATATCTATCTTAATATGTGTATATGTTAGCATATCGCTAATACATATTGATAGAGCCCTTAGGATCTTGCTTGACTACCAGCATTGTGATGGCAGTCACACTAGTGGGGGTTGGGTAGTCTACAAGCACATCCTTTTTCAGGTCCCTAGTCGTAGGATTATCGAGACAGGGCATCGATACTCCGGAGTAGACTAGTGTGTACGCTTCTCATCCCAGCAGGGGAAATGGTCTGTCCCGCAGCCATTAGTACGTTGTACTGGAGATAGTATACAGGTGCCCGTTGGGTTACGGGTACACCGGACAGGACTCGCAGGGAACTGTTGGTTGGTATTATACCCGTCGTCAGTTAACAGTTCCCAGGTGACATGAGTACAGCATAGTCCGCAGACTTGACATTGCTGCTTCATCTCAAGTGTGTTCCCACTGTTCTTAGACTGCTACCCTACCACGGCTTAAAGGAGTCGTGCAAACAGGTAGCAGTTGGGTGCAGTCCCGAAGCACTTGGAGGCAGTGGCGGTTAGATAGGATTCGTCTCTCTTGGTATTGGGAGTTGATATCGCGTTGTGTTTGAAGAGCCATTATGCAAAGTCCCTGGCCAGGGCAGACGAGATTTACTGGTAGGATTTCCAGTAGCTTCTCAAGGTGTAATGGGCTTCACTCCGACACGACTTATACCGCTTATAGGGGACTGACGATTGCCACACCCCTAGGCCCGATATGCGATAGTCCTAGACGAACAGACCAGACTGTACGGAGATTGTCACATCAGGCTCAGTAGGAGTTCGGATGGGTTTCCTCATCGGCCTTCTCATCAACATCTACCTGGGGCCCGTTACGTACAGCTAGTACCGCTTGCGGCCTGTGGTTAAACCCACTGCCAGCGTAAGTGTCGAGTCTTTAGAGTCCCACACAGAGAGTTTCCCTGCTTCAGGAGAAACGATATAGAGGTCGTATGGTTTTACGACAGGGTTCGGACACATACGTGCATTTATGCACGTACGATGTTCGGACAGTTTTTACTAGCGGGCTTTAGTTTAAGCAAGGTTCTAGTATTGGATTATTGTATTTATACAGTCTCAGTTTTTCCGTGTTTTACGGAAGGGAGGGGCATTCTCGTAATTAGTCAAGAAGCTTCTAGAAGATTGATGAGGTGGAGGCTTAGGTGGAATTTGCATTAAATGGATTAGTGACTCATGGTGTGATTCATCCAAATGAGTTAATGAAACATTTATTGCTTAATGACTCATGAGATGATTCACCTAAAGAGAGTTAATGAAGCATGGTTGATATTATTATTATGTTATTCATTTTAATAATTATCAAGCTTCATATATTCTAAAATGAGACATAATTCATTATCATTCACACTCACACATTCTCTCTCCTCAAGCTCTCTCTCTTCAAAGAACTAACCCTAACCTCTCATGTGTTGAGATCCAAGGGTTAGCAAGACTAATAGATCCCTAATTCTCTTCTATATCCTCTAGGTTACTTTGATTAGCACTCATAGCAACCTAGTTACCTCAAGTGAGAGGTTAAAACGTGGAGAAGTAGCTCTCGGGTGGATCTTCTATCACATCGAGGAGGCCGACGAGGAGGTGATCAACGAGAACAAGAAGGACTTGATTCATTAGGTATAATCATCTATCATAGTAGCTAATCACTTCTATATAGTTGTTAGTTAGGGTTTAGCAAAGATCCGTAAAGTTAGTCGATATTAGTTTAAACAAAATGATTGTTTTACCTATTCCACCTCCCCGCATCTTGTGGGGTGTCTAACGTCGACTTACAGTGGTATCAGAGCCTCGCTAAACCATAACTAACTTGTTAGCAAAGTCATTAGAAATTCGATCGCAAAACGAACACGAAAAAAATCATTTTCACCATGTTTCTGCCGATTTTAAAACGGGGTCTAAAATTTTTTCAGGGACCCTTAAAAATACAAGCAGAGAATTTTAAGAATTGTGAAGAAATTTGGGACTGTGACTCGACCATAGCGCCGCGGAACCGCCGCCGATCCAAGCGATCCGCCACGGATCCGCGGCCGAGTTGACTCGGAGTCAACCCAAATTTGCTCAGTTATTCTTCTGTGTTGATGTTGTGTTTTCTGGGATGATTTGTTTCTGCTCAGATTTTAGGTGCACAGAGAATTGTTTGAAGTATAATCATTTGTGTTCCTTGATCGAAATTCTAAGATATTTGGCTAACTTGATTATATCTGTGTTGTGTTTAATGTGTTTGTAAACCTCCCCTAACTGCTAGTATGTCGATTAGCAGGGGGTTGCACATTTCTGTAATGGTTTTTACTGGTTTGTGATTGTGGACTTGTTGGATTGTCGTGAATGGATAGCCTGGAATGTGAGACGAGTGTTTCTTTCATTCAAATGTAATTTATAAATTGTTGTAATATTCTTTTGCGGGGCACATCCGGGTTGAGGTTGTAGCCACTGTTGTATTATTTCATTTACCGTTTTCTGCTCCTAGGATAGACCCAAGGTGGGGTGCACAAACTACCGGGTACTTTGAAGTGTTTAGTGGCCTACTCACATTGTTGAGGGAGACCGCTTCACTTCGGGTACTTGGCGGGTAGTTTGTCGTACCCGTAAGGGTCTAGGGTAGGGTTTCGGCTATTCATCGTGACTGTGTAATCCGTCTTTCTTTGTAGGCTCAAAAGAAATGTGGATTCGTAGAAAATCCAATATGTTCATCTGTGATCGGGAATGCCTATTATTGCGTCTAACGAATGTACAATATCTATATATGATAGCTATTAGACGTCACTTATGTTTTACACCCGCGCTAGCCCAGCCCCCGCTCTGTCGTAAGTTAAGTAACCTAATGGGTGAATGACGGGGCCCAGTGGCGAATGCGGATGGCATAAGAGGATGTTGTATTTTCGTTGTTTTCTGCAATGATAGGTTAATTAATGGGACGCATTATATTAATGCAAAGAAAATAAACCAAAGTTGAATCGTTGGAACAGTTTAAAAGAAACCACTCGGTTATTTTTAAAACAGAAGATATTTTTAATTGCGGAGCTTAACCACTCCTTTTAAAAGCTATCAGGTTCCTTCGATCATATCAAGTTCACTATGTTCACGGTTTCGCCAAAACCATTCGTAGCCCTCCGTCATTTCATTTGGGTATTCAGTAGTATTCAAGCTATGTATTTTGACCAACGCCAAGGCATAGTGTTTGGTAGCTGCTGGGTATTCATTTGTTGCATAGATAGATGAGTTGTTTTGGGATATTCGTATTACCATTTGGCCAACGTCAGGGGTATGTACGGGTGGGTTCAAATTAACAAGATAATGATGGGTAGAAATTGACATGTGACTTATGACATTTTGACCAACACCAAGGTCATAAGAGCATGGGGCAGAAATTTATATCGGGAATTTCTAAAGAAACCGAAATTTGCAAGGAGTTGCATACCATTTGGAGTATAATAATTTTGGTAGGTTCCTTCAGCTTTATCATACGATGATATTTGAATCCCGATCCTACTGTGAGTATCCGCTACTCATCAGAAGATTCGTCACTTAACGATCAATGCTATAAACCAAGTAGGTGTCGAGAAAGGTGTCAGCGGGGCTACGCCCTAGAGAAAAGATGTTATTTAATTAAGGAACTTCGCGAAAGCGTCGTAAAACCTCCCTCGAAGTACCGACACCGGCCTGGCTGAACGGTTAAGAAAGTATTGTACGGTGAGAATAGTCCTGACTAGTTCTTCCTTTTTGGTTTGAGGAGGGATTCGAGAAACAGTGGGAGCCATCCTGTTTAGATAAACTAAAAACCACTCTAAACTTTCAAGAGCATCATGCTAAAGTGTTCCCTCTCTCTCTCATTGCAGCGACCCAGAACATGGCAGGCCTTAAGTTATTATTAGATAAAAATATTTTAACAGGGCCAAACTATAAAGATTGGTTCCGGAATATTAAGATGGCAATTACTTATGACAAATTGGGGTATGTCCTTACCACTAAGGCACCTGCTATCCCTGGTCCAGAATCCAGTGTCGCAGATAAGGAAATCCGCAAGACCTGGGAGATAGATTGCGCGAAGGCTAAATGCATCGTGCTTGCCTCTATGAATAATGAACATTAGAGGAGGCATGAGAATATGGATCTAGAATCCATATTTCTCCACGCCAAGGAACTGTATAGAGAGAAATCTCGTATAGCTAGATACGAGACCTCGAAGAACTTGTTTCAGTCGAGGCTGGCCGTCGGATCATCTGTAGGAGAACATGTCCTTAAGATGATTGGCTATATAGAAGAGCTCGCGGACCTCGGGACAACATTAGAGAACGAGCTATATACAGACTTGGTTCTTCAGTCCCTTCCTTCCACCTACGCCCAGTTTATTCTGAATTTCAACATTCAAGGAAAAGAAGTTGAACTTCCAGAACTCCTTAACATGTTGAGGAGTGCAGAGGGCGCCTTGCAGAAAGCAAGGGAAACACCCACTATATTTGTTCGTGGTGCTTCCTCTTCCAGGTCCAAGGAAAGGGCCATAGGAAGGAAGAAGAAGGCCGCTAACAAACCAAGAGGAGGTGTTGGTAAGGTGGGAGTTAAGGGAAAGGCAAAGGTTGCGGTGCCAGTAGTGGCAAAGGACGAGTGCTTCCACTGTTGTAGGAAAGGCCATTGGAAGAAAGATTGCAAAGCTTGGATTGCCAAGAACCAGGACCCGAGGCAAGTTGTGGCTTTGACTTCAGGTGTGTTTGTAATTGAAAATTGACTGTCAACCAACTCTACTTCCTGGGTATTGGATACCGGATCAGGATCTCATATATGCAATTCATTGCAGGCACTGAGAAACCGTAGAGTGCTGAAGGTTGGTGATATGACCCTCCAGGTTGCTAACGGAGCTAGCGTGGGTGCTGTGTCCGTAGGGGATTATCACCTTGGATTGACGAGTGGACATATTTTGGTTTTACGCAACTGTTTTTGTGTACCTAGTTTAACGTGTAATATCATATCAGCTTTGTTGTTATCAAAAGAAGGTTATGATTTTACGTTTGTAAGCGATCTTGTTAACATCCACCTTAATCATGGTTTGATTGGGTCCGGTACACTAGATAACGGTATATACGTGTTAAACCAATTACAGATTTTCAATGTCCAGAACACACTAAAAAAAAAGTCTCCAGATATAAATCAGAGTTTCTTATGGCATTGTAGACTAGGTCACATTAATGAGACAAGGTTAACTAAGTTACATAGAGAAGGATATTTGGATCCGTTCGAAGATCAATCTTATGCCACTTATCAATCATGTCTCATAGGAAAGATGACAAAGACTCAATTCACTGGACATGGAATAAGAGCGAGCGAGCTCTTAGGACTCATACACAGCGATGTATGTGGTCCAATGTCTACACATGCAAGAGGCGGTTTTTCATATTTCATTACTTTTACGGATGATTACTCTAGGTATGGATTCATTTTCTTAATGAAACATAAATCCGAGGCCTTTGAGAAATTCCAAGAATATAAGAATGAAGTAGAAAACCAAACCGGCAAAAGTATCAAGACATTTAGATCTGATCGAGGTGGTGAATACTTAAGTGCCGAGTTCCTGGGTTACCTAAAAGAGAAAGGAATTCTCTCTCAGCTTACTCCTCCATACACTCCACAGCATAACGGTGTATCGGAAAGACGGAACCGAACCCTATTGGATATGGTACGTTCGATGATGAGTAATGCTGAGTTACCACGATCTTTCTGGGGTTATGCGCTAGAATCAGCAGCATATCTTTTGAACAGGGTTCCTACCAAGACTGTGCCTACCACACCATATCAGATGTGGAGTGGGAAGAAACCATATCTTCAGTATCTGAAGATATGGGGATGTCCAGCTTTTGTTAAAAAGCAGCATGCGGACAAACTCGAGACACGATCAGTACAGTGTATGTTTGTGGGATATCCAAAGAACTCCAAGGGATATTATTTCTATTACGCAGAAGAACAAAAGGTTTTGGTTTCTCGTAATGCCCATTTTCTAGAACAGCAATTTTTAGAAAATGAAACAAGTGGAAGCGTAATAGAACTGGAAAAAATTCCAGAACCACAAGTTACTACTGAAAGTTTGGTAGAACCAGAAGTTCAAGAAGAACAGGACATTCCCGAACCCCTCCGCAGGAGTAGTAGGCCGTCTCATCCGCCTGAGAGATACTACGGTTTTCTCATAGACGGGGATAGAGAGGATTGCGTCATTGATAATGATGAACCTACTAGCTTCCAGCAGGCCATCCAGAGCGGCGACTCAGTAAGATGGCTGGATGCAATGCGGACCGAGATGGAGTCCATGTACACCAACAAAGTATGGACTTTGGACTTTGCTCCAGATGGGGTAAAACCCATATGATGCAAATGGATCTTCAAGAAAAAGATTGGTGTAGATGGACAGGTAGAAACCTATAAGGCTAGACTTGTTGCAAAGGGTTTTTGTCAAAGACCTGGTTTGGACTATGACGAAACTTTTTCTCCAGTGGCTATGCTCAAATCCATTCGGATCCTTCTTGTAATTGCCGCCTTCCATGATTATGAGATCTGGCAGATGGACGTAAAGACGGCTTTTCTAAATGGTAATTTAGAAGAGTGCGTCTATATGGATCAGCCAGAAGGTTTCAATCAGAGTGGGAGCAGCGGGAAAGTATGCAAGTTGCTTAAGTCCATTTATAGACTAAAGCAGTCATCGCGGAGTTGGAACATCTGTTTTGATGAAATGGTCAAAGAATATGACTTTATCAAAAATCCAGATGAACCATGTATATATAGTAAAATTGCAGCACGAACTGTCGTATTCCTCGTCTTGTACGTGGATGACATTCTCTTGATAGGAAATGACATTCCTATGCTACAATCTGTCAAAGGATTCTTGTTACATAGGTTCTCCATGAAAGACCTGGGTGATGCCTTTTACATACTAGGGATCCAGATCTATCGTGATAGATGTAAGAGGATGTTGGGACTTTCGCAGTCCAGGTATATCAACACTATACTGAAAGGATTCAGTATGGAAGATTCTAAGCACGGTAATTTACCGGCTTGTCACGGAATCACCCTATCCAAAGAGATGTCTCCCAAGACTAATTTGGAAAGGGATCGCATGTCAGTTATACCCTACGCTTCTGCGGTAGGCTCTATATATGCGATGTTGTGCACCAGACCAGATGTAGCTTACGCACTAAGTGTGATAAGCCGGTATCAGTCAGACCCAGGGGAGAAGCACTGGATAGCAGTAAAGAACATTCTCAAGTACCTGAGAAGGACTAAGGAGATGTTCTTGGTTTACGGCGGAAAAGACCTCCAGATCGAGGCTTTTGCTGACCCCAGCTTCCAGAGTGACAAGGATGACTCCAAGTCCATGTCAGGTTATGTCTTTACCCTCAATGGAGGGGCGGTGTGCTGGAAGAGTTCCAAGCAGGACACCGTTGCTGGCTCGACGATGGAAGCGGAGTATATAGCTGCTTGCGATGCCGCAAAAGAAGCAGTCTGGATAAAGAAATTCCGCACGGAACTTCAGGTGCTTCCATCCATTGTTGATCCAATACCTCTGTATTGTGAAAACAACGGGGCTATAGCTTTAGCGAAGGAACCCAGGTCCCATCAGAAGTCCAGACACATCTTAAGGCGGTATCACCTGATCAGGGAGATCATCGATCGCCGGGAGATTGAGGTCTGGAGAGTTGCTACAGAGGAGAACACTGCAGATCCATCACAAATTCCTTACCACAGACTCAGTTTGAGAGGCTATTCGAGATGATAGGTCTTCGATACGCCAGTACATGGCCCTAGTGCAAGTGGGAGATTGTTAGTGTATATGCCCAAGGGGCTATTATTGTATCATACTAGCTTGTATATTACTTAATGGAAGCTTGGGATATTCACAGTTATATTAACAGTCTTGCTAAACATGGTAGTATGTTACTTGGTTTATATCTATCTTAATATGTGTATATGTTAGCATATCGCGAATACATATTGATAGAGCCATTAGGATCTTGCTTGACTACCAGCGTTGTGATGGCAGTCACACTAGTGGGGGATGGGTAGTCTACAAGCACATCCTTTTTCAGGTCCCTAGTCGTAGGATTATCGAGACAGGGTATCGATAATCTGGAGTAGACTAGTGTGTACGCTTCTCATCCCAGCAGGGGAAATGGTCTATCCCACAGCCATTAGTACGTTGTACTGGAGATAGTATACAGGTGCTCGTTGGGTTATAGGTACACCGGACAGGACTCGCAGGGAACTGTTAGTTGGTATTATACCCGTCATTAGTTAACAGTTCCCAGGTGACATGAGTACAGCATAGTCCGCAGACTTGAAACTGCTGCTTCGTCTCAAGTGTGTCCCCACTGTTCTTAGATTGCTATCCTACCACGGCTCAAAGGAGTCGTGCAAACAGGTAGCAGTTGGGTGCAGTCCCGAAGCACTTGGAGGCAGTGGCGGTTAGATAGGATCCGTCTCTCCCGGTATTGGGAGTTGATATCGCGCTGTGTTTGGAGAGCCATTACGCAAAGTCCCTGGCCAGGGCAGACGAGATTTACTGGTAGGATTTCCAGTAGCTTCTCAAGGTGTAATGGGCTTCACTCCGATACGACTTATACCCCTTATAGGGGACTGACGCTTGCCGACCCCTAGGCCCCATGTCACGCCCCGCTTCCCAAAATACGGAATACGAGGGGTTGACAAGGCCAGCCATGCTCCTATGGTCAAGGATACATCCTGCCGTAGTCACACTTCGGCTTCCAGCTTTACATGGTAATCAGTAAATAATGCGCAGGCAATGAGAAATGCAGTAACTGAAACGAAATAATATAAAGAACTGACCTGAGGGGAAACAAAAGAATATAACTCTGGATAGCAAATCGAGGTGTCTGTGATATGCGTCTGGTCCTGGTCCAGGCTAAATCCTCTCCTCACACTGAGCATGCATACTCAGGTCGTCAGAGCGACACAATAGCAATATAATATATAAATTCATGTGACAACTCTAACAGTGATAATAAATATATATAACAGTGAATCAATGACGGTATAGGTATGAACACGTAGTAATCAATGCAGTGGAACAGTAAAAGCAGTAAAATAATATGCCAAGTATGTCAACACAGTAAGTATGTATCTCAATGCCATCATCCCTATCGGTCTCTAAGTCTCAATGTACAGGTCACTAAGCCTATCGTCAGTCCAAGTGTGAGAGTCAACCACTCGCGAGTGTCCTCCACCCAAGGGCAAGGGACCACGGGCCCAACATGTAAATCACGGTAATAATCATATACCCTGTAAATCTCCATATATCTCCCTAAATATATAAGCCGGCATGGGACTCCCGAGATTCTGTTGAACTCATACTCAAACTACCCCACACCCCGTGGTCTACATCAAACGCTAACCATAACCCTAAATACCAGTCGGTCGGTGACAAGTCTGCGCGAGAATTGGAGGCAGGACCTCCATCAAGCACGTCCCGACTAATACCTAAGATAAATGACAGAGTCTGATGTCTTATCTGTGACACCCATGCAAGAGCTTCCATAAGTGTCCCATACCACTTATAGTTACACGTACACGCGTCCCACAGACGTCGACAATGCAATAAAATCATAAGGTTCACTGATTGTGTACAAGTACGTATCACTTTCACTTATTCACTGATACATGAACACTAACGTACTTGTCACAATCATCACTAATACCTAACACTGGGTAATGCACGTTATCACTCGGTTATCAATGCAATGATATGGGTATGATATGATGCGTAAACAGTATATAAAGCATGATTAGGGTGTCATGAATCGATAATCTACCACTTGCATAATTTATCATAAATCATACGTTTACAGTTTAGTGAAACGATGAAATGGGAATAAATAGTATGTTCAGTTATCTATCCAGCGAATCTGGTTACAAGCCAATCGGGTTCCAGGATCATTAATTATAGCCATTTCATATTAAGCGTTCACGGCTGGAATTCCGGTTTCAGAATCGGAAGTCTGTTTCGCAACGCATTTTAATCCCAATTGGGATCAGATTATAGCGATGTTACAGTTGAATGAAATCTAGGGTTCTCAGTAAAGTTTTCAACTCAATGGACGGTTTCTCAATCGCGTCTGTACGTTATGAGTTATACACTGTTCAATACTAATATGTCAAATTCTGATTCTGTTGGGACTGTTATACGTCCACATCTATTAAATTACAGATTAAATATCAAACGATAACGAAACAGGATGAAACCGCTTGTGTTGTCTATCTAACAGATTCACCTATGATAAACAGTGGAGTTCCGCAACCTACGAGTTCAGGAAACAGAGTGGTGCTCATTACGGGACAGCACACAGTAAACAGAGTCACTCTGGACTGCAGTCCAGAGTCGCACTCCGATCCAAATATTGTCACAGTTTAAGTATAGAAATAATTAGAAATTTACATAGGGTTATAGTTCGTCGAGTCTGCTTCGTTTTAACCCTAGAACGCATCATTCTAATGTGTATGTAATTTATAGCGATTTTAACGGTTTTCAGGTACAATAAAATTCCAGTTTTACGAGTGAACTT
This sequence comes from Agapanthus africanus, assembly GCA_030015575.1. Classification (NCBI taxonomy): domain Eukaryota; kingdom Viridiplantae; phylum Streptophyta; class Magnoliopsida; order Asparagales; family Amaryllidaceae; genus Agapanthus; species Agapanthus africanus. Next base: position 516,115,342 of record JASDDO010000031.1, on the reverse strand, counting down.
GGGGGTAGTCGTTTTAGTCGTTAACGGTCATATTATCCAATGAAATTCACACACTAGGTTCACAGCCATACGGGACAAACTATACCATTTAGTTCCGTCAAATTTGAAGAGTATTTTCATTGGGAACACACGTCGAACAGGTGTGGCACACAATTGATCTTAAATTGTACCTTTATGATTTAAGTAATCTAAGATTGTAACTTGAGTATATAGCATGTAAGAAAGTAAAATACTTGCCTGGCGACGTGTAAACGACGGTACGGCAACGGAAACGGCACGATCGCGACACACGCGCTGCACGGCAATTTGACTTGGCTCGAACTCGAGTCTCGGCAGCGACAGTTTGGTTGCTGGGGTCTTGACGGCGAGGGTGGTGGTTGTTGGTGTGGGGTCGCTCGCTGTGGTGGTGGCCGGAAGAGGAGATGAGGGGAGAGAGGTGGTGTTAGAGAGTGAGAGAGAGAAAGAGCCGAGAAGAGAGAAAGAGAGAAAGAGTAGAGATTAGAGAGAGAGAGTGAGTGAGAACAGAGTGAGGGAGATCGGGAATGAGAAGGGGAGAGGGAGATCGGGAGATGACGATGATGATGTTGACGAAGAGAGTGCAGGGGAGGCTCGCCGGCAAGGGGGGTACGGGCGTGGGCTCGAGAGATGGAGAACGGAAATGAGGGGGCGAGGAGAGGGTGGTGAAGAGGAGAGAGGTGCAGAAGACGGGGTCGTGAGCGTTGTACGCGGTGGTGAGGTCGTCGCCGTCGTCGAGGCAAGCGGGTGATGGGAGATGGAAGCGGGAGTGGGTTCGAGAAAGAAGGAGGAAGTCGAGGGAGAAAGGGAGTGGGGAGCTCGGGTTGATGGTGGTCGATGGTGGAGGTGAGGGAGAGAGGAAGAGAGGTCATGGTCGTCGCCGTCAGGGCGTGCGACGTTGGGTGCTCGGCGATAGGGAATTGGGTGTGCAATGGGTTTGGGTGAGGGAGTGGGAGGAGGAGAGAAAGAGATTTGAGGAGACGAGGGTGCGCGTCGAGTGGACCGTGAGGGGGCGCGTCGTGGGGGTAACGGTGAGCGAGCGTGGCGAAGGAGACGGCGGAGAATGCGGATCGCGAGCGGGGGAGGCGGAGGTGTGTCGAGCGAGCGGAAAATAGGAAGTAGCCGTTGGGAAGAGATGGCACTGTAGGAGGCGGGTCGGGTTCGATTTGAAGCGGGCGTGGGGTGTGAGGTGCGGTGCGGGCTTGGAGAGCGGGCTGGGCCAGGGTTTGAGAAGGAATTTACAAGAATTGTTAAGGAAAAGATATGGGCTCGGATGGGGGATGAGGCTGCTGGGTTGGGCCAAGAAAATAGAAGGGAAGAAATTAATTGGGGAGAAAGAAAGAAACGGCTGGGGATGAATGAGTAATTATATCAGGGAAAGAAAATATGTAGTGGCTGAGGGAAAAATGGGTTTGGGTGTAATAAAGAAATTAAGTTATTTAGAAAGAATGGGCTTGAGACCGGGCTGAAGGAAAATTATAAGGAAAAGAATTTGATGAGGGGAGTGGGCCAGAGGAATTTTAAATTTGATTTCTAGGCTGGGAAAAATGTGCTTGGGCCGGAGGGGAAATTTTAAATATTTTGGGAGAAAATGGTTTGGGGTTTAATTTCAATAAAATGAAAACGGCAGGGGAATTGGTGCGGGGCTGAGGGAAAATAAAGGCGATGAATTTTCTTTAAGAAAGGAAAAGGCTGGGCTCAAATAATCTTAACTTAAAATGGAAAAAGGAAACGGCTGGGCCGGAGGAAAAAGGTAAGGTCTGGGTTTAATGGAATTTTGAAAATAAATAGATAATTATAAATAAATTTTATAGGTGAGCAAGAAATACGGATATAGGCGTATAAAAAGGGGCTGGGTATTATATCATACCACCCTTACAAAAATTTCGTCCTCGAAATTTAAAACTAAACGATAAGTTGTAAAATCAAAAAACTGAAGTTACCATATCATAACTAACTCATAATGGTTTACTTAAAACGGTGGATGAAATTTTTGAGGGTATATATATGCAAGAACAACACACAAAAGGATGGATTTAAATAAGTATACGGCAGGAACAACTATAAGGACGAACTACAAGTACACGAGAAAATAGATAACAATAACGAACAAAAATGATCAAGGCGTGTTCAATAAAATCGAAACCCAAATGTGTGCTCATATAAGTATATCAAAAGTAGTAAGGTAGAAATAATAGTATAAGACACCACCATTTATAATAGTAACCATAGGCACAATACCCGAAATAAAGTAACGATAATAAAGTAGTGAAAGATTTGTCGGTAGGTTAAAACATTTTATGACGATGTATCGATCAGATAGTTTTAAAATGTAAGTCCACGTTGCCCACCCCGGTGCTTGCGGGGAGGCGGAAAACGGAATAAAAATCGGATTTTTATCATGCTAGGCAACATGGACTAGACAAAGGAGGATCTTTGCTAAACAAAAACTAGCTAAAGGGAAGAATGGTAATACCTAGGGCTTTATGTCCTTCTCTCCTTGCTCCTTGGAGTAGTAGAAAGGGATCACCTTTGTCGTCTTCTCACGTCGAAGAAGGATCCACCCGAGAGCCTCAACCTTTGGCTTCAACTTCAAGCTAGAAGTAACTAGGGTGCTAGAAGTGCTAATCCTAGAACCCTAGATGAGAGTAGAGATTACTATGGAATGGTTTTTCTCAAGCTCAAGTGTTTCTCAACACATGAGAGGGGAGAGCTTGAGGAAGAGGAAGAGCAAGAGAGAGAAAGTATATGATAGAATGAGAGAATAATGAAGCATTCTCACATATATGTGTGAATTATTGTAAATTGAAAATTAGTGAGATAATTGTCATGGCTTAATCAAGACATGACCATTATCATTTCATTTTTAATGCAAATTGCAAGGATCAAAGAGCATCTTCCAAATGAAATGATGATGGTCAAAGTGTCAACCTAGGTCAACAAGTCAAGAATGTCAAATGGTCAACAACCATAACCATGTACAATTATATTAAACTAATATCAATTAACCATAATACACACATAAGCATTAGGGTTAATAAAATGACAATAGTCATTAACCCTAATCAAAGTCCTCTCCCTCTGTCTCAATCAACTGTGTATACGCACCCGTATTCGTGATCCGAAGAACACGAACACAATGAGATAAAACCAATCCTAAATCATATACTAGGATCCGGCTTAAACCAAAGCCCACTAGTATAAGCTGCCCGGACAGCAAACGTGCACAAGTGCGCGGATGTGAACAAACCCTGTCGCAAAACCATGCGACATCTACTCATTTTGCCTAAAAGCGAATAGCTCTCTGTGTGAGACTCTAAAGACTCGACACTACGCTGGCAGTGGGTTTAACCACAGACCGCAAGCGGCACTAGCTGTACGTAACGGTCCCCAGGTAGATGCCGATAAGAAGACTGACGAGGTAACCCCATCTGAACTCCTACTGAGCCTGTATGTGACAGTCTCCGTACAGTCCGGTCTGTTCGTCTGATACATCGCATGGCGGGCCTAGGGGGCAGTGAATGTCAGTCCCCTAATAGAGGTACAAGTCATGTCGGAGTGTAGCCCAGAACACCCTGAGATAACACTGGAAACCTACCAGTATATCTCGCTTGCCCTGGCCAGGGACTACTTGTGTAATGGCTCTCCTGGACACAGCGCGATGTCAACCCCCAATACCGGGAGAGACGAATCCTGTCTAACCGTCACTGCCTCCAAGTGCTTCGGGACTGCACCCAAAAACTACCTGTTTGCACGACTCCTTTGAGCCGTGGTAGGGTAGTAATCAAAGTGCAGTGGGAACACACTCGAGGCGAAGTGACAGTGTCAAGTCAGCGGACTAAGCTGTACTCATGTCACCTGGGAACTGATAACTGACGATAGGTATAATACCAACCAACAGTTCCCGACGAGTCCTGTCCAGTGTACTCGTAACCTAACGAGCACCCGCATACTATCTCAAGTACGACGTACTGACGGCTGTGGGACAGACCGTCTCCTACGCTGGGATGAGAAGCGCATACGCTAGTCTACTCCGGAGTATCGATGCCCTGTCTCGATAGTCCAACGACTAGGGACCTGTATAAGGATGTGCTTATGGATTACCCAGCCCCCACGAGTGTGAGTGCCATCACAATGCTGGTAATCAAGCAAAGATCCTAAGGGCTCTACTAATATGTATATAAGAGATATGCTAAAAGAAACACATGCACATATTGAAGTAGAGACAAACCAAGTAGCATACTACCATTTTGAGCAAGATTGTATATACAACTGTGAATATCCCAATCTTCCATCAAGTAATATACAAACCAGTATGATACAGTAATGGCCTCTAGGGCATATACACTAACAATCTCCCACTTGCACTAAGGCCATGTACTGGCGTATCAAAGACCTATCATCTCGATCAGCCGCTCGAACTGAGTCCGAGGCAAGGCCTTGGTGAATGGATCTGCAGTGTTATCTTCTGAAGCAACCCTCCGAACCTCGATCTCCTGGCGATCCACGATCTCCCTGATCAGGTGATACCGCCTCAAGATGTGTCTGGATTTCTGATGGGACCTGGGTTCCTTCGCTAAAGCTATAGCCCCGTTGTTGTCGCAATACAGAGGTATTGGGTCAACAATGGACGGAACCACCTGAAGTTCTTTCAAGAACTTCCTCATCCAGACAGCTTCTTTTGCGGCATCAGATGCAGCGATGTATTCCTCTTCCATAGTCGAGTCAGCAACGGTTTCCTGTTTGGAGCTCTTCCAACACACCGCCCCTCCATTGAGGGTAAAGACAAAACCCGACATGGACTTGGAATCATCCTTGTCACTCTGGAAGCTGGAGTCAGCAAAGGCCTCAATCTGGAGGCCTTTTCCGCCATACACCAAGAACATCTCCTTAGTCCTTCTCAGGTACTTGAGAATGTTTTTTACCGCTATCCAATGTTTCTCGCCAGGGTTTGACTGATACCTGCTTACCACACTCAGTGCATAAGCCACATCCGGTCTGGTACACAACATCGCATACATTATAGAGCCTACCGCAGAAGCGTAGGGTATAATAGACATGCGATCCCTCTCCAAATCAGTCTTGGGAGACATCTCTTTGGAGAGGGTGATCCCGTGACAAGCCGGTAGATTACCGCGCTTGGAATCTTCCATACTGAATCTCTTCAGTATGGTGTCGATGTACCTGGACTGTGAAAGTCCTAATATCCTCTTGGATCTGTCACGGTAGATCCGGATACCCAGAATGTATGAGGCATCACCCAGGTCTTTCATGGAGAACCTGTGTGACAAGAACCCCTTGACAGATTGTAGCATAGGAATGTCATTTCCTATTAAGAGAATGTCATCCACGTATAAAACGAGGAATACTACAGTTCTCGCTATAAATCTACAATAGATGCATGGTTCATCTGGATTTTTGTTAAAGCCAAATTCCTTGACCGTCTCATCAAAACAGATGTTCCAACTCCGCGATGCCTGCTTTAGTCCATTAATGGACTTAAGCAACTTGCACATATTTCCGCTGCTCCCACTCTGAATGAAACCCTCTGGCTGGTCCATATAGACACACTCCTCTAAATGTCCATTTAGAAAAGTGGTCTTTACGTCCATATGCCAAATCTCATAATCGTGGAAGGCAGCAATGGCAAGAAGGATCCGAATGGATTTCAGCATAGCTACTGGAGAAAAGGTTTCGTCATAGTCCAAACCAGGTCGCTGACGAAAACCCTTTGCAACCAGTCTAGCTTTATAGGTCTCAACCTGTCCATCTACACCAATCTTCCTTTTGAAGATCCACTTGCATCCTACGGGTTTTACCCCATCTGGAGCAATGTCCAACGTCCATACTTTGTTGGTGTACATAGACTCCATTTCGGTCTGCATTGCATCTAGCCATTTTACCGAGTCGACGCTCTGAATGGCTTGCTGGAAGCTAGTAGGCTCATCACAATCTATGATACAATCCTCTTTATCCCCGTCAATGAGAAAACCGTAGTATCTCTCGGGCGGATGAGACTGCCTACTACTCCTGCGGAGTGGCATGGGAATGTCCTGATCTTTCGAACCCTCTGGTTCTACTAAGCTTTCAGTAATAGCTCGTGGTTCTGGAATTTCTTCCAGTTCTATTGCGCTCCCACTTATTTCTTTTTCTATGAACTGGTGTTCTAGAAAGTGGGCATGGCGAGAAACAAAGACCTTTTGTTCCTCTTCGCAATAGAAAAAATATCCCTTGGAGTTCTTTGGATATCCCACAAACTTGCACTGTACTGAGCGTGCCTCGAGCTTGTCCGCATGCAGCTTTTTTACAAAAGCTGGACATCCCCATGTCTTAATGTGATTTAGATAGGGTCTCTTCCCACACCACATCTGATATGGTGTAGTAGGCACAGTCTTAGTTGGAACTCGGTTCAAAAGGTATGCAGCTGATTCTAGCGCATATCTCCAGAACGATCGCGGCAACTCAGCGTTACTCATCATGGACCGTACCATATCCAATAGGGTTCGGTTCCGTCTCTCCGATACACCGTTATGTTGCAGAGTGTATGGAGGAGTAAGCTGAGAGAGAATTCCATTCTTTTTTAAGTAACCCAGGAATTCAGCACTCAAGTATTCACCACCTCGATCAGATCTCAGTGCCTTGATACTTTTGCCTGTTTGTTTTTCTACTTCATTCTTATATTCCTGGAATTTTTCAAAAGCCTCGGATTTATGTTTCATTAAGAAGACATAACCGTACCTTGAAAAGTCATCCGTAAAAGTAATGAAGTAAGAATAACCGCTTCGCGCATGTGTAGACATTGGACCGCACACGTCGCTGTGTATGAGTCCCAAGAGCTCGCTCGCTCTTACTCCGTGTCCAGTGAACGGAGTCTTTGTCATCTTTCCTTTGAGACAGGATTGACAAGTTTTATACGATTGATATTCGAACGGATCCAAATATCCTTCTGTATGTAACTTAGTCAACCTTCTCTCATTGATGTGACCCGGTCTACAATGCCATAAGAAAGTTTTATTGATTTCTGGAGACTTTCTTTTGTGTGTATTCTGGACATTGAAAATCTGTGGTTGGTTTAAAACGTATATACTGTTGTTTAATGTACCTGACCCAATCAAAACTTGATTAAGGTGAATGTTCACTACATTACTTACAAATGCAAATTCATAACCTCCTTTAGATAATAAAGATACAGAAATGATATTACAGGTTGCATTTGGTACATAATAACAACTACACAAAACCAAAAAGTGTCCATCCGACAATCCCAGGTGATAGTCCCCCACGACCTCAGCATCCATGCTAGCACCGTTTGCAACTCTGAGGGTCATGTCACCTGCCTTCAAAACTCTACGCTTTCTCAACGCCTGCAAAGAATTACAGATATGAGATCCTGATCCGGTATCCAATACCCAGGAAGTAGAGTTTATTGATAGACAGTTTTCAATAACATACACACCTGAAGCTGAAGCCGCAACTCGCTTCAAATCCTGGGTTCTGGCCTTCCAAGCCTTGCAATCCTGTTTCCAGTATCCACTTTTGTGACAGTAGAAGCATTCTTCCTTCCCCACTAGCTTTCCCGCTACCTTTGTTGCCTTTCCTTTTCCCTTCGTATCCACTTTACTGGCCGCCTCTTGGTTTAGCGGGGGCTTTCTTCTTCTTACCCTTGGCTTTCGCCCTGGACCTAGAAGAGGAAGATCCACCTACAAACAAAGTGGATGTCTCCCTACCCTTCTGTAGGGTGCCCTCAGCACTCCTCAACATGTTCAGAAGTTCGGAAAGTTCAACCTCCTTTCCTTGCATGTTGAAGTTAAGGATAAACTGGGCGTAAGTGGAAGGAAGGGACTGGAGAATCAAATCAATATAGAGTTCATTCTCCAACGTGGTCCCAAGGTCCGCGAGCTCCTCTATGTAGCCAATCATCTTAAGCACGTGTTCACCTACCGATGATCCGACGACCAATCTTGCCAAAAATAGCTTCTTCGACACTTCGTATCTTGCGATACGAGACTGCTCTCCATACAATTCTTTTGTATGGAGAAATATGGACTCCGGGTCCATATTCTCATGCCTCCTCTGATGTTCGTTGTCCATCGAGGCAAGCACGAGGCATTTGGCCTTCGCGCAATCGATCTCCCATGTCTTACGGATTTCTTTATCCGCGACGCTGGAGGTGGGACCTGGGACAAGGGGAGCTTTGGTGGTAAGGACATACCCCAACTTGTCGTAAGTGATTGCCATCTTGACATTCCTAAGCCAATCCTTGTAGTTTGGCCCTGTCAGTATGTTTTTATCTAGTAATAACTTAAGTCCGGTCATGTTGAATGGTCGCTGCAATTAGGAGAGAGAAAAGAAACACTTTAGAATGATGCTCTTGCAAGTTTAGAGTGGTTTTTAGTTTGTCTAAACTGGATGGCTCCCACTGTCTCTCGAATCCCTTCTCAAACCGTAAAGAAAGAATTAGTCGGGATCAATCTCACCGTACAATACTTGCTTAACCGTTCAGCCAGGCCAGTGTCGGTACTTCGAGGGAGGTTTTCCAACGCTTTCGCGAAGTTCCTTAATTTAAGAACCTCTTTTCCCTGGGGGCGTAGCCCCGCTAACACCTTTCTAGACACCTACTAGGTTTATAGCATTGATCGTTAAGTGAGAGTTTTCCCGAGGAGTAGCATATACTCACAGTAGGATCGGGATCCAAATATCATCGCGTGATAAAACCGAAGGAATCCTACCAGAATCATCACACTCCAAATAGTATGCAGCGCTTGCAAGTTTCAGTGCTTATGAAACTCCCGATGTGGATTTTTGCCCCATGCTCTTATGACCTTGACTTTGGCCAAAATATCATAAGTCACATGTCAAGTTCTACCCGTCATTCTCCTGGTTAATTTGGACCCATCCGTACCTACCCTTGACTTTGGCCAAAATGGCAGCACGACTGTCCGAAACCAACGCATCTATCTATGCTGCACATGAATACCTAATAGCTACCAATCACTATGCCTTGACTTTGGCCAAAATACATAGCTTGAATACTTTTTGACCATTCATGTGGAATGACGGAGGGCTACGAATGGTTTTGGAGAAACCGTGAACGTAGTGAACTTGATATAATCGATGGAACGAGATAGCTTTTAAAAGGAGTGGTTCAAGCTCCGCGTTTAAAAGTTTAGTTTTGAAAAGAACCGAGTGGTTTTCAAAGTGTTCCAATCGACTTTTACTTGGTTTATTTTCTTGCATTAGTTCTTTTAATGTGTCCCATCATTTAATCCTAGCATTGCAGAAAACAGCCAAAATATGACGTACGCTTATGCCATTCGCATTCGCCACGGGGCCCCGTCATCACCCGTTAGGTTACTTAACTAACGACAAAGCGGGGGCTGGGCTAGCGGCTGTAAAACATAAGCAACGTCTAAATAGTTAGAGTATATAAATATATAGCAATGATAGACATTACAGATCACAGATGAATACATTGGATATACTAGGAATCCGCAATCCGTTCGAGCCTGCAACGAAAAGCGGATTACACGGTCGCGGTGAATAGCCAAATACCCCACCCAAGACCCCTACGGGTGCGGCAAACTACCCGTCAAGTACCCGAAGCGAAGCAACCTCCCTCAACACCGTGAGTAGGCCACTCGGCACTTCGAGATACCCGGTAGTTTGTGCACCCCCTCCATGGGTCTATCCTAGGAGCAAAAACAGTAAAAAGAATTATACAATGACGGCTACAACCCCGACCCGGTTGTGCGGCCATACAAATAATAATACATCAATTTACATATTACAATGAAAGAAAGAAAAAGAAACACTCATCTCACATCCACCCCGGCTATTCACCCGCGACAATCCAACGCATTCATATACACATACCATCATCAAACACAGATCACAGATATGTATAACCCCCACTAATCGATTTATAGCGATTAGCAGACGTTCAATACATATAAACATCATAGATATAACCCATTAGTCAAAGTGTAGTGAAGTTCGATCAAAAATACGAATTTATAGGCCCCCAAAAACAAACTTCTTTTCTGGAAAACCTGGGCACAAATAAACCATCTTAAAAATCCCAAAACCAAGCCAGAAGAACACTGCACCAAACTCGACCCAGAACCGACTCAAAACGGCCGCGGTTCCGCGGCAATAGGCATGCTTTTGCCGCGGAACCGCCGCGCTTTGAGCGATTCACTGGATCGTTTTTGGTGGCTTTCTTCACAAAACCCTGAGATGATTTTTGACGTAAGATTTATTTTATTTTGAACAGAAAAAAATTCAACAGAAAGTTAGGGTTTTGTGGTTTTTAGTTTTGTGATTTTTCCGATCAAACTTCCATACACTTTTCTACCTAGCTAGTTTATGTTTAGTTAGGCTCTGATACCACTGTAAGTCCACGTTGCCCATCCCGGTGCTTGCGGGGAGGCAGAAAACGGAATAAAAATCGGATTTTTATCATGCTAGGCAACATGGACTAGACAAAGGAGGATCTTTGCTAAACAAAAACTAGCTAAAGCTAACTAGAAACTAGCTAAAGGGTAGAATGGTTATACCTAGGGCTTTATGTCCTTCTCTCCTTGCTCCTTGGAGTAGTAGAAAGGGATCACCTTTGTCGTCTTCTCACGTCGAAGAAGGATCCACCCGAGAGCCTCAACCTTTGGCTTCAACTTCAAGCTAGAAGTAACTAGGGTGCTAGAAGTGCTAATCCTAGAACCCTAGATGAGAGTAGAGATTACTATGGAATGGTTTTTCTCAAGCTCAAGTGTTTCTCAACACATGAGAGGGGAGAGCTTGAGGAAGAGGAAGAGCAAGAGAGAGAAAGTATATGATAGAATGAGAGAATAATGAAGCATTCTCACATATATGTGTGAATTATTGTAAATTGAAAATTAGTGAGATAATTGTCATGGCTTAATCAAGACATGACCATTATCATTTCATTTTTAATGCAAATTGCAAGGATCAAAGAGCATCTTCCAAATGAAATGATGATGGTCAAAGTGTCAACCTAGGTCAACAAGTCAAGAATGTCAAATGGTCAACAACCATAACCATGCACAATTATATTAAACTAATATCAATTAACCATAATACACACATAAGCATTAGGGTTAATAAAATGACAATGGTCATTAACCCTAATCAAAGTCCTCACCCTCTGTCTCAATCAACTGTGCATACGCACCCGTATTCGTGATCCGAAGAACACGAACACAATGAGATAAAACCAATCCCAAATCATATACTAGGATCCGGCTTAAACCAAAGCCCGCTAGTATAAGCTGCCCGGACAGCAAACGTGCACAAGTGCGCGGATGTGAACGAACCCTGTCACAAAACCAAGCGACCTCTACTCATTTTGCCTAAAGGCGAATAGCTCTCTGTGTGGGACTCTAAAGACTCGACACTACGCTGGCAGTGGGTTTAACCACAGACCGCAAGCGGCACTAGCTGTACGTAACGGTCCCCAGGTAGATGCCGATAAGAAGACTGACGAGGTAACCCCATCTGAACTCCTACTGAGCCTGTATGTGACAGTCTCCATACAGTCCGGTCTGTTCGTCTGATACATCGCATGGCGGGCCTAGGGGGCGGTGAACGTCAGTCCCCTAATAGCGGTACAAGTCGTGTCGGAGTGTAGCCCAGAACACCCTGAGATAACACTGGAAACCTACCAGTATATCTCGCTTGCCCTGGCCAGGGACTACTTGTGTAATGGCTCTCCTGGACACAGCGCGATGTCAACCCCCAATACCGGGAGAGACGAATCCTGTCTAACCGTCACTGCCTCCAAGTGCTTCGGGACTGCACCCAAAAACTACCTGTTTGCACGACTCCTTTGAGCCGTGGTAGGGTAGTAATCAAAGTGCAGTGGGAACACACTCGAGGCGAAGTGACAGTGTCAAGTCAGCGGACTAAGCTGTACTCATGTCACCTGGGAACTGATAACTGACGATAGGTATAATACCAACCAACAGTTCCCGACGAGTCCTGTCCAGTGTACTCGTAACCTAACGAGCACCCGCATACTATCTCAAGTACGACGTACTGACGGCTGTGGGACAGACCGTCTCCCACGCTGGGATGAGAAGCGCATACGCTAGTCTACTCCGGAGTATCGATGCCCTGTCTCGATAGTCCAACGACTAGGGACCTGTATAAGGATGTGCTTATGGATTACCCAGCCCCCACGAGTGTGAGTGCCATCACAATGCTGGTAATCAAGCAAAGATCCTAAGGGCTCTACTAATATGTATATAAGCGATATGCTAAAAGAAACACATGCACATATTGAAGTAGAGACAAACCAAGTAGCATACTACTATTTTAAGCAAGATTGTATATACAACTGTGAATATCCCAAGCTTCCATCAAGTAATATACAAACTAGTATGATACAGTAATGGCCTCTAGGGCATATACACTAACATAAAATAACTTAGAAAACTCACATAAAAAAATGAGAATATGGAACAAAATATGCGCGGTGTATGGTTGCGCTACTGAAAAATATAAGGATAATAGTAGTGTGTTTTAAAATACATAAAACTAAGTAGTCAATAACACGCACTCTTCGACAAATATAAGATAGTGAAAACCAAATTTCGAATAATAAAGTCCCAAAATATATATAGGGTAAAAGGAAAACACAAAAAAATATATAGGGCTAGCTAGGGCAGGGATTACAAGGAAGTGTGGCTCATTCAGAAGGTCGGAGTGTGGCGGCTTTAGGCTGAAGATCAAGGAGGCTGGGGTCGGGTCAGCACAGGAAGTAGAGGTGAGAAACAAGGGACTACAAGGGGAAAGTATGGGGAGGATAACGTTCGGTACATCATATGAATCAAGAATTTGAAGGGTTAGGAAACTCGGAAGTTTCACAAGAAGTGTTCTCCTCCCAGAAGGATCTCAAACGGGGCACAGACGAAGGATGAAGGTGGACCTCTAAAAGATCACATGCGGTACTGGTTAATCTGAGTGAGGGTTAAGACAATATAAGGAGTAGGGGTGGACAGATCTCGGTAGAGGAAATAATTGTATAGAAGAAATAATCAAGCAACAAGTGAACTAAGAAAATCGAAAAATTAGCGAACTCAGCAATTGGTTTTATTCCAGAAAATTTTAAACAAAGCATTCTCAAAGATGAAAAGTGGCCCTAAACTATACACAGATTTATTTGGCCCGATAAGACAACATCTAAAGAATTCCCGTCAGTCGCGGTTGTGGAGATTCAGCAGGTTGCGGTAAGCTCGCGCGCTCAGGTGGGGACGTCCGTTTCCATAGCGCCTCGCAGGGGCCGCCATTGGGAGTTCTTCCACAGCAGGGTCTTGTTCCTCTGGTCCTTCTTCCTCGGCTGGAGCTTCTTCATCGAGGTCTGATTCCATGTGATTCTCTTCTTCTGGATTCTCTTCCATGGGATTTTCCTCCACTGGATTTTCTTCTATCGGATCTTCCTCGGGATCTTCTTCTATCGGGTTTTCTTCAGGGTCTCCTTCCTCTTCGTCGGAATCGCTTATCATGTCAAACTCTGGGGCGGCTGCTCCTTCGTCCTCTGAATCACCGTTTCCGAAAATGTCCTGGGGATCGTTGATCTCATCATCAGAACTCATCAGTGTGCGGTCTAAGGAAACGCATGACTGTGCATCCTCATCTAGATGCGGCGCTGCTCCGGGGTGGGCCATGGCGGCGGGCAGGAACTGAGAATCAGGATTAAAAATGTTGTGGTAATGAATAGTATGAAATAGGGGAGAAACAAGAGAATGATACATATATTACGATTCAAAGTTTTTATTGCATTCAACTAAAAGTTCGACGGATACAAGATTTCAAACGAAAAGAATATTTATAGGGGATGACAACATTACTACTGAAAGTAGAAAAACATGAAAATTCTTCTTTGACTATTAGACCGCTGCATTCTCGTCACGCGAGTTGAATCCTGAGCTGGGTCCGCCTTATTCTCAAAGTTCGAACTACGCAATAATCATCACTTGGCAGAAGTGGAGAGTGTGGATGAGTCTCCTCCTTGTAGCTCCTTCCTTTTTGGGCAACCGTTGATAAGATGTCCGCTGGATCCGCAAATCAGACATTTCCCTTGGGCGCGGCGACAATCCCTCTGAAGGTGTCCTGGCCTCTTACAGTACCCATAACATGGGGTCTTATGCTGCTTCTGTCGCGGGGAAACGAATTGGCGCTTCATCTTCTTCTCTTTTCCTCGTCTAACGGGATCCCTTTATGATTGGAGACTCCCGCTGGTGCCTGACTCACCTGCCTTTTCAGTCCTTCAGCTAACAAGTCGTTTGTTCGCTCCCGGGCTTCCTTAAGACCTTGTTGTACACTCAGGATCTCAACGGTCTGATTCTGGGGAGTAGAGATAAAGGAAGAGTTGCTGGAAGACATGATCCTGAAACAATAATTTTGAGGATGATATAAGGCACAAGCTATAAGAATCAAATATAATATGGACTGGACAAAGATTCAAGAATATCAGATGTGATGAATTTCATTACAAGTGGAAAATCAACTGTATGACTCTAAGTCACTTAAACAGGGTACGGTAGCGCAATTGCAACCACGTAACCTTGCCAAGTCACCCGAAACCCTAGCGAATGGATAGCAGAACACTCAATGTGGATATGGATCAAGGATATCAAGCTTACAATCTAGACTGAGGGATGTTTTAGATTGTCAAACTCTATACGGAAAACTGCAATCCCAATCGAAGCAAAACCTGGGCTCTGATACCAACTAAACCATGTCACGCCCCGCTTCCCAAAATACGGAATACGAGGGGTTGAAAAGCCCAGCCATGCTCCTAGGGTCAAGGATACATCCTGCCGTAGTCATACTTCGGCTTCTAGCTTTACATGGTAATCAGTAAATAATGCGCAGGCAATGAGAAATGCAGTAACTGAAACGAAACAATATAAAGAACTGACCTGAGGGGAAACAAAAGAATATACCTCTGGATAGCAAATCGAGGTGTCTGTGATATGCGTCTGGTCCTGGTCCAGGCTAAATCCTCTCCTCACACTGAGCATGCATACTCAGGTCGTCAGAGCGACACAATAGCAATATAATATATAAATTCATGTGACAACTCTAACAGTGATAATAAATATATATAACAGTGAATCAATAACGGTATAGGTATGAACACGTAGTAATCAATGCAGTGGAACAGTAAAAGCAGTAAAATAATATGCCGAGTATGTCAACAAAGTAAGTATGTATCTCAATGCCATCATCCCTATCGGTCTCTAAGTCTCAATGTACAGGTCACTAAGCCTATCATCAGTCCAAGTGTGAGAGTCAACCACTCGCGAGTGTCCTCCACCCAAGGGTAGAACCCAAGGGCAAGGGACCACGGGCCCAACATGTAAATCACGGTAATAATCATGTACCCTGTAAATCTCCATATATCTCCCTAAATATATAAGCCGGCATGGGACTCCCGAGATTCTGTTGAACTCACACTCAAACTACCCCACACCCCGTGGTCTACATCAAACGCTAACCATAACCCTAAATACCAGTCGGTTGGTGACAAGTCTGCGCGAGAATTGAAGGCAGGACCTCCATCAAGCACGTCCCGACTAATACCTAAGATAAATGACAGAGTCTGATGTCTTATCTGTGACACCTATGCAAGAGCTTCCATAAGTGTCCCATACCACTTATAGTTACACGTACACGCGTCCCACAGACGTCGACAATGCAATAAAATCATACGGTTCACTGATTGTGTACAAGTACGTATCACTTTCACTTATTCACTGATACACGAACACTAACGTACTTGTCACAATCATCACTAATACCTAACACTGGGTTATGCACGTTATCACTCGGTTATCAATGCAATGATATGGATATGATATGATGCGTAAACAGTATATAAAGCATGATTAGGGTGTCATGAATCGATAATCTACCACTTGCATAATTTATCATAAATCATACGGTTACAGTTTAGTGAAACGATGAATGGGGAATAAATATTATGTTCAGTTATCTATCCAGCGAATTTGGTTACAAACCAATCGGGTTCCAGGATCATTAATTATAGCCATTTCATTTTAGGCGTTCACGGCTGGAATTCCGGTTTCAGAATCGGAAGTCTGTTTCGTAACGCATTTTAATCCCAATTGGGATCATATTTTAGCGATGCTACAGTTGAATGAAATCTAGGGTTCTCAGTATAGTTTTCAACGCAATGGACGGTTTCTCAATCACGTCTGTACGTTATGAGTTATACACTGCTCAATACTAATATGTCAAATTCTGATTCTGTTGGGACTGTTATACATCCACATCTATTAAATTACAGATTAAATATCAAACGA
Source organism: Agapanthus africanus (assembly GCA_030015575.1). Classification (NCBI taxonomy): domain Eukaryota; kingdom Viridiplantae; phylum Streptophyta; class Magnoliopsida; order Asparagales; family Amaryllidaceae; genus Agapanthus; species Agapanthus africanus. The sequence goes on along the minus strand of JASDDO010000031.1, from coordinate 516,098,981 downwards.
TAACGAAACAAAATGAAACCACTTGTGTTGTCTATCTAACAGATTCAACTATGATAAACAGTGGAGTTCCGCAACCTACGAGTGCAGGAAACAGAGTGGTGCTCATTGCGGGACAGCACATAGTAAACAGAGTCGCTCTGGACTGCAGTCCAGAGTCGCACTCCGATCCAAATATTGTCATAGTTTAAGTATAGAAACAATTAGAAATTTACATAGGGTTATAGTTCGTCGAGTCGGCTTCGATTTAAGCCCTCGAACGCATCATTCTAATGTGTATGTAATTTATAGCGATTTTAACGGTTTTCAGGTACAATAAAATTCCAGTTTTACGAGTGAACTTGGGGGTAGTCGTTTTAGTCGTTAACGGTCATATTATCCAACAAAATTCACACACTAGGTTCACAGCCATACGGGCCAAACTACACCATTTAGTTCCGTCAAATTTGATGAGTATTTTCATTGGGAACACACGTCGAACAGGTGTGGCACACAATTGATCTAAAATTGTAACTTTATGATTCAAGTAATCTAAGATTGTAACTTGAGTATATAGCATGTAAGCAAGTAAAATACTTGCCTGGCGACGTGTCGACGACGGTACTGCAACGGCACGATCGCGACACACGCGCGGCACGGCAACTTGACTTAGCTCGAACTCGAGTCTCGGCAGCGGCGGTTTGGTTGCTGGGGTCTTGACGGCGAGGGTGGTGGTCGTTGGTGTGGGGTCGCTCGCTGTGGTGGTGGCCGGAAGAGAAGATGAGGGGAGAGAGGTGGTGTTAGAGAGTGAGAGAGAGAGCTGAGAAGAGAGAAAGAGGGAGAGAGTAGAGATTAGAGAGAGTGAGTGAGAACAGAGTGAGGGAGATCGGGAATGAGAAGGGGAGAGGGAGATTACGACGATGACGATGATGATGTTGACGAGGAGAGTGCAGGGGAGGCTCGCCGGCAAGGGGGTTACGGGCGTGGGCTCGAGAGATGGAGAACGGAAATAAGGGGGCTCGGGGCGAGGAGAGGGTGGTGAAGAGGAGAGAGGTGCAGAAGACGGGGTCGTGAGCGTTGTACGCGGTGGTGAAGTCGTCGTCGTCATCGAGGCAAGCAGGTGATAGGCGATGGAAGCGGGAGTGGGTTCGAGAAAGAAGGAGAAAGTCGAGGGAGAAAGGGAGTGGGGAGCTCGGGTTGATGGTGGTCGATGGTGGAGGTGAGGGAGAGAGGAAGAGAGGTCGTGGTCGTCGCCGTCAGGGCGTGCGACGTTGGGTGCTCGGCGATAGGGAATTGGGTGTGCAATAGGTTTGTGTGAGGGAGTAGGAAGAGGAGAGAAAGAGATTTGAGGAGACGAGGGTGCGCGTCGAGTGGACCGTGAGTGGGCACGTCGTGGGGGTAACGGTGAGCGAGCGTGGCGAAGGAGACGGCGGAGAATGCGGATCGCGAGCGGGGGAGGCGGAGGTGTGTCGAGCGAGCGGAAAATAAGAAGTAGCCGTTGGGAAGAGACAGCACTGTAGGAGGCGGGTCGAGTTCGATTTGAAGCGAGCGTGGGGTGTGAGGTGCGGTGCGGGCTTGGAGAGCGGGCTGGGCCAGGGTTTGAGAAGGAATTTAAAAGAATTGTTAAGGAAAAGAGATGGGCTCGGATGGGGGATGAGGCTGCTGGGTTGGGCCAAGAAAATAGAAGGGAAGAAATTAATTGGGGAGAAAGAAAGAAACGGCTGGGGCTGAATGAGTAATTATATCAGGGAAAGAAAATGGGTAGTGGCTGAAGGAAAAATGGGTTTGGGTGTAATAAAGAAATTAAGTTATTTAGAAAGAATGGGCTTGAGACCGGGCTGAAGGAAAATTATAAGGAAAAGAATTTGATGAGGGGAGTGGGCCAGAGGAATTTTAAATTTGATTTCTAGGCTGGGAAAAATGTGCTTGGGCCGGAGGGGAAATTTTAAATATTTTGGGAGAAAATGGTTTTGGGTTTAATTTCAATAAAAGGAAAACGGCAGGGGAATTGGTGCGGGGCTGAGGGAAAATAAAGGCGATGAATTTTCTTTAAGAAAGGAAAAGGCTGGGCTCAAATAATCTTAACTTAAAATGGAAAAAGGAAACGGCTGGGCCGGAGGAAAAAGGTAAGGTCTGGGTTTAATGGAATTTTGAAAATAAATAGATAATTATAAATAAATTTTATAGGTGAACAAGAAATACGGATATAGGCGTATAAAAAGGGGCTGGGTATTACACCCGATATGCGATAGTCCTAGGCGAACAGACCGGACTGTACGGAGATTGTCACATCAGGCTCAGTAGGAGTTCGGATGGGTTTCCTCATCGGCCTTCTTATCGACATCTACCTGGGGACCGTTACGTACAGCTAGTACCGCTTGCGGCCTGTGGTTAAACCCACTGCCAGCATAAGTGTCGAGTCTTTAGTGTCCCACACAGAGAGTTTCCCTGCTTCAGACGAAACGATATAGAGGTCGTATGGTTTTACGACAGGGTTCGGACACATACGTGCATTTATGCTCGTACGATGTTCGGACAGTTTTTACTAACGAGCTATAGTTTAAGCCAGGTTCTAGTATTCGATTATTGGATTTATACAGTCTTAGTTTTTCTGTGTTTTACGGAAGGGGGGGCATTCTTGTAATTAGTCGAGAAGCTTCTAGAAGATTGATGAGGTGGAGGCTTAGGTGGAATTTGCATTAAATGGATTAGTGACTCATGGTGTGATTCATCCAAATAAGTTAATGAAACATTTATTGCTTAATGACTCAAGAGATGATTCACCCAAAGAGAGTTAATGAAGCATGGTTGATATTATTATTATGTTATTCATTTTAATAATTATCATGCTTCATATATTCTAAAATGAGACATAATTCATTATCATTCTCACTCACACCTTCTCTCTCCTCAAGTTCTCTTTCTCTTCAAAGAACTAACCCTAACCTCTCATGTGTTGAGATCCAAGGGTTAGCAAGACTAATAGATCCATAATCCTCTTCTATATCCTCTAAGTTACTTTGATTAGCACTCATAGCAACCTAGTTACCTCAAGTGAGAGGTTAAAGCTTAGAGAAGTAGCTCTCGGGTGGATCTTCTATCACATTGAGGAGGCCGACGAGGAGGTGATCAACAAGAACAAGAAGGACTTGATTCATTAGGTATAATCATCTATCATAGTTGCTAATCACTTCTATATAGTTGTTAGTTAGGGTTTAGCAAAGATCCGTAAAGTTAGTCGATATTAGTTTAAACAAAATGATTGTTTTACCTATTCCGCCTCCCCGCATCTTGTGGGGTGTCTAACGTCGACTTACATAGTTGTGACTTAATTGGAGACTTGGTTGTGAATGTTTGTCCTAGAGTTGGAAATAAAAGTATGGAACGGACGGACAAGGGGTACTAGGAATGGATTTAGCATTGGAAAGATTGCTTAAACTCACAAATCACATTCCTATGTCCTCCTAATCCTCGCTACTTCCGATTATCCCAACTTCATTTCAAGAATGGCAAAAGACAAGCGCAAGACTAATTCTAACTCTACTAACCAATCCTAACCTTGACAAGTTCTTTTGAACTTTAAATACAAACACTTAGAATAGAATTGAACAAACATATACATTTTCACTTAACTCGTCTAAAATAAGAACGAAAATACGAACCATCTCACAGTAAACGACTCCTACCCAACCGGCTAGCTACAAGCAAAACCAACTTGATTGCGGTAAGTAAAACAAGTAGAACGCATAACATATCGATGTGCGTTCCGCTCTTAATCAATATAGGACCGCATACATCACTATGTATCGGTCCCAAAGGTTCAGTAGCTCTTGCTCCATGTCTTGTAAATGAAGTTTTGGTCACAAGACTGATAAGTTTCATAAGATGTAAATTCGAACGGATTCAAATATCCATTCTTATGCAACTTAGCTAGTCTAATCGCATTAATATGACTAAGTCTACAATGCCACAAGAAAGATTCGTTCATTTCTGAACTTTCCTCTTATGTGTGTTCTGTATGTTTAGAACTGTATTTTGATTTAGAACATATAAACCATTACACAACATACTAAACCAAATCTACACTTGATTTAGGAAAATATTCATAACATTTTTCTCTATTGCAAAATTATATCCATCTTTATCTAATAAAGAAACAAATATTATATTGCACATCATAGACGGTACGAAATAATAGTCATTCAAAATCAATGTATTACTAGTGGGCAATACAAGGTGATATTCGCATACGGCTTCAGCAGCAACAATTGTTCCGTTCCCTACTCTGAGATACATATCACCTTTTCCAAGTGCTCTACTTCTCTTTAATCCTTATAAAATATTACAAATGCGGGATCCTAATCCTGTATCCAATACCCAAGACATAGAGCAGACTGAGAAACAGTTCTTAATAACTAATACACCCAAAGAAGATACATCAGAATGCTCCTTCTTCATTAGGGTTGCGTGTAAATCCTTGCATTCCCCTATCCCTTACCCAGACTCAAGACAATTGTCATAAGTTAGAGCAGAACCAATGTTCTTCAGCCCAGTATAATAAGCGGGTTCGTTCAATACATCCATATTATTATCTTGATTAAAGTGTGACATGGTCGCTACTGGAGAGAGAGAAGAAACTCTTTAGCGTGCGCTCTTGCAAGATTAGAATAGTTATTATCTTATCTAATCAGGATGGCTCCCACTATTTTTATCAAATCTTCCTTCAAATCCTAAAAAGAAAAATTAGCCGAGATTAATTACACCCTACAAGTTCGCTGATCGGTCAGCCAGGATGGTGTTGGTATTCCGAGAGAGTTTCCCCGTGCTTTTCCTGTGTTTTAGATTAACCCATTAACGAAAACACGGATTCCACGGCCGTGATGAATAGCCAAGCCCACACCCCTAGACTCCTATGAGAGCAGCAAGCAATCTTGCTAATTCTAGAGTTAGGCGACCTATCTTGACTTCTCGAGCTATCCACCCACTGGACTCTAGAACCCGGTTATTTGAGCCCTCCATCTTGGTTTATCCTAATGCGGAAAAGTAAATAATATACATCAAAATGACTACATCCTCACTTCCGGATGCACTAATAAAAGAATATTACATACAATAATTTACATGAATGAAAATGAAAAAACTCTCATCTCACATAAACCCCCGGCTATTGTTTCACGACGATCCAATATATTATATCTATACAGCAACACAATAACATAACATGTCATCAACGTAACTAAATATGTGTACCCCTATGTCATTGACGTATAGCAACGAGCTTGGGAATATCTCCATATATTATACTTATGGTCGCAGAAAAAAATGAAAAATACAACAATTAGAATCCGCAACTGTAGACATCATAAACCTGGATTATCTCATAGTCCGAATTTCATGCCTAACCACAAAAACCTTACATTTAAGCCTTGAATTGAAATCTATTTCAATGATAAAACCGAGGAATTCAACAAGATTCCCAATGAATAATTTGAAGGTTCGTCAGGAATATTAGGAGATGGCCACACACCCCGAGGCCGTCGAAGAAATGGCCTTGGGCGGGACACCATAGCCGCGAGAACCCAAGTGGATGCTCTTGGCCATTAGGTTCTCCCATGGTCACTTTGTCGGGGCTATAGGGTGAGGCACTCCTCTAGTATCTTTCAACGAGTCTTCGCGTACGTTACGGAATTACGACGGAATTTCGATTCAAATCTAAACTCCGTAGTAATCCATCAAGTCAAGCTAAAAAGTTAGATTTATACAAATAGTTTTCTCAAAACTAATTAATGTGGATTCTAAAAATTGTATTAAACAACCAAAACTTTTAAATGATATTAACATTTCGATCGACTTTCTTTTCAACTTCAATAAGCAGAGACTACAACCACTTGAGTCCTAAATAAAACACCCAGAAAATCCATTTCTACAAAATATAGCCCCAGAAGAAACTTGGGGACTAAACTCGATCAAAATGCGGTAGATCTGCGGTTGAGGCCATAGCCTAGGCCGCGAATCCGCGGCTTCTTTTTGGAGTTATGGTCTCCATTTTATTCTAGACCTATGAAAAAGCCTGCACGATTTTCTAAATATTTTTAATTTGAAAATTATTGCAGTTTGGAAAAATGGACAAAAAGGTGTATACATCGGGGGGAAATTGTCAATCGAACACTTTAATTTCGTCTAAAAATTGCCTAAGCCTCTAGTTTGGCTCTGATACCATGAAAGTAGGTCATAACACCTCTACTGGGGTTTTAACAAAAGCAAGTATGCAATTTTAAAAATCTAAAGGGCTAAGTCTACAAATGTTGGGAACTTAGGAACACTAGCAAGCTAATTTTAGAAGATGACAACATGGATTTCAAAAATTTCTAGTTTGCTAAAGTTCCAAAACCATGAATCGAGCAAAAGAGCTAGAACTTGTAAACAAAAAACCTAATGAGCTATGCTAATCTACAATGTTAGCGATACTCATATCCTCAAGTTTTCTTCAAGTGCTCCAATGTGGTTGAACTCGAGCAAGCTCTTAAGAGCTCCGGATCGCGCTTGCAAACCGGTCTTTCTTCGCCGAAGATGATCCACCCGAAGAAACCATGTCCAAGATCTAGCTTCACATTAAAATAAACTAGTGAAGTAACTAAGATTCACAACTTGCTAAGAAGTGAAACTTAGGGATATAGTGAGAATGTTCTAGTATTTTTCTATCTCAATTTTCTTCTTAATTCTCAACACATGAGATAGTAGAAGAAAAATGAAGGAGGAGGAGGAGTCATGAAGAAAGAGAAGCCAAATGGTGGACTGAAGAAATCATAATAAATTAAGGATGCAAATTTTATTTTTGTTAAAAGAATTTTACATTTTAAAATTGCAAACATGAATGAATAGTATGTGCAAATGAATTAATAATTCATTTGCCCATACCCTCCACAATTTCTTTCTTCCATCTCATTTATTAATTTCTTTAAAAAGAAATTCCTTGAAATGAGTTGTCCTCCTTCTAGAAGTATTCTTGTATAAATATAAGAATACGTCCCCGAAAATATATGCCCGTATTCGTATCAAAATACGAATACCCAAGAGATATAAAAATACAATGAATATAATACTAAAATATACATATCGAAATATATATATGTAATTATTAAATCAAAACTTGATTTAATAATCTGGATTAATCCTAAGCCGACTGGTATTATCATCCGCCCGATTGAAGTCCGCGTGGCTAGCACACATACCTAATCGGAACCCTACACGCATCAATATACGGTCACTACATCATTTTGCCTGAACCTGGAAAACCCTCTGTGTGTGGGACTCTAAAGACTCATCAATATGATGGCAGTGGGTTTAACCACAAGCACGTCAGCAGCACTAGTATACGTAACGGCTACCCAGGTATTGAGCGAAAGGAAGGCCGATGAGCAAACTCATCCGTACCCCCACTGCGCCTGTCTGTGACAATCTCCGTACAATCCGGTCTCTTCGTCTGAGATAATCGCATACCGGGTCTAGAGGGTGGATAACGTCAGACCCCTACTAACCCGATAAGTCATGTCGATTTGAAGCTCATCATACATTAAGAAACTACTGATATCACATCAGTAAATCTCATCCACTTTGGACGAGAATTTCTAGTGATGGCTTACCCAACACAGCACGACATCGACTCCCAATACCGGGAGATACGAATCCCCGACGATTATTCACTGCCTCCATGTGGCTCGGAACTGTACCCAACTAAAACCTGATTGCACGATTCCTTTAAGCCATGGTAAGGTAGTAATCTACGTATAGTGGGAACTCACACGAAACAAATGAAAATCTCAGGTCAAAGGACTAACATGTACTCATGCTACAAGAGAACTTCCATCTGACGATGGGTATAATACCATCTAGAAGTTCTCGACGAGTCTGTCCGGTGTATTCACCTCTGGCGAGCACCTGTATATTATCATAGGTGACTCAACACCATAGCTTGTGAGACAGGCCAACGCCCCTAGTCGAGGTCTCGAAAAGTATACACTAGTCTACTCCGGAGTTTCAATGCCCGGTCTCGATAGTCTTTCGACTAGGGACATTCAGCTTCCACATATATGATCGCCATCATAATACCAGTAGTCAAGTAATTATCCTACGGGCTTTATCAAAACGTATACACATAATGATAAAGACAAACCGATAGCATACTATTATCTCGAGTATGAATGATCTACCTGTATAGCTTCTCGTTCAATTATCATAATCGTCTACTTGCAATTACAATAATTATCTTCAGGGCACTATATCTAACAATCTCCCACTTACACTTAAGGCTGATTATTGCGGTATCGCATACTTACAGCCTGTGTGCTACCGAATACCCAACTTCTCTACTAGTCAGTTTCTCAAAACTCGTTTTAAGAAACTTACATGTTCGAGAAATAGCCTCAGTGAGTGGATCCGCTCCAATATTTCTATTTTTATCTCTCTATATCTTAAATTCACGGAGAACGACTATCTTCCGAAATGATCGATATCTTTCTTAGAACTTGTCTAGATATCTGATGGGACCTTGTTCATAACATGAACACCAAATCCAACAAGCTTCTTTAGACTGTATCCATTGCTGATGTAATCAGCACCAGTGTCATGACCACCTCAGTATCCTGCTTAGAAACTTATCCAACATACTGCACCTCAAAAGAGGAAAAACCATTAACTCTGATAGCCACTCTGTCATCCAGGTCACCTTGAAAGCCTAAACCGGTAACCGCTTCCTGCAGGAGCTGCCATTACTATACACTAAGAATATCCTCTTATGTTATTTACTACTTCCTTTTGTTTCTCCAGGATTAGATTAATATCTGCTTATTGCAGCTAGTGCAAAAGAAATATCTGGTATGGTACTTGATATCTCATGATTGACTCAATTGTCTAAGCAAGTGATATGTCAATCATGCAAATCTCTCTCCCCGTCAGTCTAGAAGACATCTCTTTAGAGAGGGTGACTCCATCATCTGCGCGTACACCACCATGCCAGGAATCATCCAGTCTAAAATACTTTAGAATAGTGTCAAAGTAATCGAGTTAGGACACTTCCTAAATCTAGATCTAAAACTATAGATCTAGCCACCAGGATCCCTGATATTTGTCCAGATCTTATATAGAAAAAAATCTTGTGACAACAACAGTATAATTGATCGTACTATAGGAACATCACTTCGTATCAAAGGAGTACGTCATCTAAATACCAGGACATCACTCCCTACTATCTTCTTACTAGATCCATCTGTTGTTCTGATGAAGTCAAACTCTATGACCGTCACATCAATAATAGATGATCTATCTCCGCTATTCTTGCTTTAGTTTATAAATAGATATAAGACTGGCCCACCACTCTTCTGTTGCTCCCACTGATTACAACAACCCTTTGGTAGAATCATATACACGTCCACTTCTAAATCCAATTTAGAATGACGTTATAGGCATCCACCTGCTATATCTCATAATCAAGGACTGCAGTAGTGATAAGTTTGGGTTATCAAAACCTCCCTGTCACCGTCTTTGAGGAAACCGAATAACTCTCGGGTGGCTGAGGTAACCCACTAATTCTGCGGAGTGGCTAATGGATTGTCGAATCTAATTGAATCTTTCAGGTTCTACTAAATTTTCAGTAACCGTTTGTGGCTCTGGAATCACTTCCAGTTCTACCATACTCCCACTTGTTTCTTTTGAAAAAAGATTCCTTTTATAAAAAGGTGGCGGGTCAAAAACAAAATAACCTTTGATCTTGCAAATGGTAGAATGTTAAACCCCTGCTAAAAATCTTGGAATAATACACAAACTGCCATTACATAAGCGTACCTTGAGTTTGTCTAGATTCAACTTTTAAACAGAAACCGGATAACTCTATATCTTAACATCCTTAAGATATGCAACCATTCTATGTCCACATAGAATCAAATGCACTAATTTAGATGGAACCATATTCAATTGTTATACAACTGTGTCTAGTTCATATCCCATATGGAAAAAGACCATACAACATTACTCATCAAGGAACGCACCCACGGATGAGTAACTTGTGAGAGAATCGTGTTCTCAATATTACTATGATGAAATACTTAGCATAAGTATCTACATCTTCGATCACCTCTAAGACCCTGATACTTCCAACGTATAGTTCTTTACTTTATTCTTTTATCTATAAAGTTCTCAAAATCTTTGGACCTTGCCTTACAATGAATGCATGTCTAAAATCAGAGAACTCATAAGTAAACTGAATGAAGTAAGATTACCAACCCCTTATCCCGAAGGATACTGGACAACATACATTTCCATGTATAAGTCCCTAGAGTATACTAACTCAAATTCCATGTGTTGTAAGTTGAAAACTGTATTTTGGTTAAGAATGTCTATACCGTTAATCAATACACCATACCTTATCCTCAACTGATATAGGCAAATGTCATAAACATAATTTCAAAAATTTATATCTCACTTTATAAAATAAACGTACAGATATATCAGTTTGAAAATTAGTGCATGACAACGGATATTCAAAACCATATATTTGTCGTTAGGCAAAACCCAGGTGAGTTTCTCAAATATCACCAATTACAAATAATTCTGATATTGAGGATCTAATCACCCAATTTTCCAATATTCTACTCCCACTCGGCATCTGTAACGCCATACAAATGTGAGAATCAAGTCTGGTAAATACATACTGTGGAGTCAGAATCTAATTGGAAAAGCAGTTTTCAATTAATAACGCACAGTAAAACTGAAACATGAAAATGTTTTGAGAGGGTGGCTGGGTATTCCTAGTAATGCCTCTTCCACTATTCAGATTCATGACAGTAGTCACAAATTTACTTGCCCTCGCTCTAATATATTTATATGTCTTTACTTCTTACCATATATACACCACACTTAGACTAATTGGTTTTCTTCTTTCCCTATCATTCGGCACCAGCCTAAGGTTTGGAAAAAGACTATCCAATAGCGTAATAGGTGTACTCTCCTAATACTAGAATCCCACACAGCCTGAGAGAAGGTAAAGATAAAAGACAACTGAATAATCATATTCAATTTCTCCAGAACCCGTGGTCATTCTCGAACTGAAACAAGTTTCTTCGAGTTCATATGTAACTATAAGAGATGGCCTTTCCAAACAATATGGATCTCCATAATGATACAGAGTGTTTTAGAGAAAAGTAGAGAAAAAGTAGGAGTGACAGGGATATATGCAACTTTGTCGTGAACCATGACAATCCAAAACCAAAGTGTGTATGAAGGTTCAGTTAACTTGGTTCATGAGTTTTGGTTTAAGGTCAGACACGGTCGCAAACTAGATAGAGAAAAGAAACACTCAACGTGCACTCTATCAAGATTAGATTAGTTAATCACTTTATCTAATCAGGATGGCTACCACATTTACTCTAATTCTTCTTCAAACCTTAAAAGGAGAACCAGTCAAGATCATCGGTAAATCACTCAAAGAGAAACGCCTAATTATCAGTGTGAATCGGGACCTAACTATCATTGTGTGATAACTTTGATGGAAGCCGACCAAAATTACTACACTCCAGAAAGTATGCGCAAACTTGGTAAGTTTCTCTTATATTTGAAACTCACGATATGGTTTTTACCCCCAAGCATCTTATGACCTTAACAAGGTCAAAATATCATAAGTCGCAAGTCAAGTTCAATCCGGCATTATCCTGGATTAATCTAAACCCACCAGCACATACCCTTGACAAAGTCAAAATGATCATGCAACTGTTATAGATAATCGCATCACAATACAACAGAAAAGTATTACATAGCTACCGAACACTACGCCTTAACAAAGTCAAAACACATTGTTAGGGTAAAAAATTACACCCGGGTTGACTAAGTCAAAACCAAAGTCAACCCCAAGTCAAGTGAGCCTATGCCCAAGTCGAGCCCAAACAAGAAGAGGCCGGCCTTCCCCATGCCAAGGAGAAAATTATGTAATAAATAATTTTAATGTAATTTTTGTGAAAAATGTAAGGAAGATGGGCATAAAACCAAATTTATGTAAAACCCATGACTCATGTGCCAAAATAAATAAGTACATGAGCATAGGATGGGCAAATGCCATTTTGTAAAGCCCAAGAGGCTGTATGTAAAAGTGTGTAGCCTATAAAAGGCAAACATGATGAGAAATCAATAAGAATTCATTCCCCTCAAAAATATTAGGGTTCTGTACCTCCTTCTCCTTCCTCAAAGTTCTAAATCTTCTTCTTTTTTTGAATTAAATCAAGAGTTTAACTCTTTTTCCCCAAAAGAAACAGTTTTTCATCATAAAACCCTCGAAGGGGAGCTCAGATCTCCCATCACATCTCTAGAATCGGAAATTTTTAAATCTCACCACTCTTTTCTCCAAGATCTGACCAACAGAGAGAAGGAAGAAGGAGTCCCATCTTTAAAAATCCAACTTTGGGAAGATCCAAGGCTCAAGAGAAGATCCAGGGCTCAAGGGAGAAGAAAGGAGGCCCCATTCATCATCTCTGAAAATCTCTTGTGAGTTTAATTCCGAACAAGAATCTCTTCTTTAGGAGTTTAACTCCAAACCAATCTTTGTGAAGCTCAACTCCAAGATCCAAATTCTCAAACGAGTTGAACCCCAAAAATCCAGATCTTTTAGAAATTTAACTGCACATAAAAATCCTTTTTTTTAGGAGTTTAACTCCAAAAGTCCCTCAAGAGTTCAACTCCCGGTCCAGGGGCTAAGCTCCTTTTTCCGCTTGCGCCCAACGCTCACGAGCTACCCACGTGACCCGCTAGCGCCTCATGTGCCATCTCACGCATCCTTAGGGCGCTCCTCACCTCTCTTTTTCCTATTCGCTCCACACTTAAAACATATCCCCCGTAAGAAAAAATTTCTAATGCAGTGTTGCCCCGCACCCCGCAAGGGGGCAGCTATCCCCTTGACCCTAGCCCACATTCGGGTAGCTGAACCCCTGTAAACTCTGTGAAGCCCCATATATATCCAAGACCCCTTGAAAACACAACATGGGCACACTGCACATTGAGTTCGCATGACTGGTTTTACCCGTCAATCGGAAGTTCCCTCGCTGCAAAGGCGAGGGGTAATTAACGGCAGCTTAGTCCACGGTTGCCGGAGATTCGGATCCCCACAATCAATAAACCCTGGCCTATCCTAGGCAGGGGGAATCTGTAATATGCCTGACAAGCGACGCATATTCCTATCTAAATAGGATGACAAAAAACGCTCTACAGATTCTGGCATGTCCGGTGAGACCTTTTCTCTCCTCCTATATCTCGGGTTAAACGTTCATGTGAACTCAATCAACATACATATCGATACTTATGTAGGGTTGCTAGGCATGCATACAAGGGTCTACGAGGCATCAACCATGCCCGATTAAAATTTTAGCCATGCCGAACAACCCAAAGCCGGATCTTTATACTAGAGTTTAGGCGAAAACTAACATGTTAAACAATTTAACACTAAGTGAGAGGGATTACAACATTTTTAGATCCGGTCCTTCACTTCAATAGCTCCGTGTAAATGTCCCCTTCGCTGCGATCGTGAACTCCGGACTCTAGAGAAGCTCCACAAGAAGAACGAACGTGCTCGCTTTGATGACTTCGAGGCCGAAGATGATCTACGTCGGGGAGACACTAACTCAAGCTATTCCTTCACTATGTCAAAAACTTTGTGAAGAGAACACACTCTACTACATGGCAAGTGATAGAGGATGAAGAAGTAGGAGGTGGGCTCACTTTAGAATTGATTTTCTCACATTTTTTCTCAAGCTCCATTGAAGCTAGAAAGCTTTTGTTGAAGAAAGAAGAAGAAGTGAATAATTCATCCAAATGAAAACTTATCCTTTGAATTATTGCACCATGGTTGAGTTAAGCCCTCATGCTTAACTCATGTAGAGAATTAACCAAAGTATGAGGTTAAGGGTTGGGTTAACTAATATCCTAAGGAATGACAAAAGAGTTGACTTTGTCAATGTGCATACAAGCTTCTACAAGCTTGATAACATTGACTAAAGTCTCCTCTCTTTTGTTATTCTTAGGGAAATAAGTAAACCCTAATTTAACCTAAACTTGATATAAGTCTCATACACCCATCTTGTATGTATCATCAAGCATGATACAAACATGTATACTTGCATATATCACATATAAACAATGTGCACAATCTTGTGAGAAAATAAATCATAAGTGAGCTAATACTAGTTAATGTAATGTAATATATCAAATATATAATTACACATTAAATTATTAAATCAACTCTTGATTTAATAACCCGGCTATAACCGACTAATATCATGTGTAACAACTTATCGAATCAACACTTGATCCGATAACCCGGCTATATCGCATACAACCGATCAATGTCACGAATCGCCAGAATAGAATACGGTATCTCATATCGTATCAATCTCGGTCCCGCACATATCACATATGTGCTCCTACTCCGTTTCGCTTGAGCCAGGAAACCCATGTGTAGGACTCTAAAGACTCGTCAATACGCCGGCAGTAGGTCATGATCATATCAAACACCCACAAGCCGCAAGCAGACTGCTAAACGTAACGGCCACCCGGGTATTGAGCGATCAGAAGATCAACAAGCAAGCCTGTACATTCTCCTGTGAATCCAATCAGTAACACTCCCGTACAGTCCGGTCTCGTCGTCTGATATGTCGCATATCTTGCCTAGGGGTGGTAAACGTCAGACCCCGGTAGCTCGATAAGTCGTGTCGATATGAGGTCTATAACAGTTCGAGAAACTACTGATAACACATATAAGTAAATCTCAGCAACCCTGGCCAGGGATTTCCGGTTATAGCCAATCGAACACAGCGCAACATCAACTCCCTATACCGGGAGAGACGAATCCCCTCCTATCGCTCATTGCCTCCATGTGATTCGGACTGTACCCAAAAGCCACCTTTTTGCACGCCCTCTTGGACGTGGTATGATGGAAATCAAAGCACAGTGGGAATCACACAAGACTCTATGACGATCTCGGGTCAACAGACTACTCTGTACCAGTGTCACCTGAGAACTGCCATCTGACGTAAGGTATAATACCATCTGGGAGTTCTCGGCGAGTCCGTCCAATGTGCCCAGTCTCCACTGAGCACCCATACACCATCCTTGATGTCAAACACCGATGGATATGGTATCATCCATCGCCCATCATATGGGTCAAGCTGCGTATACGCTAGTCTACTCTGGTGCATCGATGCCCTGTCTCGATACACCCTCGACTAGGAACAGTTATAGGATGTACTCGTCGACTACCGTGGCCCCACTAGTATGATCTCATCATAGTCCCAGTAGTCGAGTACATATCCTAAGGTCTTTATCAACATGTAACATAGAGACAATCAGAGTATATGTTAAGATAAAGTACAACCAGATAGCATACTATCATGTTGAGCCTCCCTATATATGTCCTAGCATCCACTACAATATACATCGTATGTACAGTAATGGCCTCTAGGGCATACATATAACTAACAACTTATACTAAAATAATGCTCTTTCATTCAGGCTTTCAAGCAATCAATTTTCAACAATTTCTCTAAAGATGAACTCAGCTCTCAAAGTAGCTCCCGTCTCCTATACGATGAGGATGGACTCTCGATCGATTCTCTCAGAAAGTCTCGGGAGGTAGGAGGAGGAACCGCTGCTACAATTTGGATCTATTTTATTTGTATCAGCTAACACCATTCCTGCTCCTCAAGCCCCGGTGACAGATAAACCGTCCTCAAAAGGAAAAAGGCAAAATGTCGTGGTCGCGAAGGCATTTCAGCCCAAGAACAAATCCATTTCCAAATGACTTTCTGTTGTTCCAGCTGGGGGCAAAGCAATCAACACCAACGAAGCAACAAGGCGTCTCGGGCAAGCTCCGACGGCGCCCTTGATAACTGCTCGATCAGGTATCTTCTCTAAGCTCCCTGTTAATCAACTCAAGGTGGCTTCCCGGAAAACGGATGCCCGCAAAGCCCTCAAAATCGAGAAGCTAAAACCGAAAAGTCTCGGATACTGAGCCAACAAAAGGCCTAGGGCTCCTGGTTGGATGAACTTCGTGAGGTTCCAAGAACGAGATTACCCCACAACAATAGCTGAATCGGCTATAAAGCTCCCTAACTCTTTTGAACCGTTAAAATTGGTTCAGAAGAATGACATGACTGCAAGAGTCAAGAAAACTGCGATTCGGACCGCGCCACCCGAGAACCTGGCTAGGCAGACCATCTTTAGTCGATTGTCATATCCCGAAGTGGAAGGGCCATGACAACGGTCCGATAAATCAGCCGCCAAAGATAAAGAGATGGCAGGATATGTGATCCATACCGTCTATATGGCCGGCACGTGCAGCAAGAGTAAGGACGGGGCCACCATATCTCTAGCCCAATCTGGCTTGAATGTGGCCGCCACTTTCCAAGATCGGCCTCCTCCGCAGGATGACGAAAAACCCCTCGATGAGGCTGATAAGCAGAAGGACCCTTCTATCCATGTGGAATCAAGCTCGGACAGAGAAGAAGAGCCAACTTTCCGTCCTAAGACCGCAGAGCAGGAGCTCCTCTAAAAGCTCCGAAAACAGCTCAGAAGTAAAAACAAGGAGATGGCCAGAGTTTACTCCAAAATCGACGACATGACGAATGTCGTGATGTAGCTCACAGCTCATGTTGTTCAGACGCCCTCCAATCAAGCGCAAGTCTCTACTCATGAGCCGTGTGACAACAACCCGAAGCAACCAATGCATGTCCCTTTAGGTCTAAGTATGGACGAGCCACATAAAAGCCGGCCGCATTCCTCTTCTGGGGATGCCTTGGCCCCAGATGGAACCATTCCGTTAACATGAGAGCGAATAATAGATTTGGTCACCAACAAAGTCAAAACATTGGTAGCTGAAGCCGAACCGTAAAAGGATATCAGCAGTAGTGGGAGACCATATCCTGCTCGGTATGATCTGGTAAAGTTTCCTAGTGGCTATGTCATCCTCAAATTCGGAAGATTCGATGGGACGGAAAATGCGAATGAGCACATCGCCCACTTTAAGCCCTCATAGGGGGAGTACTGGGGGCAATGATGTGCTTCTCCTCCGCCAGTTTGTTAATAGCTTAACCGATGTCGCTTTTGACTGGTACACGAGCATACCAGATAGCTCCATTACTATTTTCGTCCAAATGGAATATCTGTTTCGGCAAAGGTTCATGAGTGTCAGCGATAAGATCGACCAAGCCAAAGAACAATGAAAGCAGCATGGATTTTATAACCCGATGGCGCAATCTCACCATCAAATGTGAGCCACCGTTGGAACAAGAACAATCCGTCAATCTCCTCATCGGAAATCTCGGCACGTGGATGAATTATTTTCTATGCACCGCGGCTCTCAAGACATTCCAAGAGCTGACTAAGAAAGTTCAAATGTTGGAGCGCTCAAAGCAGGAATCCTCTTCGGGTTCCCAAAATAACAATAAATCGTGGAGAAACCGAAAGGATGATAATCGTAAAGGCAGAAATTCCGACGAAGCTGAATCTTTTAACACTTCGGCTAACCAAAA
Organism: Agapanthus africanus; assembly: GCA_030015575.1. Lineage (NCBI taxonomy): Eukaryota > Viridiplantae > Streptophyta > Magnoliopsida > Asparagales > Amaryllidaceae > Agapanthus > Agapanthus africanus. Next base: position 516,081,444 of record JASDDO010000031.1, on the reverse strand, counting down.
TAAACGAGGGACAAGCGGGCCCAATGTCAACCAACTCTGAAAACCATTGTTGGGAGGGGGAGAATCTCCTTTGAAAGAGAAGCTGGATAGGGTTTATTCCTTCAGAAGGGACAAGGTCCACAAAATATTCAAGGACGCCCTAAGAAACGGTCTACAATTGCTAGAACCAAAAAGACCGCAAGAAGCGAATATGATTGACGACCCCAAATATTGCCCCTATCATTGAGTGATGGGTCATACCATTGAGAACTGCTTTGTCTTTAAAAATTGGGTCGAAAAACAATACAAGGCAGGAGAGATAGAACTGTTTAAAGGCGTGTTAGCAAACAATCAAGCTGCGACCGCCAATTTTATACAAACAGAGACCGAAGCCTTTCGGGAACCTGCTTCTCTCAGTCGTTTGCCCTCCTCTGAAAGGAGCGGACCAAGGCAGCAAGCCAAAATCCCAACAAGCAATATTACCAATAAAGAAGCGGTAAACGGGTACACAACCAATATAGTCTACATAGTGGAGCCCAGAAAAACAAGTTCTCCTACGCCTCATACCCATGACAATGACGTGGTTGTTGCTACCCAATGTCGGCTCGGTCTAGATGATGAAAAGCCCGCTCAGGCCATTAAGAAAAAGGAGCCCGTGGTTCTTTTGGAATCGAGCTCAGGCAGTAAGGATGACCCGATTATCATACCCGGAGTCGTAAAGCAAGTATTATTCCAATAGCTTCAAGAGCAGTTTCATGACAGGGATGAGAATTTGGCCAAGGTCCATTCCAAAGTCGACGAGCTAGCAAATGTCGTGGCAGTTCTCATGACCCAAGACACCCGATTACAATTACAAAAAAATCAAAATTCAGTTCACAAGCCAGGGATTGATATCCTGAAATAGCCGACCAATACTCCCTCCAGCCTAAGAGCGAAACATCTTCACGAAAGTCGACTACGATCAGCTTCCAACCCTTTCGAGGTGCATATTGACCGGGTTAAGAAAACAACAAGTGAACCAAAGACCGATCGGCCTCAAAGACCGATGCCGGGAAAAGCACCGACTCTAATAGAGAGAAGAAAGAAAATCTACTCCTTCAGGAGGGACGAAGTCTGCAAAATATTTGAGAGCGTTTTGAACAACGGTCTATAACTGTCTATTCGAAAGAGGCCACATGAAATGAACATGACCGACAATCCCATATACGGCCCATATCATAGAATGGTGAGTCATACCATCGAAAACTGCTATGTTTTCAAATATTGCGTAAAGAACCAATACAAGGTTGGGAAAACATTATCGTCCTAGGATGTACCGGCAAGCCACGGAGTTACGGTCATCAACTCAGCTCCGCCAAGATCAAAGTTCGAGAAGCTTGGATAAGTAAACAAAAATGACCTCTATATCGTTAAACTGGGAACAATAAACCCCTAAGTCGTTAATTTAGGAGTGTAAAAAAATTTGTGTAAATAAATAAAAGCCATGGGGCAACTCACAATAAAAATCAGCGAGTAAAAAAATGAAAATGAAGATAATGTTAGGAATATGTATGCCCTAGAGGCCATTATTGTATGATATAGTGGATGCTTGGAAATATAGAGAGAGGACTTTCTTGCTCGACATGATAGTATGCTATCCGGTTGCTCTTTATCTTAACATGTACACTTGTATTATTATACTGTCTCTCTGATACATGTTGATAAAGCCCTTAGGATGTTAGCTTGACTACTAGGACTATGATACAGATCATACTAGTGGGGCTTGTGTAGTCCACAAGCACATCCTTTAAACAGTTCCTAGTCGAGGGAGTATCGAAACAGGGCATCGATATTCCAGAGTAGACTAGTGTGTATGTTTCGTGACCCTGTATGGGGCGATGGTTGATCCCACAACCATTAGTGTTTGACATCAAAGATTGCACACAGGTGCTCATTAGAGAATGGGTACACCGAACATGACTCGCCGAGAACTCCTAGATGGTACCATACCTATCTTTAGATAGCAGTTCTCTGGTGACACTTGTACAGGTTAGTCTGTAGACCCGAGATCATCATAGAGTCTTATGTGGTTCCCTCTGTGCTTTGATTTCCTCCCTACCATGGATCAAAGGAGTCGTGCAAACAGGTGGATTTTGGGTACAGTCCCGAGTCACATGGAGGCAATAAGCGATAGAAGGGGTTTCGTCTCTCCCGGTATAGGGAGTTGATGTTGCGCTATGCTCGATTAGCTATAACAGCAAATCCCTGGCCAGGGCTGATGAGATTTACTGGTAAGTGTTATCAGTAGTTTCTTAAATGGTTATAGGCCTTACTGGGGTCTGACGATTCCACCCCAAGACTTGATATGCGACATATCAGACATGTTGGATATAGTGCCCTCAAGTCAATTATTGAATTGCAGGCACGTGATTGTGATGATTGAGGGAGGACCTATACGGGTATAACAGTCTTACTCGAGATGATAGTATGCTATCTGATTTTTCTTTATCATCATGTACATGCATTAGGTGGCATTACAGATCACTATTACATGTTGATAGAGCCCATAATATTCTTGTAAGTCCATGCTACCTCTCCCGGTACTTACGGGCTTGCGGAATTTGATGAAAAACAATTTTCTAGAGGCGGTAACATGGACTCAAAACGGATCTTTGTTAAACTATCTACCTAACAACCTAACTACGAGTTGTTAACTACTCGGCTAGGGGGTTATACCTTTCTTTCTTGAACTCCTTCGTCTTCATCTCTTGATGGTGTACGGGTCGGCTTCACCCCGTCGTCTCCTTGCGTCGAAGATCGATCCACCCGAAAGCTTCTACCTTTGGCTTCTTCTTCGAACTTTGAAGAAACTAGTTCACTTGGTTTGCTAAACCTTGTGAACTAGAGTGAGTAGAGGAGAGTGTGATGGGATTTTCTCTATGGTTCTTGCTTCTCAACACATGAGACAAGTGAACCATAGACAAGAGAGAGAGCAAGAGGAAGAGGGTGAGAGCAAGAGAATGAGAGAGCTCAAAACCAAGAGAGAGAAAAACAAAGAAAGAATGAGCCTCTCTTTTGTCATACACCTTCTCATAATCCAAAAGCATCATGAGCCATAATGTTAATCAAGTATTATGTGATGGTTCATATCATGTCAAAGGCAATATCATTTCCATGCACTCATTTTGCAAACCACAACAAGCAAGCAAAAGTCTTTGCATGAAAATGACAATCATTGTGAAGATGATGGTCAACTAGTCCAACCTAGTCAACCGGTCAACAAAGTCAACAAGTCAACCCCTCAACAACCATGTCACTAAAATACTTAATTAATATTATTGCTAATTATGTTTCATATTCTCATTAGGGTTTAGCAAAAAGTCAATAGTCAACAGTCAACAGTTAACAACCCTAATGAGAATCCTCTGCCTCTGTCTCTCTGTCAACTGTGCATACACACCCGCATCCGCGTTCCGAGGAACACGAATACATACGAGATAAAACCAATCCCAAAACGTACACTAGGATCTGGCTTAAACCAAAGCCCGCTAGTGTTAACTGTCCGGAAACTAAACGTGCACAAGTGCACGGATGTGACCGAACCCTGTCGCAAAACCACGCGACCTGTCGCAAAACCAGGCGACCTCTACTCTTTTGCCTGAAGGCGAATAGCTTTCTGTGTGGGACTCTAAAGACTCGACACTACGCTGGCAGTGGGTTTAACCACAGACCGCAAGGGGCACTAGCTGTGCGTAACGGCCCCCAGGTAGATGCCGACAAGAAGACTGATGAGGTGAAACCCATCTGAACTCCTACTGAGCCTGAATGTGACAGTCTCCGTACAGTCCGGTCAGTTCGTCTGATACATCGCATGGCGGGCCTAGGGGCGGTAAACGTCATCCCCTAATAGAGGTACAAGTCGTGTCGGAGTGAAGCCCAGAACACCCTGAGATAACACGGGAAACCTACCAGTATATCTCGCTTGCTCTGGCCAGGGACTACTCGTGTAATGGCTCTCCTAGACACAGCGCGATGTCAACCCCCAATACCGGGAGAGACGAATCCTGTCTAACCGTCACAGCCTCTAAGTGCTTCGGGACTGCTGTTAGTGTATATGCCCTAGAGGCCATTACTGTATCATACTAGTTTGTATATTACTTAATGAAAGCTTAGGATATTCACCTTGTATAAACAATCTTGCTCAATATAGTAGTATGCTACTTGGTTTGTTTCTACTTCAATGTGTACATGTGTTTATTTTAGTATATCACCTATACACATTAGTGGAGCCCTTAGGATCTTTGCTTGATTACCAGCGTTGTGATGGCAGTCACACTAGTGGGGGCTGGGTAATCTATAAGCACATCCTTATACAGGTCCCTAGTCGCAGGACTATCGAGACAGGGCATCGATACTCCGGAGTAGACTAGCGTATGCGCTTCTCATCCCAGTGTGGGAGATGGTCTGTCCCACAGCCATCAGTACGTCGTACTGGAGATAGTATATGGGTGCTCGTTAGGTTACGAGTACACTGGACATGACTCGTCGGGAACTGACCGGTTGGTACTATACCTATCGTCAGTTATCAGTTCCCAGGTGACATGAGTACAGCTTAGTCCGCTGACTTGACACTGTCACTTTGCCTCGAGTGTGTTCCCACTGTACTTTGATTACTACCCTACCACGGCTCAAAGGAGTCGTGCAAATAGGTGGTAGTTGGGTGCAGTCCCGAAGCACTTGGAGGCAGTGACGGTTAGACAGGATTCGTCTCTCCCGGTATTGGGGGTTGACATCGCGCTGTGTCTAGGAGAGTCATTACACAAGTAGTCCCTGGCCAGGGCAATCGAGATATACTGGTAGGCTTCCAGTGTTATCTCAGGGTGTTTTGGGCTTCACTCCGACACGACTTGTACCGCTATTAGGGGACTGACGTTTACCGACCCATAGGCCCGCCATGCGATGTATCAGACGAACAGACCGGACTGTATGGAGATTGTCACATTCAGGCTCAGTAGGAGTTCAGATGGGTTTCACCTCGTCAGTCTTCTTGTCGGCTTCTACCTGGGGACCGTTACGCATAGCTAGTGCCGCTTGCGGTCTATGGTTAAACCCACTGCCAGCGTAGTGTCGAGTCTTTAGAGTCCCACACAGAAAGCTATTCTCCTTTAGGCAAAAGAGTAGAGGTCGCATGGTTTTGCGACAGGGTTCGGTCACATCCGTGCACTTATGCACGTACAGTGTCCGGACAGTTAACACTAGCGGGCTTTGGTTTAAGCCAGATCCTAGTGTACGTTTTGGGATTGGATTTATCCAGTATGTATTCGTGTTCCTCGGAACGCGGATGCGGGTGTGTATGCACAGTTGACGGAGAGGCAGAGGATTCTCATTAGGGTTGTTGACCGTTGACTGTTGACTATTGACTTTTTGCTCAACCCTAATGAGAATATGATATTTGATTAACAATAATATTAAATAAGTATTGTGGTGACATGGTTGTTGAGGGGTTGACTTTGTTGACTTGTTGACTTTGTTGACCGGTTGACTTGGTTTGACTAGTTGACCATCATGATGACAATGGCTATCATTTCATGGCAAAGACTTTTTACTTGCTTGTTTCTCTTGTGATAAATGAGTGCATGAAATGATATGACTATTGTAGCTTAAACCATTTACACAATACTTGATTACTATTTTTGTGATGATGGCTTTGGATTATGTGAGCCAAGAGAGAAAAGTCTTTCTTATTCTATCATTTCCATTCTCTCTCTTGAGTTCTTGAGCTCTCATCTTCTTCCTCTTGCTCTCACTCTCTTAGTCTATGGTTCACTTGTCTCATGTGTTGAGAACCAAAAACCATAGAGAAAATCCCAACACACTCTTCTCTACTCACTCTAGTTCACCAGGTTTAGCAAACCAAGTGAACTAGTTTCTTCAAAGATCGAAGAAGAAGCCAAAGGTAGAAGCTTTCGAGGTGGATCTATCTTCGGCGCAAGGAGACGACGGAGTGAAGCCGATCCGGACAACCATCGAGGCTTGAAGACGAAGGAGATCAAGAAAGAAAGGTATAACCCCCTAACCGAGTAGTTAACAACTCCTAGTTAGGTTGTTAGTTAGATGTTTAACAAAGATCCGGTTTTGAGTCCATGTTACCACCTCTAGAAAAATTATTTTTCACCAAATTCCGCATGCCCGAAAGTACCGGGAGAGATAGCATGGACTTACAGTGGTATCAGAGCCTAGTTAAACTCTATCTAACATGTTAGCAAAGTAGCTAGAAGATCGATCAAAGAAAAAGTCACAAAACGAACCCGAGTTGTCAAGTTTCTGCCGATTTTTATTATGTTCAAAAGTTGATAATTTTCATCTTAAAAATCGGCTCAGGCTTTTGTTAGAATAACCACCAAATTTGGTCCCACGAACCGTTCAAAGAGCCGCGGAAACGCGGCGGGAGCACGCTCCCGCCGCGGTTCCGCGGCCGAGTTGACTCGGCCGAGGTCCAAATTTGGTGCAGTGTATTTCTGGGGTTGTTTTGGGATTTTTGGAATATGTATTTTCTGCCCAGATTTTCCAGAACGAAAATTTTGTGTTTGGGGCCTATAAATCCGTATTTTTGATCGAACTTCTAAAAGACTTAAGCTGACGGGTTTTTCTGTGATGTGATATTTGTATTGAACGTCTGCTAATCGCTATATGTCGATTAGTGGGGGTTATACAAATCTGTGATCTGTAATGTTATTGGTTTGTGTATATGAATTCATTGGATTGTCGTGGGTGAATAGCCGGGGGTTGTGAGACGAGAGTTTTCTTTTCTTTCAATTCATGTAAATTTGTAAATTGTTGTAATAATTATTTGTATGGCCGCACAACCGAGTCGGGGTTGTAGCCGTCATTGTATAATTTCTTTTTACTGTTTTTGCTCCTAGGATAGACCCATGGAGGGGGTGCACAAACTACCGGGTATGCCGAAGTGCCGAGTGGCCTACTCACGGGGATGAGGGAGGTTGCTTCGCTTTGGGTAATTGGCGGGTAGTTTGCCGCACCCGTAGGGGTCTTGGGTGGGGTATTGGCTATTCACCGCGACCGTGTAATCTACTTTTCGTTACAGGCTCGTACGAATTGCAGGTTCCTAGTATATCCAATGTTTTCATCTATGATCTGAAATGGCTATCATTGCAATATATCTATATATGATATTATTTAGGCGTTGCTTATGTTTTACAGCCGCGCTAGCCCAGCCCCCGCTCTGTCGTTAGTTAAGTAACCTAACGGGTAATGACGGGGCCCCGTGGCGAATGCGAATGGCATAAGCGTACGTCATATTATGGTTGTTTTCTGCAATGGTAGGTTTAAATGATGGGACGCATTAAAAGAACTAATGAAAGAATATCACGCATTAAAAGAACTAATGCAAGAAAATAAACCAAGTAAAAGTAGTTGGAACACTTTCGAAAAACCACTCGGTTCTTTTCAAAACCAACTTTTAAAATACGGAGTTTGAGCCACTCCTTTTAAAAGCTATCTCATTCCATCGATTATATCAAGTTCTCTACGTTCACGGTTTCGCCAAAACCATTCGTAGCCCTCCGTCGTTTCACATGAATAGTCAATAGTATTCAACCTGTGTTTGTTGGCCAAAGTCAAGGCATAGTGATTGGTAGCTATTGGGTATTCATTGTTAGTTGTATGTATGCCCTAGAGGCCAGTATTGTACAGATATTGTATATTATATTGGATGCTTGGACATATATAGAGATGACTTTCTTGCTCGATATGATAGTATGCTATCTGGTTACTCTTTATCTTAACATGTACACTAGTCTCTTTATACTGTCTTATAGTTACATGTTGGTAAAGCCCTTAGGATGTGTACTTGACTACCTGGACTATGATGCAGATCATACTAGTGGGGGCATGGTAGTCCATAAGTACATCCTTCAAGGTCCCTAGTCGTGGGTGTATCGAGACGGGGCATTGATATACCAGAGTAGACTAGCGTATATGCTTCTCGACCCATATGATGGGCGATGGATGATCCCATATCCATTGGTGTTTGACATCAGAGATGGTATACGGGTGCTCAGTGGAGACTGGGTACACTGGACGGACTCGCCGAGAACTCCCAGATGGTATTATACCTCACGTCAGATGGCAGTTCTCAGGTGACACTTGTACAGGTTAGTCTGTAGACCCGAGATCGTCATAGAGTCTTGTGTGATTCCCACTGTGCTTTGATCTCCACCTTACCACGTCCATGAGGGCGTGCAAAACGGTGGTCTTTGGGTACAGTCCCGAGTCACATGGAGGCAATGAGCGATAGGAGGGGTTTCGTCTCTCCCGGTATTGGGGGTTGATGTTGCGCTGTGCTCGATTGGCCGTAACAGGGAAGTCCCTGGCCAGGGCTGATCAGAGATTTGCTGGTAAGTGTTACCAGTAGTTTCTCGACCCGTTATGAGCCTCACATCGGCACGACTTATCGGTTATTGGGGTCTGACGTTTACCACCCCTAGACTTGATATGCGACATATCAGACGAAGAGACCGGACTGTACGGCAAGTGTTACTGGTCGGATTCACAGGAGTGTGAGCGGGCTAGCTCGTCGATCTTCTGATCGCTCAATACCCGGATGGCCGTTACGTTTAGCAGACCGCTTGCGGCTTGTGGATGTTTGATATGATCATCATCTGCTACCGGCGTATTGACGAGTCTTTAGAGTCCTACACAGAGGTTTCCTGGCTCAAGCGAAACGAAATAGGAGCGCATATGAGATATGTGCAGGACCGAGAATAATGCGTGTATGTGATACCGCATTTCATTCTCGCGATAAATGTTTCGATTGGTTATATTCGATATGACCTAGTTATCGAATCATTGATTCGATAAGTCGATACATTGAATACTAGTCGGTTATGTGCGACATGACCGGATCATTGAATCAAATGTTGATTTAATGATTTAATGTATAATTATATATTTGATATATTACTTTGCATTAACTAGTATTGGTTCACTTTATATGGATTTTCTCACTTGATGTGCATGATGTATATGTGATATACTTTTGTACACTTATTTATATCATATTAGATGATGCATGTTTATTTGGTTAAGTGTAAAGAATAAACCCATGGTTAAGAGGATAATTAGGGTTTTGATTTTATCACACATTTATTTATCCATTCCTATTATTTAAATTGTTTTATAAAAACAAAATGGTTTTCTTTTGTCATGAAGCTTAATGAAGCTTCATGAAGGTTTGACTCAAGACCATTTTGTCTTTATACTAAACCCTAACTATTCCCACTTACCATGGTTTGCTCTCTACACTTAACCTATGTTAGAATTATGATAAGTATTGCTTTTTCTTTTATTTTAAAAACACTTATCATAATACTAGCTCATCTTCTTCTTCTTCTTCAAGCTTGCTACTCCAATGGCAACTTGAGTTCTAGTAAGAAAATTCCAAATCTAAATTGAACCTATCTCCTATTTATTCACCCTCTACCTCTTACCAAGTCGTTTTGGGTGTTCTCTTCACAAGTTTCACAACTTTGTGAAGTCGGAGCTTGAACTAGTGCAACCTCGACGTAGATCGTCTTTGACACAAAGCCGACGACCTATTCCGCACATTATTCCGATGAAGCCGACGAATGAGTCGAGGATTCATGATGGACAGCGAGGGCATGACCACGTGGAGCTAAGGAGGTGGAAATCCGGATCTACAAAGGTTGTAACTTCCGACCTTTAGTTAATTTGTTAACTAGCTTTATCATTTCGCCTAAACATCTAGTCTAAGATCCGTAGTCTAGGGTTTCTCGGCACCAAAAATTTTAAATTGGCATGTCCGATGCCTTGTGAGACCTTACTAGAGTGCTTAGGAACCTTTCACTGGTATCAGAGCTACTAGGCATTGGATGTCGACCTATGGGGGGTTCTCACTGTGTGACAGTGTGGCGAAGCATAGGCTCTTACCCCCAGGGTGTCCCGAGACCGGAAGGTGTTCCGGCGGGTTGTAGTCCTCGCGAGGGGGCATGCGTAAAAAGTAGTTGCTGAGGGACCCGTTGGTGCCACGGCGACCCCATTGGATGGGGTGGCTGCCTGACCTACACTGGTATCAGAGCCTAGCTAGAGCCTTAGGCGAAGTCCCGACGGAGTTTGAAGTCCGAACGAACCCGAAACTATAATTCCAAGGTGCTCTCTGGAAAATTTCTGAAATTTTGGATTTTTGTCGATTAAAATTGTCCAGAAAATCATGCAGGGTCTTATATGAAATACTGTGAAATTCGAGGGCCTGATTCAACTTTTCCACCGCGGAACCGCGGCACGAGCTATGCATGCGCGGCGGTTCCGCGGCCGTACTGTCCCATTGTCTGGTTATTTTTCCACAGTAATTCATGAATTCAGAGATTATGTTTTCTGGGTATTTTTAATGTGACTCTACAGAAGAGTATTTTGGGGTTGCTTTGGGGATTCAATTATTCGTTCGGGTTATCAAATTTCGTCTTTGTGTATTTCCGGATAATTTCCAGAATATGTTAAAAAGTTCGACCGGATATAAATACCCAATTTTTCCCCCTGTCGGGAAATTTCCAAGTGTTGGATTTTTCCGTAGTTTAACGACGTTCTAAGTAGTGCAAGTAACGGGATGGACCCTCTAGAAGACAACAAACCTTAACTCGATTATGTGACCGTCTTGAACTGCCCTTTGAACCTTCGGGTTTGGCGCAGTACGGCGTGCCACATGTGAGGCGTTGGCTTGACCCTTCTACGGCTGGACCGTTGGTACTGAGGCACGAACTGAATGTTGCTAGACTTATTTCATGTGTTGGACTGTATCGGGAAAACTTGGGTATTCGACTGTTCGATCGGAAAGTTTAACATTATCTGTTTATCTGGAATGTGATACAATAATTGGAATTCACAAACAGTTATGAGATAACTGGATGAATGTTATAAATTTAGCAGTTTAGTCCCATATGATATTGAAAAGAGTTTTCGATAATGAGACTAAAATGCGAGATTTATATCTGTTAGGCATGCGATGTCTAAAGGAGTTGCGGATTCCAACTGTTGTAGTTTTACACTTTCTTTTCTGTGACCGTAAGTGTAGTATGTACATATCGCCGGTTTCGTTGCTATACGTCAAAGACAATTGGGGTATGCATACTTACTTACGTTGATGACATGTGATGTTATGTGTTGCTGGATATGTTATATTGGATCGTCGTATTCGAATAGCCGGGGGTTTTTATGTGAGATGAGTGTTTTTCATTTTCATTCATGTAAAAACTTGTATGTTATATTCTTTTATTTGGGGCACTTCCAGGTAGCGGAAGATGTCACCTTTTGTATATTATTTACTTTTCCGCATTAGGATAGACCCAAGGAGGGGAGCACAAGTAACCGGGTTCTGGGGTCCAGTGGGAGACCAACTCGAGGAGTCGAGTCCGGGTCTCCTAACCCTAGAATTGGCAGGGTTGCTTGCCGCTCTCGTAGGGGTCTAAGGGTGTGGGATTGGCTATTCGTTACGACCGTGGAATCCGTGTTTTATACTGGCTCGTATTGAAAACACGGACGTCCTAGTATATCCAATATTTCATATGATTATTCTGCTGCGATATCTGTGATGCGATTCTGTGATGGATTTTGTATATGATATATATGATATATTATATAGACGTTACTTATGTTTTACACCCGCGCTAGCCCTGCCCTGCTCTGTCGTTAGTTACCTAACCTAACGGTGCACGAGGGGACATCGAGGCGAATGCGGATGGCATAAGTGTACGTCATATCTATCTGTGAGTTTAGGTATTTAAATGATGGGACTTCATTAATGTGATTAATGAAAGATAAGAAACCTAAGATGTTGTAGAATCAGATTTTAAATAAAATAGGTAGCTACAGTTCTTGCTTTGCATAGCGGTATATATGATATACCCTGCACCTTATTCGATGAGGAAAGGACCGAGATCCCTTCACCGGGAGTGACTCCTTTAGCAATAAACTGGCAGATGCTACACACTCGGTTTGCTTTTGACTGCTTTTGGGTTTTTGCTTTGCACAGCGATATATATGATATATCCCGCACCTCATTCGACGAGGAAAGGACCGAGATCCCTTCACCGGGAGTGACTCCTTTAGCAAAACTAGAAAAGCCTCAAAATCACTCCATTTCAAAACTTCATTTGATTCTACAACGATATCAAGTTCATTACGCTCATGGTTTTCAGAAAAACCTGGCGTAGCCCTCCGTCATTTCAGATGAGTAGTAGTTAGTATTCGTGCTACGTTTGTTGGCCTGCGTCAAGGCGTAGTGTGCGGTAGCTAACTAGTATTTATCTGTTTATGCATATGATGCAGATTGGATTAGGGTAGTCGTGCGACTTTGTTGGCCTGCGTCAAGGGTCGTGCGGGTGGGTTTAATTCAATCAGGAAATGACGAGTTGAACTTGACTAGAGCACTATGGTTTGTTGGCCTGCGTCAAGGTCATAGCACGCTAGGGGCAAAATATTATCGGGAATTTCAAGTGTTGAAATTTGCAATGAGATTGCATACCTTCTATGAGATAGTTGGATAACGATACCCACTACGAGTAAGAGTTACTCCTGGGAGAGTTTTACACATTGCAATTAGCTGATCAAGTAGGTGTCTAGAAAGGTGTCAACGGGGTTACGCCTCTGGGAAAACGAGGTTTACATTAATTAGGTTCATGCGAAAGCACGGGGGACCTCCCTCAAAGTACCGACACTGGCCTGGCTGAAAGATTAGCGAACTTGTAGTGTGTAATTAATCCCGGCTAGTCTTTCCTTTTAGGGTTTGGAGGAAGATTTGATAAAAAGCAGTGGGAGCCATCCTGATTAGATAAGATAATAACCAATCTGATCTTGCACGAGCATACGCTAAAGTGTTTTCTTCTCTCTCTCTCCAGGTAGCGACCAGTTCATGCCTTAATCAAGATAATAATATGGATGTATTGACCGAACCCGCATGTTATACTGTGCTGGGGAACGTTGGTTCCGTTCTTTCTTATAAGAGTTATAGGAATGAACAGGATATAGGGGAATACCAGGATTCCCATGCCACCCGATTGAAGAAAGTACATGTTGATGCATTTTCTTCGGGTGTGTTCGTTACTGAGAATTGTTTCTCTATTTGCTCTACGTCCTGGGTATTAGATACCGGGTCAGGATCCCATATATGTAATCAGTTACATGGGCTTAGGAAAGGTAGAGAACTTGGAGAAGGTGATAAAGACATTAGAGTTGGAAATGGTGCAATTGTTGCAGCTAAGACTGTCGGGGAATATCACCTTGTATTACCAACTGGTAATACATTGGTTCTGAACGAATGCTATTACATGCCGAACCTGATATGCAACATTATATCGGTTTCTTTATTAAGTAAAGAGGGATATAATTTTGTATTACAGGACAATGTTATGAACATTTACCGTAACCAAAAGTTGGTTGGATCAGGCACGTTATGCAATGGCATTTATGTTCTAAATCAATCAACAGTTCTGAGCATAACAAACACACACAAGAGGAAGAGTTCTGAACTCAACGAATCCTTCTTGTGGCATTGTAGACTGGGTCACATCAATGCGACACGACTAGCTAAGTTGCATAAAGATGGATATTTAAATCCGTTTGAATTTTCATCTTATGACATTTGCCAGTCATGTCTCAAAGGCAAGATGACCAAGACTCCGTTTACGGGACACGGAGAAAGAGTTACTGAACTCTTGGGACTTATACATAGTGATGTATGCGGTCCCATGTCTACACATGCCAGGGATGGTTCTTCGTACTTCATTACATTCACTGACGATCTCTCTAGGTTCGGGTATGTGTTCCTGATGAAACACAAATCAGAAGCTTTTGAGAAATTTAGGGAATATAAACAAGAAGTTGAGAACCAAACCGGAAAAAGTATTAAAATCCTATGATCTGATCGAGGAGGAGAATACTTAAGCAATGAATTCCTGGACTTCCTAAAAGAGAATGGGATTCTCTCTCAGCTGACTCCTCCATATACACCACAGCACAACGGTGTATCAGAACGGAGGAACTGCACCCTATTAGATATGGTGCGCTCTATGATGAGCACAGCTGAGTTACCTATTTCCTTCTGGGGATATGCACTAGAAACAGCTGCAGACCTATTGAATATGGTTCCCACCAAAACCGTGCCGACCACTCCATATGAGATATGGAAAGGAAAGAGACCATATCTTAATTATGTTAAGATATGGGGTTGTCCGGCCTATGTAAAAACGCAAAATCCGGACAAACTCGCGGCAAGGTCCATTCTGTGTAAGTTTATTGGATATCCCAAACATTCGCGAGGGTATATCTTCTACCACCCTGAGGAACAAAGAGTGTTTGTTTCTCGGCATGCTACCTTTTTAGAAAAGGAATTTCTTGAAAAAGAGATTAGTAGTCATGAGGTAGAACTGGAAGAAGTTCTAGCTGCACAAGCTACAACAGAAGATCTGGTGGAACCAGAGGATTCCGTAGTTCCCGATGAACCCAGCCACTCCGCCGATCTAGTAGGGTTCCTCGCCAACCTGAGAGATACTACGGTTTTCTCATAGATGGTGGAAGCGAGGATTGCATCATGGAGGATGATGACCCAACTAGCTTCGAGCAGGCCATCACGAATAGAGACTCAGTGAAATGGCTGGATGCTATGCGGTCTGAGATGGATTCCATGTACACCAACAAAGTATGGACTTTGGAAGTTGCTCCTGAAGGGGTAAAACCCATTGGGAGCAAGTGGATCTTCAAGAAGAAACTTGGTGTAGATGGGAAAGTGGAGACTTTCAAAGCTAGACTTGTAGCAAAGGGTTTTCGTCAAAGACCAGGTGTGGACTATGACGAGACCTTTTCTCCAGTGGCTATGCTTAAATCCATCCGGATCATGCTTGCCATCGCTGCATATCATGATTACGAAATCTGGCAAATGGATGTTAAGACCGCCTTTCTAAACGGTGATTTAGAAGAGTGCGTGTACATGACTCAGCCAGAGGGCTTCGTAGACAGTGGGAGCAGCGGGAAGGTGTGCAAGCTGCTTAAATCCATTTATGGATTAAAGCAAGCATCGCGGAGTTGGAACATCTGCTTTGACGTCGTTATCAAAGAGTTTGATTTCGTCAAAAATCCAGATGAACCTTGTATCTACAGGAAGGTGGCAGAGAGTAAGATTGTCTTCCTCGTATTGTACGTGGACGACATACTCTTGATAGGAAATGATATTCCTATGCTGCAATCGGTCAAGCTCTTCTTATCACAAAGATTCTCAATGAAAGATCTTGGTGATGCCTCCTGCATATTGGGAATTAGGATCTATAGAGATAGATCCAAACGGATTTTGGGATTGTCCCAATCCAGGTACATTGACACCATACTAAAGAGGTTTAATATGGAAGAGTCCAAGCATGGGAACTTACCCACGATCTCTGGAGTCACTCTCTCCAAAGAGATGTCTCCCAAGACTGATTTGGAGAGAGCTCGCATGCAAGGTATACCCTATGCTTCGGCAGTAGGCTCTATCATGTATACGATGCTATGTACCAGACCCGATGTAGCATACTCACTAAGTATAGTGAGCAGGTATCAAGCTGATCCTGGAGAGAGTCACTGGACAGCTGTGAAGAGCATTCTCAAGTACTTGCGAAGGACTAGAGATATGTTCTTGGTGTATGGTAACGGAGAACTCCAAGTGGAGTCCTTTACCGATTCGAGCTTCCAGAGTGATAAGGACGACTCTAAGTCGCAGTCGGGCTTTGTCTTTACCCTTTACGGAGGGGCGGTTAGCTGGAAGAGTTCCAAGCAGGAAACCGTGGCAGACTCGACGATGGAGGCTGAATACATCGCTGCCAATGATGCTACCAAAGAGGCTGTCTGGATCAAGAAGTTCATTACTAAACTTGGTGTGGTTCCATCCATTGAGCGTCCAATACCAGTGTATTGCGATAAAAATGGAGCGGTGGCTTTGGCCAAGGAACCCAGGTCCCATCAGCGATCCAGGCATATTCTGAGGCGGTATCACCTGATCCGGGAGATAGTTGATCGCCGGGAGATCGAGGTCAGGAGAGTTGACACGAAGAACAACACGGCGGATCCACTCACGAAGGCCATTCCCCAGACACAGTTTGAGAGACTCTTCGGGATGCTCGGTATGCGATACTACAGCAGCTGGCCCAAGTGCAAGTGGGAGATTGTTAGTTGTATGTATGCCCTAGAGGCCAGTATTGTACAGATATTGTATATTATATTGGATGCTTGGACATATATAGAGATGACTTTCTTGCTCGATATGATAGTATGCTATCTGGTTACTCTTTATCTTAACATGTACACTAGTCTCTTTATACTGTCTTATAGTTACATGTTGGTAAAGCCCTTAGGATGTGTACTTGACTACCTGGACTATGATGCAGATCATACTAGTGGGGGCATGGTAGTCCATAAGTACATCCTTCAAGGTCCCT
The DNA here is from genome assembly GCA_030015575.1 of Agapanthus africanus. Classification (NCBI taxonomy): domain Eukaryota; kingdom Viridiplantae; phylum Streptophyta; class Magnoliopsida; order Asparagales; family Amaryllidaceae; genus Agapanthus; species Agapanthus africanus. Next base: position 516,064,990 of record JASDDO010000031.1, on the reverse strand, counting down.
AGTCGTGGGTGTATCGAGACGGGGCATCGATATACCAGAGTAGACTAGCGTATATGCTTCTCGACCCATATGATGGGCGATGGATGATCCCATATCCATTGGTGTTTGACATCAGAGATGGTATACGGGTGCTCAGTGGAGACTGGGTACACTGGACGGACTCGCCGAGAACTCCTAGATGGTATTATACCTCACGTCAGATGGCAGTTCTCAGGTGACACTTGTACAGGTTAGTCTGTAGACCCGAGATCGTCATAGAGTCTTATGTGATTCCCACTGTGCTTTGATCTCCACCTTACCACGTCCATGAGGGCGTGCAAAACGGTGGTCTTTGGGTACAGTCCCGAGTCACATGGAGGCAATGAGAGATAGGAGGGGTTTCGTCTCTCCCGGTATTGGGGGTTGATGTTGCGCTGTGCTCAATTGGCCGTAACAGGGAAGTCCCTGGCCAGGGCTGATCAGAGATTTGCTGGTAAGTGTTACCAGTAGTTTCTCGACCCGTTATGAGCCTCACATCGGCACGACTTATCGGTTATTGGGGTCTGACATTTACCACCCCTAGACTTGATATGCGACATATCAGACGAAGAGACCGGACTGTACGGCAAGTGTTACTGGTCGGATTCACAGGAGTGTGAGCGGGCTAGCTCGTCGATCTTCTGATCGCTCAATACCCGGATGGCCGTTACGTTTAGCAGACCGCTTGCGGCTTGTGGATGTTTGATATGATCATCATCTGCTACCGGCGTATTGACGAGTCTTTAGAGTCCTACACAGAGGTTTCCTGGCTCAAGCGAAACGAAATAGGAGCGCATATGAGATATGTGCAGGACCGAGAATAATGCGTGTATGTGATACCGCATTTCATTCTCGCGATAAATGTTTCGATTGGTTATATTCGATATGACCTAGTTATCGAATCATTGATTCGATAAGTCGATACATTGAATACTAGTCGGTTATGTACGACATGACCGGATCATTGAATCAAATGTTGATTTAATGATTTAATGTATAATTATATATTTGATATATTACTTTGCATTAACTAGTATTGGTTCACTTTATATGGATTTTCTCACTTGATGTGCATGATGTATATGTGATATACTTTTGTACACTTATTTGTATCATATTAGATGATGCATGTTTATTTGGTTAAGTGTAAAGAATAAACCCATGGTTAAGAGGATAATTAGGGTTTTGATTTTATCACACATTTATTTATCCATTCCTATTATTTAAATTGTTTTATAAAAACAAAATGGTTTTCTTTTGACATGAAGCTTAATGAAGCTTCATGAAGGTTTGACTCAAGACCATTTTGTCTTTATACTAAACCCTAACTATTCCCACTTACCATGGTTTGCTCTCTACACTTAACCCATGTTAGAATTATGATAAGTATTGCTTTTTCTTTTATTTTAAAAACACTTATCATAATACTAGCTCATCTTCTTCTTCTTCTTCAAGCTTGCTACTCCAATGGCAACTTGAGTTCTAGTGAGAAAATTCCAAATCTAAATTGAACCCATCTCCTATTTCTTCACCCTCTACCTCTTGCCAAGTCGTTTTGGGTGTTCTCTTCACAAGTTTCACAACTTTGTGAAGTCGGAGCTTGAACTAGTGCAACCTCGACGTAGATCGTCTTTGACACAAAGCCGACGACCTATTCCGCACATTATTCCGATGAAGCCGACGAATGAGTCGAGGATTCATGATGGACAGCGAGGGCATGACCACGTGGAGCTAAGGAGGTGGAAATCCGGATCTACAAAGGTTGTAGCTTCCGACCTTTAGTTAATTTGTTAACTAGCTTTATCATTTCGCCTAAACATCTAGTCTAAGATCCGTAGTCTAGGGTTTCTCGGCACCAAAAATTTTAAATTGGCATGTTCGATGCCTTGTGAGACCTTACTAGAGTGCCTAGGAACCTTTCATTCATGTGCAGCATAGATAGATGCGTTGGTTTGGAACAGTCGTACTGCCTTGTTGGCCAAAGTCAAGGGTAGGTACGGGTGGATTCAAATTAACCTGGAGAACGACGGATAGAACTTGACATGTGACTTATGATTTGTTGGCCAAAGTCAAGGTCATAAGAGCATGGGGCAAAAATCCACATCGGGAGTTTCAAAAGAACTGAAACTTGCTAGTGTTGCATACCATTTGGAGTGTGATGATTCTGGTAGGATTCCTTCAGTTTCTTCACGCGATGATATTTGGATCCCGATCCTACTGTGAGTATTTGCTACTCCTCGGGAAATTTCTCACTTAACGATCAATGCTATAAACCTAGTAGGTGTCTAGAAAGGTGTTAGCGGGGCTACGCCCCCAGGGAAAAGAGGTTCTTAAATTAAGGAACTTCGCGAAAGCGTTGGAAAACCTCCCTCGAAGTACCGACACCAGCCTGTCCGAACGGTTAAGCAAGTATTGTACGGTGAGATTGATCCTGACTAATTCTTCCTTTTTGGTTTGAGGAGGGATTCGAGAAACAGTGGGAGCCATCATGTTTAGACAAATTAAAAACCACTCTAAACTTGCAAGAGCATCATGCTGAGTGTTTCTTCTTCTCTCTCCTAATTGCAGCGACCAATCGACATGACTGGACTTAAGTTACTTCTAGATAAAAACATACTGACAGGGCCAAACTACAAAGATTGGCTCAGGAATGTCAAAATGGCAATCACTTACGACAAGCTGGGGTGTCTTCTTACCACCAAAGCTCCCCCTGTCCCAAGTCCTACCTCCAGCGTCGCGGATAAGGAAATCCGTAAGACTTGGGAGATTGATAGCGCGAAGGCCAAGTGCCTCGTACTTGCCTCTATGGACAACGAACATCAGAGGAGGCACGAGAATATGGACCTCGAGTCCATATTTCTCCATACAAAAGAACTGTATGGAGAGCAGTCTCGTATCGCAAGATACGAAGTGTCGAAGAAGTTATTTTCGGCAAGGTTGGCCATCGGATCATCGGTAGCGGAACACGTGCTTAAGATGATTGGCTTCATTGAGGAGCTCGCGGAACTTGGGACCAAGTTAGAGAATGAGCTCTATACTGACTTGATTCTCCAGTCCCTTCCTTCCACTTACGCCCAGTTTATACTGAACTTCAACTTACAAGAAAAGAAAGTTGAACTTTCAGAACTCCTCAACATGCTGAGGAGCGCAGAGGGCACCCAACAGAAAGGTAGGGAAACATCCACTTTGTTTGTAGGAGGATCTTCCTCTTCTAGGTCCAAGGCGAAAGCCAAGGGAAAGAAGAAGAAAGCCCCCGCCAAACCAAGGGGCGGTGTTAGTAAAGTGGATACGAAGGGAAAAGCAAAAGCAACAAAGAAAGCGGGGCAGCTTGTGGATAAAGAAGAATGCTTCTATTGTCATAAGAAAGGACACTGGAAGAATGATTGCAGGGCTTGGAAAGCCAGGACACAGGAATTGAAGCAGGTTGCGGCTTCAGCTTCAGGTGTGTATGTTATTGAAAACTGTCTTTCAATAAACTCTACTTCCTGGGTATTGGATACCGGATCAGGATCTCATATCTGTAATTCTTTGCAGGCGTTGAGAAACCGTAGGGTTTTGAAGGCAGGTGACATGACCCTCAAAGTTGCAAACGGAGCTAGCATGGATGCTAAAGCCGTGGGGGACTATCACCTGGGAATGTCAGATGGACATGTTTTGGTTTTACGTAATTGCTTTTTTGTACCCAACGCAACTTGTAATATCATTTCTGTATCTTTGGTTTCTAAAGAAGGTTATGAATTTACGTTTGTAAGTAATGTTGTAAACATTCACCTTAATCAAGTTTTGATTGGGTCAGGTACATTGAGCAATGGTATATACGTATTAAACCAACCACAGATTTTCAATGTCCAGAATACACACAAAAGAAAGTCTTCGGAAATAAATCAGACTTTCTTATGGCATTGTAGACTAGGTCACATCAATGAGAGAAGGTTGACGAAGTTACATACAGAAGGATATTTGAATCCGTTCGAATATCAATCGTATGCCACTTGTAAATCCTGTCTCAAAGGAAAGATGACAAAGACTCTGTTCACTGGACACGGAGTAAGAGCGAGCGAGCTCTTGGGACTCGTGCACAGCGACGTGTGCGGTCCAATGTCTATACATGCGCGAAGCAGTTATTCTTACTTCATTACTTTTACGGATGACTTTTCAAGGTACGGTTATGTCTTCTTAATGAAACATAAGTCCGAAGCCTTTGGAAAATTCCAGGAATATAAGAATGAAGTAGAAAAACAAACCGGCAAAAGTATTAAGATTCTAAGATCGGATCGAGGTGGAGAATACTTGAGTGCCGAGTTCCTGGACTATTTAAAAGAGAACGGAATTCTCTCTCAGCTTACTCCTCAATACACTCCGCAACATAACGGTGTATCGGAGAGACGGAACCGAACCCTATTGGATAAGGTACGGTCCATGATGAGTAACGCTGAGTTACCGCGATCATTCTGGGGGTATGCACTAGAATCAGCTGCGTACCTTTTGAACCGAGTTCCAACTAAGACTGTGCCTACTACACCATATGAGATGTGGTGTGGGAAGAGACCCTATCTTAAGCACATTAAGACATGGGGATGTCCAGCTTTTGTCAAAAAGCAGCATGCGGACAAGCTCGAGGCACGCTCAGTACAATGCAAGTTCGTGGGATATCCAAAGAACTCCAAGGGATATTTCTTCTACTGCGAAGAGGAACAAAAGGTTTTTGTTTCTCGTCATGCCTACTTCTTGGAAACTGGGTTTTTGGAAACCCAGATAAGTGGGAGCACAGTAGAACTGGAAGAAATTCCAGAACCACGAGCTATTACTGAAAGCTTAGTGGAACTAGAGGGTTCAAAAGAACAGGACATTCCTACGCCGCTCCGCAGAAGTAGTAGGCAGTCTCATCTGCCCGAGAGATACTACAGTTTTCTCATAGACGGGGATAGAGAGGATTGCATCATGGATTATGATGAGCCTACTAGCTTCCAGCAAGCCGTTCAGAGCGTCGACTCGGTAAAATGGCTGGATGCAATGCGGACCGAAATGGAGTCCATGTACACCAACAAAGTATGGACGTTGGACGTTGCTCCAGACGGGGTAAAACCCGTAGGATGCAAGTAGATCTTCAATAGGAAGATTGGTGTAGATGGACAGGTTGAGACCTATAAAGATAGACTGGTTGCAAAGGGTTTTCGTCAAAGACCTGGTTTGGACTATGACGAGACCTTTTCTCCAGTAGCTATGCTGAAATCCATTCGGATCCTTCTTGCCATTGCTGCCTTCCACGATTATGAGATTTGGCAGATGGACGTAAAGACCGCTTTTCTAAATGGAAATTTAGAGGAGTGTGTCTATATGTACCAGCCAGAGGGTTTCATTCAGAGTGGGAGCAGCGGAAAGGTGTGCAAGTTGCTTAAGTCCATTTACGGACTAAAGCAGGCATCGCGGAGTTGGAACATCTGTTTTAATGAGACGGTCAAGGAATTTGGCTTTATCAAAAATCCAGATGAACCATGCATCTATAGTAGATTTGTAGGGAGAACTGTAGTATTCCTCGTTTTATACGTGGATGACATTCTCTTGATAGGAAATGACATTCCTATGCTACAATCAGTCAAGGAGTTCTTATCACACAGGTTCTCCATGAAAGACCTGGGTGATGCCTCATACATCCTGGGGATCCGGATCCATCGTGATAGATCCAAGAGGATATTAGGACTTTCACAGTCCAGGTACATCGACACCATACTGAAAAGATTCAGTATGGAAGATTCCAAGCGCGGTAACCTACCGGCTTGTCACGGGATCACCCTCTCTAAAGAGATGTCTCCCAAGACTGATTTGGAGAGGAATCGCATGTCTATTATACCCTATGCTTCTGCGGTAGGCTCTATAATGTATGCGATGTTGTGTACCAGACCGGATGTAGCTTATGCACTCAGTGTGGTAAGCCGGTATCAGTCAAACCCAGGGGAGAAACACTGGATAGCGGTAAAGAACATTCTCAAGTACCTGAGAAGGACTAAGGAGATGTTCTTGGTGTATGGCGGAAAAGACCTCCAGATCAAGGCCTTTGCTGACTCCAGCTTCCAGAGTGACAAGGATGATTCCAAGTCCATGTCAGGTTTTGTCTTTACCCTCAATGGAGGGGCGGTGTGTTGGAAGAGTTCCAAACAGGAAACTGTTGCAGACTCGACGATGGAAGCGGAATACATCGCTGTATCTGATGCCGCAGAAGAAGCTGTCTGGATGAGGAAGTTCTTGAAAGAACTTCAGGTGGTTCCGTCCATTGTTGATCCAATACCTCTGTATTGCGACAACAACGGGGCTATAGCTTTAGCGAAGGAACCCAGGTCCCATCAGAGATCCAAACACATCTTGAGGCGGTATCACCTGATCAGGGAGATCGTGGATCGCCAGGAGATCAAGGTTCGGAGGGTCGCTTCAGAAGATAACACTGCAGATCCATTCACCAAGGCCTTTCCCCAGACTTAGTTCGAGCGGCTGATCGAGATGATAGGTCTTCGATACGCCAGTACATGGCCTTAGTGCAAGTGGGAGATTGTTAGTGTATATGCCCTAGAGACCATTACTGTATCATACTAGTTTGTATATTACTTAATGGAAGCTTGGGATATTCACCTTGTATAAACAATCTTGCTCTATATAGTAGTATGCTACTTGGTTTGTTTCTACTTCAATGTGTACATGTGTTTATTTTAGTATATCACCTATACACATTAGTGGAGCCCTTAGGATCTTTGCTTGATTACCAGCGTTGTGATGGCAGTCACACTAGTGGGGGCTGGGTAATCTATAAGCATATCCTTATACAGGTCCCTAGTTGCAGGACTATCGAGACAGGGCATCGATACTCCGGAGTAGACTAGCGTATGCGCTTCTCATCCCAGTGTGGGAGATGGTCTGTCCCACAGCCATCAGTACGTCGTACTGGAGATAATATACGGATGCTCGTTAGGTTACGAGTACACTGGACAGGACTCGTCGGGAACTGACCGGTTGGTACTATACCTATCGTCAGTTATCAGTTCCCAGGTGACATGAGTACAGCTTAGTCCGCTGACTTGACACTGTCACTTTGCCTCGAGTGTGTTCCCACTGTACTTTGATTACTACCCTACCACGGCTCAAAGGAGTCATGCAAACAGGTGGTAGTTGGGTGCAGTCCCGAAGCACTTGGAGGCAGTGACGGTTAGATAGGATTCGTCTCTCCCGGTATTGGGGGTTGACATCGCGTTGTGTCTAGGAGAGCCATTACATGAGTAGTCCCAGGCCAGGGCAATCGAGATATACTGGTAGGCTTCCAGTGTTATCTCAGGGTGTTTTGGGCTTCACTCCGACACGACTTGTACCGCTATTAGGGGACTGACGTTTACCGCCCCCCTAGGCCCGCCAAGCGATGTATCAGATGAACAGACCGGACTGTACGGAGATTGTCACATTCAGGCTCAGTAGGAGTTCAGATGGGTTTCACCTCGTCAGTCTTCTTGTCGGCTTCTACCTGGGGACCGTTACGCACAGCTAGTGCCGCTTGCAGTCTGTGGTTAAACCCACTGCCAGCGTAGTGTCGAGTCTTTAGAGTCCCACACAGAAAGCTATTCGCCTTTAGGCAAAAGAGTAGAGGTCGCATGGTTTTGTGACAGGTCGCATGGTTTTGCGACAGGGTTCGGTCACATCCGTACACTTATGCACGTACAGTGTCCGGACAGTTAACACTAGCGGGCTTTGGTTTAAGCCAGATCCTAGTGTACGTTTTGGGATTGGATTTATCCAGTATGTATTCGTGTTCCTCGGAACGCGGATGCGGGTGTATATGCACAGTTGATGGAGAGACAGAGACAGAGAATTCTCATTAGGGTTGTTGACCGTTGACTGTTGACTATTGACTTTTTGCTCAACCCTAATGAGAATATGATATATGATTAACAATAATATTAATTAAGTATTGTGGTGACATGGTTGTTGAGGGGTTGACTTTGTTGACTTGTTGACTTTGTTGACCGGTTGACTAGGTTTGACTAGTTGACCATCATGATGACAATGGCTATCATTTCATGGCAAAGACTTTTTACTTGCTTGTTTCTCTTGTGAGAAATGAGTGCATGAAATGATATGGCTATTGTAGCTTAAACTATTTACACAATACTTGATTACTATTTTTGTGATGATGGCTTTGGATTATGTGAGCCAAGAGAGAAAAGTCTTTCTTATTCTATCATTTCCATTCTCTCTCTTGAGTTCTTGAGCTCTCATCTTCTTCCTCTTGCTCTCCCTCTCTTAGTCTATGGTTCACTTGTCTCATGTGTTGAGAACCAAGAACCATAGAGAAAATCCCAACACACTCTTCTCTACTCACTCTAGTTCACAAGGTTTAGCAAACCAAGTGAACTAGTTTCTTCAAAGATCGAAGAAGAAGCCAAAGGTAGAAGCTTTCGAGGTGGATCTATCTTCGGCGCAAGGAGACGATGGAGTGAAGCCGATCCGGACAACCATCGAGTCTTGAAGACGAACGAGATCAAGAAAGAAAGGTATAACCCCCTAACCGAGTAGTTAACAACTCCTAGTTAGGTTGTTAGTTAGATGTTTAACAAAGATCCGGTTTTGGGTCCATGTTACCACCTCTAGAAAAATTGGTTTTCACCAAATTCCGCATGCCCGAAAATACCGGGAGAGGTAGCATGGACTTACAACTGCACCCAACTACTACCTGTTTGCACGACTCCTTTGAGCCGTGGTAGGGTAGTAATCAAAGTACAGTGGGAACACACTCGAGGCGAAGTGACAGTGTCAAGTCAGCGGACTAAGCTGTACTCATGTCACCTGGGAACTGATAACTGACGATAGGTATAATACCAACCAATCAGTTCCCGACGAGTCCTGTTTAGTGTACTCGTAACCTAACGAGCACCCGCATACTATCTCAGGTACGACGTACTGACGGCTGTGGGACAGACCGTCTCCCACACTGGGATGAGAAGCGCATACGCTAGTCTACTCCGGAGTATCGATGCCCTGTCTCGATAGTCCTGCGACTAGGACCTGCATAAGGATGTGCTTATAGATTACCCAGCCCCCACGAGTGTGACTGCCATCACAACGCTGGTAATCAAGCAAAGATCCTAAGGGCTCTACTAATATGTATAAGCGATATGCTAAAAGAAACACATGCACATATTAAAGTAGAAACAAACCAAGTAGCATACTACCATTTTGAGTAAGATTGTCAATACAAGGTGAATATCCCAAGCTTCCATTAAGTAATATACATACTAGTATGATACAGTAATGGCCTCTAGGGCATATACACTAACAATTCTTTCTTGACTACCAGCATTATGATGGTGATCATATAAGTAGGAGCTGGGTGGTCTATAAGCACATCCTTAAATATCCCTAGTCGTGGAAGTATCGAGACTGGGCATCGATACTCCGGAGTAGACTAGTGTATACTTATCGAGACCCTGACAAGGGGCGGTGGCCGATCTCACAAGCCATTGGTGTTAGTTAGTCACCTAAGATAGTATACAGGTGCTCATTGGGTTATGAGTACACTGGACGGACTCGCCGGAACATGCTAGTTGGTATTATACCTATTGTCAGATAGAAGTTCCCAGGTGACATGAGTACAGATTAGTCTGTTGACCTGATCGTCATTTATCTCGTGTGAGTTCCTGCTGTGCTTTGATTACTACCTACCACGGCTCAAAGGAGTCGTGCAAACAGGTTTTAGTTGGGTACAGTCCCGAGCCACATTGAGGCAGTGAGCGGATCGTCGGGGATTCGTCTCTCCCGGTATTGGGGGTTCATGTAGCGTTGTGCACGGATGTCCATCACCAGAAATCCTCGGCCGAGGTGGGCAAGAATTACTGATTTGGATCAGTAGTTTCTCAGTGGGTGATGGGCTTCATACCGACACGAAATATCACGTTATTAGGGGTCTGACTTTATCCACCCCCTTAGACTCGATATGCGATACTCTTAGACGAACAGACCGGACTGTATGGAGATTGTCACGAACAGGCTCAGTAGGGGTTTGGATGTGCTTGCTCGTCGGCCTTCCTTTCACTCAATACCTGGATAGACGTTACGTACAGCTAGTGCCGCTGATGTGCTTGTGGTTAAACCCATTGCCAGCGTATTGACGAGTCTTTAGAGTCTCACACAGAGGGTTTCCCTGGTTCTGGAGAAACGATGCAGTAGCTGTATTGGATACGTGAAGGGTTCCGATCGATTGATTGTACTTTGTACCCGGACTTTCGATTGGACAGTTGATAATACTAGCCAGCTCGGGTTTGAGCCAGATTATTAAATCGGGTATGATTTAATAATTTACGTATATGTATTTCGATATGTAAATTCTAGTATTATGTTCTTTATGTTATTCTATCTCTTTGGGTATTCGTATTTCGGTACGAATGCAGGTATATATATACAATACAATGTAATCCGTGTTTTTCCGGAAAACATTCTAGAAGGTGGACACCTTATTTTTGGGTTTGACCATTTACTTTATAAATGGATAATGAGGTGGCAATAATTTGAGGGGAGTATGGTGAGGACCATGCTTGCATAGTATGCACAAATGAATTGCTAATTCATTTGTGCATACTATTCAAGTATATGGTGGCATTTTAAAAAGGGAAAGAAAGGTTTTACAAAACCAAGCATGAGGTTTTTCTCTCTCATGGAGACTTCATTTTTGAGATGGTTCCTTTTTGGAAAGCTTCTCATCTCCTCACCATTTTAGCTTCACTCTCCTCTCTTGAGTTTCCTTAGTCCCTCCACCTTCATCTTCCACCTCCTCTCAACCATCTCATGTGTTGAGAATCATGAGAGGAGGTGAGATGAGATAGATAAATACTTAGTTCACTCACTACATCCTAGGCATTCTAGACTAGCATCCTAGAATCCCTAATTTCTTCACTTGCTTTCGATGTGGAGCTAGAGCCATGAGCTATATCTCTCGGGTGGATCATCTTCCATGGAGGAAGACCGGCGGCCAAGTACGTTCGAGCACGCCTCATGGGGTTTAGGAAGGTGATGGAAGACCGAAGGACTTGGTTCTTTTGGTATAATCCTTTAGTTTAGCTTCTATTAGTTGCTAGTATAGGTTTATGGTTTAGATCTTGGGCGGGTTTTGTTTGAGCCAAAATTTTTAAACGCCGGTTTTTGTTCCGCATCGGCCACGGTAGATGGTAAGGGCGCCAGTAAAACCCAGCAAGACGAAGAGACCAGACTGTACGATAAGTGTTGCTTATAGGCTTTACAGGAGTTTGGACAAGCTTGCTTGTTGATCTTCTGTTCGTTCAATACCTGGGTTGCAGTTACGTCCAGCTAGTACCGCTGACGGCGTGTGGGTGACTGATGTGATCATTACCTACTGCTGGCGAGTCTTTAGAGTCCCACATAGAGGTTTCCTAGCTTAAGCGAAATGAAGTAGGGCATATATTGTAACAACTCTGTTTCAGTGTACAGAAAATTTGATTAAAAGTCAATGTACAAATGGAGTATTTGCAATCCTGTGTACACTATAAGTATTTGAATTGCTTTTGAACAGCAAGAAAGCACTTGTATCTCATTGGTAAAGCCTTGCACTACTGTGACGTAGCCCCTGTGATCGAATCCCCCCAGCCACATATTTTTAATTGATTTTTCTTTTAATCTTTCAAAAGCCCAAAGTTTTGCATGTGCACTGCATATAAAATAAAAAGTCACAAAGAAAACAAACATGTGCACTGAGATATACCAAACGAAACCAACACGTGGCAAGCATCCCAGCCCCATCCCACCAGTTTGGACTGGCGAGATAAGAAGGGGAGGCCGGCACCGACTGGCATATTCTGTACCATGCTACAAACAACTGCGATAACAAAACAAAAGATAACATTATACAGTTATATTCTCTTTATTGTCTATTCTACTTCTCTCTTTCTTTGGGACTTACCGAGCGATTGTTCGCTGACGACATTCATTTTCTTCTTTCTGTGGAATATTGTCAGGTGGATCCGACTCACTAGAGATCGAGCCCGGTACTTAGGACTTGGAGTAGTTTGCCATCGACCCAGATCTGTAGGCACTTGTATATACTTTTCATTTCAGTTATGTCATTGTTTATTCATTGCTTTCCATTCTAGTATTTACATTTCCAATTGTACTTGTAAAGAATTGTTAAATAATAAATGTTGTTCATTTATATTCATGTCTCTTGTGTACATTTTACTTTGTATTGCTTAAATACGCTTAGCATGTTTACTTCTGAGTAAATACGTCGCGTGACCCGTCACGTCTCCTTACCGTACATCGGGAAGCGGGGTGTGACAGGTTTTGTTGGAGACCCAAGCAGGTCAGTTCTGCATGGACATGCAGGTCAATTCTGCATGAAGTCCTAAGCAATATAACATAAAAATCAGCAACTAAAAACATTCTTTATATTTCATGTTCCTTGAATCTTACAATTTCATATACTTTGAATCTATCCTAACCCTATTTTTCTATCAAGGTTATGGATTCTCCAAACAATACCAGCATCAACTTCAACAAAACACCACCACCTCTACCGCTTATGCCTACCGTTGCTGCTCCGATCAATGAGCAGACGAAACTGCTTGAGGCAATCCGAAACTTCCTGGAAGGACAGCAGCATCAAACTGCAATATTACTGAATCGTCCAGAAACGGAAGTGCCCGGAGTAAAGCAATTCTGGGCATTGCATCCAAAGCAATTTTCGGGGAAAGAGAGCCCTTTAGAAGCGGAAGAATGGGCTCAGAGCATTGAGGATGATCTGGTAGGAGCACAAGTGCCAGAGATCGCTTGGGTACGAGTTGCGAAGCTGCAACTCACCGAAAACGCCCGAGTTTGGTGGAAGGAGGAAGAAAGCCATCTTGACCAGCCGATCGAATGGAAAACCTTTCGCGACATGTTCGACGCGAAGTACTTTCCAGAGACTTCCTGATTTGATATGGAACAGAAATTCATCCACCTACAACAGGGTTCGATGTGGACCAAATCTGTGGATGAGTATGATGCTGAGTTTACCATACTCAGTAGGTAAGATATGTCTCAATATTCGATTTTCAAATATCACATACTACAAAGCTAACACAAGACCTTAACAAGTTCGCGGCACACTTGATAGCGACTGCTGAGATCAGGTCCAGACGATTTCAGCAAGGGTTAGATCCGGAAATCCAAGCTGCCTTAGCTACAAGGGATTTCACAACCCACGAACTGGCCCTGAAAGATGCCCATCGATATGAGGCAGTGGTGAAGATGAAGGGTAGACCTCAATCTACCGAAGTGAAGCGCCCTGCCACTCAGATGGCAGGAGGAGCCTCTTCAAGGCCACCTTTTGTGCCCGGGAGACCGGGAGTACCAATCAACTGGCCCAGCACAGCCTTTTGCACTTACTGCAGGAGGGGTGGACACCTAGTGAAGGACTGTCGGCATGCAAATCATCTTTGCTTAGTCTATGGCTCAGCCACACATGATATTGGGTCTTGTCCTCGAAAACTCAATCCAAATGTTGCACCCAGACCAGCAATCACCTACCCGCAGCGACTAGCTATCCAGGCACATGCTCCACGACTAGCTCTCCCAGCTCCACCACCTCGTAGACCGACTGTGCCTCCTCCTCATCAGTTCCATCAAGCTCAAAGGAATTTACCTCAAGGACAACGGAACGGACAGAAGAATGCTTCTCCAGTTAGGAGGAATGTACCAAAGCGACGGGATTTCACAATGACCATGGAAGAAGCTGAAGCCACTGGCCAAGTCATTACTGGTAACTCTTTCCTTTCAAGCTTTCTTTCAGTCTTTATACATATCCATATATTTTTCTATACCTAAACCTATCCTATATAACTTAGGTACAATCTTAGTAGCCTCACTTTCGGCACTAGCACTCTTCGATACTGGAGCATCTCATTGCTTTATGTCGCAGCGGTTCGTCCGAACTCATGCGATTCCAGTCAAGCCTCTCGTATCCAACTGGAATGTCAGTTCAGGGAACGGCGTTCTAAAGGCAATAATGGGATATGACCTGTGTCCAGTGGTCGTATACAGTAGAGAATTCTATGTTGACTTCAATATGCTGGACATACCAAATTTTGATGTCGTTTTGGGTATGGATTGGCTCGGAACATTTTACGCTACCATCGACTGTCGTCAAAGGAGGGTAGTGTTCAAGATTCCAAACCATCCGGTCTTTTATTTCAAAAGTGGAGACCGTACCCTGGAGCCAAGCACATACAAGGCAAAACCGAAGAAGACAGTGATTACAGCACTTCAAGCGGAGGAAAGATCGAAGCCGAAGATAGTTCGAGAGTTCGACGATGTATTTCCTGAAGACATATCAGGTTTACCTCCTGATCGAGCCCTTGAATTTAGCATTGATTTAGTACCTGGAGCACAACCGGTGATCAAAGCAAGGTATCGGTTAAGCCCGGAAGGTTTGAAGGAGGTCCATACTCGGTTGGACGAATTATTGATGAAAGGATGGATTCGTCCCAGCACTTCAAGTTGGGGATCGACAGTTCTACTTGTGAAGAAGAAGGAAGGTTCATATCGAATGTGCATTGATTATAGAGCTCTGAACGAAATAACTATAAAGAACAAGTATCCACTTCCGCGCATCGACGACCTGGTCGATCAGCTAAGTGGGTCTTGCGTTTTCTCCAAGTTAGATCTTCGTTTGGGTTATCATCAGGTGAAGGTCAAAGAATCTGATATCCATAAAACGGCATTCAGAACTCGCTATGGACATTACGAATTTCTTGTGATCCCATTTGGAGTGACCAACGCACCAACTATATTCATGAACCTAATGAATCAAGTTTTCCGAGAGTACCTAGACAGGTTTGTTGTCATTTTCATCAACGACATCCTGGTGTATTCTAAGAGTCGGAAAGAACATGCCGAGCACCTACAAATTGTCGTAGAGACTTTAAGACAGCATCAACTCTATGCCAAGTACAGCAAGTGTGAGTTTTGGCTAGATCAAGTCGGTTTCCTCGGACATATTGTATCAGGCGATGGAATCTCTGTAGGTCCAGCTAAAGTATCAGCAGTAAGCGAATGGCCGACACCGAAACCAATGAAGGACATTCGAAGTTTCTTGGTATTAGCAGGATATTACAGAAGGTTTATTTAAGGATTTTCAAAAATTGCAAGACCCCTGACCAAGCTCACACGTAAAGATGAAGAATTCGTGTGGTCAGAAGCATGCGAACGAGCCTTCGTAGAACTCAAGTCAAGATTGACGTCAGCACCTATTCTCGTTATACCGGACCAATCTGGAGGTTTTGAAGTGCATTGCGATGCATCCGGTAAAGGATTAGGATGTGTTCTACATCAGCACGGTAAAGTTATATCTTATGCATCAAGACAGTTGAAGATTCATGAGCGCAACTATCCGACGTATAATTTGGACTTGGCGGACGTAATCTTTTCACTCAAGATTTGGTGCCATTATCTTCTTGGTGAACGAGTGGACATATACAATGATCATAAAAGTCTGAAATATGTGTTTACTCAGAAAGAGTTGAATATGCGGCAGAGAAGATGGTTAGAACTTATAGCATACTTCGACATCAACCTACAATATCATCCAGGGAAGGTGAATGTAGTACCTGATGCACTTAGTCGCCAACCATTACTATTGAATCTCACCGCACAGTGAAACCTTCAACAAGACTTACATCAGATGGAGATTGAAGTGGTCATGCCAGGTAACACTTCAAGTTTGATGAACTTACAAGTTCAATCTACCATTGTCAATCAGATCAAAGCAGTTCAAGCAAGTAATGCTAAGTTGCAAAAGATCAGAGAACAAGTAGAAAGTGGACTTCGAACAGACTTCGTCATCCATGAAGACGGATCTTTGAGATACGGCAGTAGATTGTGTGTACCAAAAGGTTCTGTGCGGGAAGAGTTGATGAAAGAAGCTCACAACTCTCCTTATTCGGTACACCCTAGAGGCACAAAGATGTACAAAGACCTGCGTCAAAATTACTGGTGGTATGGAATGAAGCGTGAAGTAGCCAGAAGCGTAGCTAAATTCTTGGTGTGTCGGCAAGTAAAGACTGAACATCACAGGACAGCTGGTTTACTTCAACCGTTACTTATCCCAGAATGGAAGTGGCAACACATCACTATGGATTTCATGACTTCACTTGTTTCCCCCAATCACACCAAAGCTCTATTTGAAATTTAAATTTCAAAATGAAGCAACGCTTTAGATGCAACGCCAAGTGCGTTGCGCCCTAAGCAGCGCACCACGTGCAAAGCACGTGTGCGCTAGCGCTGGGTGCGCTGCGCTCTAAGCAGCGCACCACGTGTAAAACACGGATGCGCTAGCGCTAAGTGTGCTGCGCTCTGAGCGGCGCACCACGTGTCAAACACGGGTGCGCTAGCGCTAGGTGCGCTGCGCTCTAAGCGGCGCACCACATGCAAAGCACGGGTACGCTAGCACTGGAACTAAAAGCTCATCACCGTTAGATCAAAGATTAATAATAATGATAAATCATTAATTAATCAGAATTAAATTATGTTAAGGAAAGATTCCTCAAAATCTTTCCAAATAACAAGATTGTGCTCTGTAAATCAGAACACCGTTGAATCAATGATCCAATGGTAAATAAAAATTACCAAAAGACAGAATAAATTCTGTATGGAAAGATTTATCAATCTTGTTAAAAACAAAAAGATTGCCTTCTGTAACACAGAAGCCCTAGGATCAAAGATCCAATGGTGGGGAAACATCCCCAAATCAATCAGAAAAAGATCTCTTTAACTGATTCAACAAATCAGCTTGCCCTATATAAAGGCCCCCAGACTTCAAGTCTTGTACAGAAAAAAAAACCCATAAACTTTGAGAAACTCAAACATAAAGAGCAAGCTCTTGCAAGAAGATCTTTCTTCAAGGTAAAAATGATAATGATGAACATAGAGATGTAATCATCTCATAATTAAAAAGAAGAATTCTCTTCTTAAAAGATCATAGATCTACAAAGACCAAGGTCTTTTATAAAAAGATCAAAAGATCTCATCATAAAAACAAAGAAGTACTTAATTCTTTAACAAATCATAGATCTATAAGACAAATTGTCTTTCTGAGATCATGAACATCTCATTATAAAGGGAGAGAGAATTATTAAATTCTCTTAAGGATCATAGATCCATAAAGGCAAAGCCTTTCATTAATACAAGAGATTGAAGCATCTTCTATAAAGTAAGAACTTTTGTTCTTCTAATCTTGAGACAAGTCTCTTCTATGGGAAAATTTATTTCCCAGATCGTAAAATTGATCAAATGTGCTCCTGGACTGGCGCTCAGCGCCAAGCGCGCCACGTGTCACTCACGAGTGCGCCACTCAACAGTTAGCGCTTTGCGCTCTTGAATTAGCGCATTGCGCTCATAAACTGGCGCAAAGCGCCAAGCGCACCACGTGCCATTCATGTGTGCTCCATTGAATTAGTAGCGCAATGCGCTCATATATTAGCGCAATGCGCTCATATATTAGCGCAATGTGCTCATCATCTGGCGCTCAACGCCAAGCGCGCCACGTGTGCGCTACTCAGCAGAAGCACACTGCGCTCTTTGACTGACGCAAAGCGCCAAGCGCACCACATGTCCCTCACGTAGGCGCTGACAGAACATAAATTGTTCTTTTACAAGTCCCAGAGCTATGATGAGCGCTCAGCATTCAATGAAAGACAGAAATACTGTCAAAACTCAAATCAATGCTCGGCATTGTTAAAAGGGCCAATCCCAAATAAATGCTCAACAACCCAAAATAAAATGTTAAACATTTATTGGACTTAGCCCAAGATTGGACATAAGTCCTCAACCCATATTAATTGAGCTCATCTGCTCATAAATATGTTAACAGATCTTAGCACCAAATTGGACTACAGATCTTTCAACCAACTCACATCGGTTTAAGGGTACATCTCTGAAATCCTCTGATATTTATCGTCGTAATCCTTCAACGTCTTCAGAGAGGTGACGGGTCCCGACAACCATACATTTCATGGACGGTGGGGTCCTTAATCCCACGGACTATGATGTCCTTAACCTTGACTGTGAGGTCTTTAAACTCATAGACTATGATGTCCTTAACCATGACTGTGGGGTCTTTAAACTCACGGACCGAGATGTCCTTAAACTAACACTGGACTGTAATGTCCTTAAACTAATTGACCGCAATGTCCCTAAACTAAACAATAGAGTCCCGTTAAATTGATCTTAGTCTAAAATTAGACTAACGTATCCTTAACTAACGTTTAAGTTGATCTTAGTCTCAAATGAGGCTAACGTATCCTTAAGCCCAACCCCCAAACCGAAATCTAAGAAGATACGGATTTGGACTAATCCACGTCCTATGGGAGACAACATACATTAGTCTCCATATACAATCCACGGGAAACCAAAAACAAAACAAACACCCACGACACGAAGTGACCATCTGGAGAAGGAGAAAGTGGTTACCGCAATGCGGTAGCATAATTAACTGCAGGGGCTTGCGCCTGCAGGGAAGAGCGTCCCCACAATCAAAAACCCCTCAAATGAGGGGGAATCTGACGAAGTCTGCTACATCGACCGCATCTGTTTAAACCTTCGATATACGGTGCCATAAATCAACTTGGCATCTTCGGAGAGGTGGAAGGATAGCGCCATTTAGCATCTGTCCCAAAATTCAGGCAAGACGGACCCGCGCGGTCGCGTCTCCGTGTTTCGGCGGGGAACAGATTCTGGCACGCCCGGTGGGACCTTTTCCTCTTTCCACTCCACACTTCGTGTGTCGTGTTCGTGAACGAATCGCGGTTTAATATGGTTGCCCTTGGGTTCGAGGTACTAAGATTTGGTGTCTTTCTCCGTGCAGAAAACAGAAGATCAATGGCTTCATCCTGCACTAGATGCAACTGCAATTCCTGTTCCGCCTCATCTGGAGGTGTAACCTACGGGTCACAAGCGGCCTCCCTTTTCACAATGCCGATAGAGCAGATAACGCAGGCTACCACCGTGTTATTCTTTGGGACCATGCTCCCACTAGTGAGCGTTAACATTCCGCTGCCACAAGAAGTGCAGAAGAATTCGGTCTTTGATCGGCTCACTACCACCACGGACCATCTCAACGGGTCATCCAATGCCAAGCCGACAGCATCAGTCTTCGATAGGCTGAGCCTGAACTCCAATAGGCCAGTCAGGAAGCCCACGATACCTGAAGCGGCCATCCCAAAATAGATAGCCATTCATCCTCTCGAGATCACTAAAGAAGCTTCTCCCATCAAAGGATCAGTCTTTACAAGGCTGGACACTCCGGCTCCTGTTCCTGCCCAAAGGTTTGTCTTTGACAGATTGGATACTACTACTCAACGGACGTCAGTCTTCAAGAGGCTGGTACCAGCAGCGCCTGACCAGAACAGGGGGCATGACAAAGCCCTCCCCATAGCTGAACCAACACCATCTGCGCGACATGCTCGCCGTCGTCACTGGCGCCGAGTAAGGAAGGCTGGGGGCAGCTCTCCGTCTGGATTTACTCCACCAGCTCCAACGGTGGAAATCAATGTTGTTGTTCCAACTGGGAACAACTTTGAACCGCTTAGGAGGGTTCGCAAGAACTCTCCGAATGTCGTGCTGAAGAGATATCCTCCACCTGTGGAGATTGCTATAGAAAAGAAGCCGGAGCAACCCCCTCAGCGGCTGTCCTCCAAAATTTACAAAGTCTGGCAACAGGTCCAGGAATCGATGATTGACCAGGACTACTCTCGCCAATCAAAGAAGCTTAAATCTCGATAAGGAGAAAATCATCCTGTCAAGCCACCTAAGGCGACAGCCGTCTGGGTGCCCACTGCAACGGCTCCCTCAACGTCAACCGCTCAAAAGAGACGGAGGCCGGAGAAAGCCCCTGTGTCCGCGACGAACCGCAAAAACACTGAACCTAAACGCCCCAAGTCTAGGGGCATGATGGTACATATTGTTTATATGGCTTCTGGAAAAGAGGAAAGTCGTGCTTCTACGGGTCATCGACCGCTTACCCGATCGATAACGAAGGCTCAGGAACAGCAGCAGTAGAAACTTCAGGAGATGCTGACTGCGATAGCCGCACTCACTGGGCCAAAAGAAAATCCGGAGACCTCAGAGCAGCGTCGGGAACAAGAAACCGATACTGAGTTCCTCCGAAGAATGCTCGAGAGGAAAGAAAAAGAGGCTGCGAAGTAGGCGGACAATATAAAATGAATGGCTCTACTGTTCCAAGACATGGATGGGATGATGTTACAGCCAGAACCTCCAGCTGAAGGACCCCCCGGTCATCATTGAAGATGACATAGGGGAGACATCGAACCCTCCTCCGGCTCTTTCAGTAGCCAAAGAAGAAACAATCTCTAAGGCCGCCTTAGACGACTACATCGCTCAGCAAATACGAGCTCACCAGGCGAACGAAGTGGCTGGACAAATCGTTAAGACTGGACGACCTTATCCAGGCTGGTATGACCAAATAAGGTACCCGACGGGATATACGATCCCTAAATTTCATGTATATAAAGGGACGGAGAATCCACATCAGCATCTCGCTCAATTCAGAGCCTTGTGCGGCAACACCGGGGGTGACGATAAACTTCTGCTCCGTCGGTTTGTTGGTAGCTTGTCGGAAACGGCGTTTGAGTAGTATTCGGAGCTTCCAAACGATTCTGTCAAAACCTTTGCAGAGATGGAGCTACTATTCACCCGGCGTTTCGCAAGTGCTAGCGAACGCACCCCAATAACGGCATTGATCAATGCCATGGTGAAACCTGGCGAAACATGGGTTCAATACGCAATACGATGGCGGAATTTATGGTCGAAATGTGAGTAGCGCATCGAGGAAGCGCCAGCAGTGGGCATGTTCGTGGGCACTCTGGACCCTCAGGAAACTATTTCCCAATTCATGATGTTCTTCAAGCCGACCACGTTCCAGGCCTTGATGGACAAACTGGCCCAAATGGATCAGATGGGTCACAGACCGTCTCCTCCAAAGCCGGAGTCGCGAAACGAAAAGGGTAAAGGGAAGGCGACATTCGTTGCGAATACTCAACAGCAGCCCAGTGGTCCAAAATTAACGGATCGCCTAGAGGAAAGACGGCAATACTATAATGAGAAAATGAAACGCTCTTATTCGTTTCCCCGGGACAAGACGAAAAGATTGTTCGAGCTAGCGGTGCGCAACAGGCTTATCAATCTGCCGAATCCAAAACGACCGTTGCAAGTCCCAATTATTGCCCCTACCATCAAACGGTAAGCCATCCAATTGAAGATTGCTTCGTCTTCAAGGGCTGGATCGAAGATCAATACCAACAGGAAAAATTTGCTCTGTCTGAGAACTGGAAAGTGAACCCACCACAGTCACACGCTCCCAAGAAGACGGATACACCGGGGGCATCATGTTCTTTTGTAGAAGAAGCTTCAAGCGAGGTCGTTCTTTCAACCAATACTAAAAGAATGCTGAAGGATCTCCAAACATGCCCGGCGATCAGGTGGAAAAATCCACTGGAACCCAAGATCATCGAGGGAATGCTGAAACCGCGCCTAACTCCAAAAAATAGTGGTGATAACCAAAGCGCTCACACCCAGCCGTCAAAGTTTTCGAAGAAGAAGAAGACCAAAAAGCCCGTGAAGCCTGGTGACAAGCGCACGGACCTGCAGAAGCAGATTGACGCGCTGGAAGAATATAACCAAAAAGCGCGGACTCCAGTCACACTCCAAGAATTTCTCAGCCACGTCCTTGAGGACGGAGATGATGACAATGGAGAAGACTCGTCGGATGAATCTGAAGATTTTTTGGCAAGTTGCCATGTGATCTCTCATTCGTTGATAGACGATGAAGAAGCTCCTTATACAGAGAAACTGGGGGTGGATCCTAAGCCGGAAATTCTAGGGCCATCATACGAAATGATTGATGCACTTCTGGACGAAGCTCTTCTTAAAAGCAAAGCTGCTCGAGAGCGTGAGATGGCCATATTCGAAAAAGTCAAACGCCGGCGACTGGACGAAACGGTTGAAACACTCCCGCCAGATCAAAATACATCCATCGCAAAAAAGCAGGTTCAAGAAGAGGAAGAGGTTCGCCAAAGACATATCGATGGGAATGAAGCTGCCACCCTCCGAAGGAAACGCTCTTGGTGAAGCGGATATACATCTTAACTATTGTCTATATCATCGAAGGATTGCGCACCCTACTGAAGAGTGCATAGCCTTTAAAAGATGGTGGCAGAGATATGTTGCTCACCGACAACATTTCAAGCGGATGAAACGCAAAGCTCGTCGGGAGCAAAGAAATACGACCGATGAGCGCAAAAGAACTGCCGGCAACTGCTATATGGTTGACTATGAGGGATCGCAAGTCCTCACTTTCGGGAGCGACTCTGACGAAGAAATGACTCTTGGCCTTCTCTTTAAAGAATCCACCTCGGGAAAAGAGGAATAACCAAAGACCTGTGAGAACATTCAGCTGTGCAATCGTACGCTGCCCGAAAAGAATCTTGGGCCATCGAACACCGGGTCAAATAGAAGAGATAAGGGAAAAGAAAAGGTCCCTGAGGATATCATCCTTGATGACCAAGCTGTCAAAGAGCTGACAGCCAAGGACCCGCCAAAGAAAAATAAGGTGGATTACAACGTTCTGGCACACCTAAGGAAGATACCCTCACAGCTCAGCATTCTCGATGCCCTTTTGCTATCTAAAGAGGCGAGAGATTCATTGATCAAGGCACTACAAGAGCCAGAGCAATTCCAAGCTTTCCTCGTCGAAGAAAAGATAAAGGACGAGCTGGAAAAAGTGCACACCTCGGATATCACCTTCGGCGATGAAGATCTCCTCCTTGGGACATGCGAGCATAACCGTCCCATTTATGTCTCCGGATACTGTCATGATATCAAGATAGGAAAAATCCCGGTTGACAATGGGTCCTCCGTCAATCTCCTCAATGTGAGAGTGTTGAAGGAAATCTGCATGAGCGTTCAGCACCTCGCTCGTGACAAAATCACCATCTCCGGTTTTGACTCCCAATCGTCAAGAACGCTCGAGTCTGTGATACTAACGTTGCGCTTTGGGCTGCTTGTTACGGACATCAAGTTTCATGTCATTGACGATAAGACCTCCTATAACGCTTTGCTCGGCCAGCCTTGGTTACATGAGTACAACATCATCCCTTCTACACAACATCAGTGTATGAAGTATTTCAAGGATGGTCTCGAGTATACCGTAACAGGGGAGTTGAACCCATTCTCCGTGAACGAAATCCGAAAGTACGAGGATGCAAAATACTTCTTACCAGATTTTGAGGACACGGAAAGATGTCACAAACCGAAGAACAAATCTATCACCACTATTCTGGTCTTCGGGAGTGATACCGAGGAGGAAGAAGAGATAGTTTATCCAGGGCCGCCCCAACGCAACAAGCCAGGACCGTCCACCCCTATGTTGATCTTCGGCAGCGACTCGGAAGATGAAGTCAATGTCGTATTCTCTGCTCGGCCATCAATACAAGCCTTCGCTGATGAAAATCAAAGTTTGCAAGTTGCCATGGTTCCGCGGAAGCATTACAAAGAGCTCGACGCACTTGACACCTATAGTGTGCAGGAACTGCAGACATTTTACGTCCCTCCCAAGCAAAAAGGTGAAAAGGTGATCCTATTCTACCGATCCGGGGAAACCAAAGTGGAGAAAGAAATTTGGCATGGCGCGGATTGTACACTCGACAGGCTCCAGCCCATCCGTTTGCCCAGATATTACACAGACGGACTAAAGAGACTCTTGAGACGCCAAGGTGTATCTCTTAAGCAAACTGCTCGACAAGCACGGTTCTATAACAGGATCTGGAACGTTCCCGGAACTCAACGAAAGTTGCCCAACGGGAGAATGGAAACAATAAGGCTTGGATATGTTCGATCCAAGGAACGGGAGCTATTCCGCGACTGCTACGTCATACATGACTTTGATGAAGAAGGAGATGCTCTGTGGGAAGATGCTAACCCTGAACCAGAACAAGCTCCCGCCGTGAAAATGCCAAGTCCGTCGTTTGAAGAACAGATGGACAAGCTTATAAGGGAAGCGGGTCAAAAGGTTCGAGATGATCATAATCGCGAAATGGCCATCTATGAGAAAGCCGGGACGCAGTGCCTCTTTCAGCAGGTTGCGAAAAATGAAAATGTTCTTCCTTGTCAACCCACCATACAAAAGGCCCGACACAGAGGCAAAAATAAATCAAAGAGCGGGAAAGGTGTTCGACAGCGACAAAGCGGGACCAAGAAGCCACGCGATCGGGAATCGAGCAATCCGGATTCATCTCTTATAAAGAAGATGGGTCGAGCATACTCTTTTCCCCAGGACAAAACACAGAAGATACTTAATCTTTCCATAATACATCAAATGATTACCCTCCCGGAGTCCAAGCACCCCGAGCAAGCAGGCGAAGTTAATCACCCAGATTATTGCTCCTATCACCGAGCAATAGGACATTCTCTCGAAGACTGCTTCACATTCAAGGACTGGGTAGAAGACCAGTATCAGTAAGGCAGGTTCGCTCTATCCAGCAGCTAGAGGGTAACTCCGCCACAGAAGCACGAATCAAAAGCCACGCCTGCAGCGAGAGTAGAACCAGATCAACATCGGTCTTGGAAGCGATCTCGTACTTGTCATATGATAATGTTGTCAGAAGAAGAACCCGAGAAATACGGATGGCCCCCCTGGTGCTTCAAAAACAATGATGACGAAATGATATCAGAGTTTCCACCGGCGCCAAAAGAGCTGGAAGATGGGATACATACTACTGCAGACAACCTCAGAAAAATTGATTTGGGGATGGCAAGTGACCCGCGGCCGACATTCGTCAGTGAGCTGTTGTCTGAAGAAAGGGTGGCTACGCTTAAAGACGCGCTCATACAGCATAAAGATTGCTTCGCATGGAACTATTCCGAGATGCCAGGACTAGATCCAGAGATTGTTGTACACAAATTGGAAATATCCCCGGACGTCAAGCCGATCAAACCGGCACCGAGAAGAATGCGGCTCAAGCTTGAGATGAGCATCAACGCCGAGGTCAAGAAGCTAATCGACTCCAGCTTCATCAAAGAGCTGGATCGCCAACATCGTCCCAGTGATGAAGAAAAATGGGATTGTGCGCATATGTGTGGATTTTCGGGATCTCAATAAGGCTTCCCCGAAGGACGATTTCCAGTACCAGTCACTAAGATGATGATAGATAACACATCCACTCACGAAGTTTTCTCCTTCATGGATGGCTCGTCAGGATACAATCAGATAAAGATGCATCCCGAGGACCAGAAGCATACCGCTTTCCGGACCCCTTTGGGCATATTCTGCTACAAAGTGATGCCCTTCGGTCTAAAGAACGCCACTGCCACATATCAGAGGGCCATGACGAAGATCTTCGATGACCTCATACATGAAATCGTCGAATGTTATATCGACGACCTCGTAGTTAAAAGCAAATCATACGAGGAACATCTAGAACATCTGAAGATCGTATTTTAACGCCTTCGGCAATACAACCTGAAGATGAACCCTCTCAAATGCGCATTTGGAGTGTCCTCGGGTAAATTCCTAGGATTCGTCGTCCGCCACCGAGGCATTGAGATAGACCCGTCGAAGATCAAAGCGATCATGGAAATGCCTCCGCCAAAGACTCTCAAACAGTTGCGGTCTCTCCAAGGAAAGCTCGCGTATATCCGGCGATTTATAGCCAATCTCTCCGGCAAGTGTCGCCCCCACAGTCACTTAATGAAAAAGGGAACCTCGTTCGTCTGGGATCACAAATGCCAAAGCGCACTGGACGAAATCAAGCAATACCTGCAGAATCCACCAGTGTTGGCCGCTCCCGTTAAAGGAAAACCTCCCGTCCTGTATACGACAGCCCTCGAAGGTTCTTTAGGCGCACTGTGGGCACAAGAGAACGATCAAGGGAAAGAAAGAGCCCTCTACTATCTGAGTCGAGTTCTCCTGGGGGCATAAAGCAACTACTCCCCCATCGAAAAACACTGCTTAGCGTTGATCTTCGCGGTAATGACTCAGACACTACGCATTGGCGCATGAGGTCTATCTCATATCAAAAGTGGATCTTCTCAAGTATTTGATGTCGAAAACCATATTAACAGGATGTCTCGCTAAATGGGCCCTGCTCTTGATGGAATTCTCGATAACTTATCGGCCTCTTAAGGCGGTGAAAGGCCAGGCCATCGCCGACTTCCTCGTCGAGCACCCGATACCCGCCGATTCTCCTTTGAACTGCGAATTGCCAGACGAACATGCGTTTGACATGATCGACGGAGATGATACCCGGTGGGAACTCTATTTTGATGGAGCGTCTTCCATGAAGAAGCGCAAACAAAGCACCCCTATAATCAAGTCTGGAGTAGGCCTTATCTTCGTGACTCCATAAGGAGGGATAATGCACTTTGCCTTCTCCTTAACGGAGCCGAGGACGAACAACGAAGCCGAATATGAAGCTTTGATAGCAGGTCTTGAAATCGTCGTCGACATGGGAATTGAAAACCTCCTCATATACGGAGACTCCCAGCTGGTCGTTAGTCAAGTAAATGGCGACTATCAGACATGCAAGCCTGAGTTGGTGAAGTACGGCGAGAAAGTACAACAACTGCTGACTCAAATTCCTTCCCACACCTTGGAAAGCATACCGCGTGCGGAAAATAGCAAAGCGGATGCATTAGCCAAGCTCGCTAAAGAACTGGCCGACGAGAACCTCGATGACGTGAGGATCGTTGTGCAAAGCCGTCGGGTTCTCGCACCAGCAGAAATATCTCCGGAGTCATCCGAAGAAAAAGGAGCGACCGAGCAAATGGCCCTACAAATAAAAGATCAGGAAAAGACTATGGATTGAAGAGAAGTCTTTATAGACTACTTCAAATCCCATCAAACACCAGAAGACACATCCTCAAGGCATCAGCTCATGAAACGAGCTCTATCTTTTGCCTTCGTCAATGATACTCTGTATAAGAGATCATTTGATTCTCTGTGGATAAGATGCCTGGGACCTGAAGAGGCAAAGAGAGTCGTCCAAGAAACTCATGACGGACTCTGCGGTTCTCACCAAGCCGGCCTGAAGATGAAGTTGAAGATCAAAAGGATGGGCTATTATTGGCCCACGATGATCCAGGACTGCCTCGAATACGCGAAGCAGTACCACTCGTGCCAGATTCACGGGGACTTTATCCATCAGCATCCAAATCCATTACATCCAACGGTGGCTAGCTGGCCGTTCGAAATGCAGGGAACCGACATAATCGGGCCCATCGAACCAGCATCGTCCCGAGAACACCGATTCATTTTGGCGACAACTAATTATTTCTCCAAATGGGCAGAAGCAGTACCGCTAAGGGAAGTGAAGACGGAGAATATCCTCCATTTCTTCAAGACACACGTCATTTATCGATTTGGCACTCCTGTAGGGTGTTTTTCGTCACCCCATTGAGATGGGAATACGTGAGCGCTTGTCAGGCGTACTACAGATTCCCCCTGCCTAGGGTAGGCCGGGGTTTAATGATTGTGGGGATCCGAATCTCCGGCAGCCGCGAACTAAGCTGTCGTTAATTACCGCCCGTCTTTGGGGCGAGGGAACCTCCGATTGACGGGTCAAACTGGTCATGCGAACTCAATGTGCAGTGTACGTGTGTTGTTGTTTTGGAGGGGGGGTTTGAACATATCGGGAGCCACGCAGATTTTTTACGGGGGTCCCGCTACCCGGATAGCGGGCTGGGGTCAAGGGGGCTAGCAGCCCCCTTGCGGGGTGCGGGGCAGCGCCCCGTTAGAATTTTTTTTCTAACAGGGAAAGTGTCGTGAAGTATGTGTATGTGTACATTTGTATACATATGTATATATGTAAAAATGGGGGGAAAAGACATCCAAAGGATGCGTGGGCCCAGCGCCTGGGCGCTTGAGCGCCTGGGCGCTTGAGCGCAAGCGCGCCACGTGTCGGCACGTGGGCGCTTTGCGCTCGAGCGCAGAGCGCTGGAGCGCAACGCGCCACGTGTCGGCACGAGGGCGCTTTGCGCTCGAGCGCAGAGTGCTGGAGCGCAAGCGCGCCACGTGTCGGCACGAGGGCGCTTTGCGCTCGAGCGCGGAGCGCTGGAGCGCAAGCGCGCCACGTGTCGGTACGCGGGCGCTTTGCGCTCGAGCGCGGAGCGCTGGAGCGCAAGCGCGCCACGTGTCGGCACGCGGGCGCTTTGCGCTCGAGCGCGGAGCGCTGGAGCGCAAGCGCGCCACGTGTCGGCACGCGGGCGCTTTGCGCTCGAGCGCGAGGCGCTGGAGCGCAAGCGCGCCACGTGTCGGCACGCGGGCGTTTTGCGCTCGAGCGCGAGGCGCTGGAGCGCAAGCGCGCCACGTGTCGGCACGCGGGCGCTTTGCGCTCGAGCGCTAACGCACCAGCGAGGAAAAGCGGGCCCCGGAAATTCTCTAAAGAGAAAATAGGGTGGAGTTAAACTCCTAAGGTGCTTTGAGTTAAGGAAATGGGTCCTTCTTCTTCCTTTGCTGGCCGGATCTTGGAGATAAAGAGATGTGAGATTTAAAAATCTTTTCTTTTTGAGATCTGATGGCAGATATGAGTTCCCCTTAATGGGTTTTGTGGTGGAAAACTATTTAGTTTTTTTAAAAAGGAAGAGTAAAACTCTTGATTTAATTCAAAAGAAAGAAAAAGGTTTTGGAACCTTGAAGAAGGAAGAAAGATCTCAGATCTGAAACTTTTTTTGGAGAGAGAAAAGTTGTTGGGATATTTCATTATCCTTGCCTTTATAGGCTATACACTTTACACATAGCCCCTTGGGCTTCACAAAATGGCATTTTGCCTATCCCATGGCTCATGTGCCATTTCTTTTTGCACATAAGCCATGGGCTTTACAAAAATTTGGCTTTATGCCTATTTTTCATACATTTATCCATGAAATAAAATAAAAGAAATACAACAAAATTGTTTATTACAAAAATTTTTATCTTGGCGTGGGGGGAGGCCGGCCGCTTCATGTTCGGGCTCGACCCGGGCATGGCCCCACTGGATCTGGTCTTGGGCCCACTTGGCTTGGGGTTGACTTTGATTTTGACTTGGTCAACCGGGGTGTAAATTTTTACCCCAAC
Organism: Agapanthus africanus; assembly: GCA_030015575.1. NCBI lineage: Eukaryota > Viridiplantae > Streptophyta > Magnoliopsida > Asparagales > Amaryllidaceae > Agapanthus > Agapanthus africanus. The sequence goes on along the minus strand of JASDDO010000031.1, from coordinate 516,035,829 downwards.
AAATTGCCCCCCATCAATAAATGCACACCACATATGTAGGTCGTATGCATGAAATTGATGGATCTTCTTTCTCGTGGAGGCGACTTGATTCGGTTCCCACCTTTTGGGAAGCGGGCGCTGCCCTTTTTACAACATGGACGGTCGATGCAGCCCTTTTTGCGACTTGGACGGTCGGTTCTGCTCTTTTAGCGACGTGGACGGTCGTTGCTGCCCTTTTTGCGACGTGGACGGTCGGTACTGCCCTTTTTGCGACTTGGACGGTCGGTGCTGCCATTTTAGCGACTTGGACGGTCGGTTCTGCCCTTTTTGCGACGTGGACGGTCGGTGCTGCCCTTTTAGCGACTTGGACGGTCGGTGCTGCCCTTTTTACGACTTGGACGGTCGGTGCTGCCATTTTAGCGACTTGGACGGTCGGTTCTGCCCTTTTTGCGACGTGGACGGTCGATGCTGCCATTTTAGCGACTTGGACGGTCGGTTCTGCCCTTTTTGCGACGTGGACGGTCGATGCTGCCCTTTTAGCGACTTGGACGGTCGGTGCTGCCCTTTTAGCGACGTGGACGGTCGGTTCTGCCCTTTTTGCGACTTGGACGGTCGATGCTGCCCTTTTAGCGATGTGGACGGTCGGTGCTTGATTTGACTTGCTCTGCTTCTTGCAATGTCAGGGGTAGACTTGACTTGCTCCGCTTCTTGCGGTGTCGAGATTGGATTCTGACTTGCTCCGCTTTCTGTGGCGTCGGAGTGGAAGTTGACTTGTTGATTTTGATTTGGGTTGACATCAGCATCGCTATACTGGAATATGGTACCAGGAGCGAATCATCATGTGTCATGGAGAGGATTTTGGGATTTTGGTTTTTGTTTGGCATCTGCATTGCTGCACTGGAATAATGCCAGGAGCAACTCATCATTTGCCCAGGGAGGATTTGGGAATTGGTTTTTTTTTTTTGGTTTTTTTTTTATTTGGCATCTGCATCGCTGCACTGGAATAATGCCAGGAGAAACTCATCATTTGCCCCGAGAGGATTTGGGAGAAATTGGGATTGTTTTACGCCCGTGGATTGTATACGGTTTTGCAGGATGTATGATCCAGACCGTAGGGCCGGAAAAATTTCGGGACTTTGTCGGCGTCTGCATCGCTGCACTGGAACATGGTACCAGGAGCGACTCATCATTCGCCGTTGGGGTATGAGATTTGGAATTTGGTTGGCGTCTGCATCGCTGCACTGGAATATGGTATCAGGAGCGACTCATCATTCGCCATTTGGGGATTGGGGAGCGATGGCTTAGGAGACAGGTTTAGATCCCTATCGCCTAAGGCTTTTCAATTTTATGGGCCGTGAGGGTCCCATAAAAGCATTTTCTCCCTACGAGTCGTAAGGATCCCACAGGTGTATTTTCTCCTTAAGAGTCGTGAGGACTCCTAAGTGTGTTTTTCCTTTATAAGTCGTAAGGATCCCACAAAGGTTTGTTCTCCTCATGTATCGTGAGGACACATGAGTGGGTCTTCTCAATGGAGCATAATTCCAAAGGCGGAGACCAGCCGCGTAACTGGTAATCGTGGTGGGGCATGGGTATGACGAGAATTATTTGAGCCCGTGGATTGTATACGGTAGTCAACTTGGGGACCAACAGTAGGGCTGGGAGAATTTTGAGAAATTGGATTTTGGTTGGCGTCTGCATCGCTGCACTGGAATGTGGCACCAGGAGCGACTCATCATTCGCCTTTTGGGGACTTGGAATTTGGATCTTGTCCGGCATCAGCATTGCTGCACTGGAATAATGTCAAGAGTAACTCATCATTTGCCTTGGGAGGACTTGGGATTTGGTTTTTTTTTTGTTTGGCATCTGCATTGCTGCACTGGAATAATGCCAGGAGCAACTCATCATTTGCCCCGAGAGGATTTGGGGATTAGTTTTTTTTTGTTTGGCATCTGCATTGCTGCACTGGAATAATGCCAGGAGTAACTCATCATTTGCCCCGAGAGGATTTGGGGATTGTTTTTTTTTATTTGGCATCTGCATTGCTGCACTGGAATAATGCCAGGAGCAACTCATCATTTGCCTTGGGGGGACTTGGGATTTGGATCTTTGGTCGGCATCAGCACCGCTAACACTGAAGCGAAATGCCAGGAGCGACTCATCATTTGCCGTTTCCCGTTGGGGAACGATGGCTTAGGAGACAGGTTTGGGTCTCTATCACCTAAGTCTTTTCAATTTTATGGGCCGTGAGGGTCCCATAAAAGCATTTTCTCCCTACGAATCGTAAGGATCCCGCAGGTGTATTTTCTCCTTAGGAATCATGAGGATTCCTAAGTGTGTTGCTCCTTTGTGAGTCGTAAGGATCTCACGCAGGGGTTTTCTCCTCACAAGGTCGAGAGGACTTTGTGAGTGTATTTCATCTCTTTTCACGAGTTTGCGCCCTTTCGGGTTTTCACAGACTCGCCGGTAGTCCTGCTGTTTTTACTCACGGAGCCCTTTCGGGTTTTCATCCGTGCCCATTTTGCTTGTGGACATACCGTTTATTTCTTCTTCTTCTTTTTTTTCTTTTTTTTTTCTTTTTTTTTCCGCCGGTGGGACTTTAAAGTAGTCTTACCGGCAGGATTTGGGAGAAATAGGGGTCATTTACGCCCGTGGATTGTATACGGTTTTGCAGGATGTATGATCCAGACCGTAGGGCTGATGTGCTCAATTCGTCTGCGACTTGGAGCATTCACGTGTAGTATTTCTTGAGATATCGGCCATTGATGGGTGGCATGGGCCTTTCTCCCTCGGCACTTATTAGTTGGTAGGATCCTCCGTCGAACACTTTCTCGATGACGTATGGTCCTTCCCAGTTTGGTTCGAATTTTCCTTTGCCATGTCGATTGGGGATGATCGGTCTTTTGAGGACCAACACCAATTCACCTTTCTTGAAAGCGCGGAGACGGGTTATCTTGTCATAGGCCCGTGACATTTGGGCTCGGTATAGCTCCAGACTTTGCTGCACCGCGAGCCTCTTTTCTTCGAGGGCATCGAGTTCTTCAAGTCGAAGGAGCACGTTTTCCTCCTCCGTCAACTCATGCTGAACGGCCATTCTTAAGCTTGGAACTTCGACTTCGAGGGGGAGGACCGCCTCCACTCCGAAAATCAATGAGTATGGAGTGGACTGAGTTGGAGTACGGTGCGTGGTACGATATGCCCACAATGCCTCGTGAAGCTTGAGATTCCAGTCTCTCTTGTTGGCTGAAGCATTTTTTCCTCTGGAGCTTGCATAGAGTCTTATTGAAGGCTTCGGCTAGCCCATTGGCTCTTGGATTATAGATGGAGGAATATCTCCAGTCTATCTTGTGCTGAGTAGCGAACCTTGAGACATTGAAGCTCTTGAAAGAAGGCCCGTTGTCAGAAATGATTCTTCTTGGTGTACCGAAGCGGTATAGAAATTATGCTGGAAGAATGTCAGAATATCTTTTGTCTTGACTTCTTTTAGCGGGACAGCTTCAGCCCACCTGGAGAAGTAGTCTGTCGCGGCCAGTATGAACCGGTGGCCTTAAGATGATGGAGGATCAATTGGGCCAACAATGTCGGTGCCCCAAACTTCGAAGGGCCACGACGCCACTGTAGGATGCAATAGGTTGGGATGCTTGTGAATAAAATCACCGTGAATTTGGCAGATATAACATTTCTTTGCATGCTCTCCGCAATCCCGTATCATGGTGGGCCAGTAATACCCAAGCCGTTTGATTTGAAGTCGCATCTTGGGGCCAGATTGGTGAGCACCGCAAACACCCGAGTGGACATCTTTCATGACCTTTTGGGCTTCGGCCAATGACAGACACCTGAGCCAGAGTTGGTCATATGACCTGCGGTATAACGTGTCATTTACAAACACGTATCGGAGAGCTCTTTTCTTCAGCTAAATCCTCGCAGATTTTTCTTCGGGCAGCTTGTCGTATCGGAGGTACTCTATGAAGGGTTCTCTCCAATCGGGCTCGTCTTGGATGATCGAAGCTTCTTCCGCAGGACTGCTCTTCTGTTCCGCGCTTTCCTCTTCTCGTAGAGAGACTGGGGGTAGAATTTGCCGGCTCCTGACTGTGATCAGAATTTCGTCCATGTCAGGATCAGCCAGCTCCTTGGCCAAGCGAGCGAGTACATCAGCATTTCCGTTCAACGCTCTAGGGACTCTCGTTAGTTCAATATGAGTGAACCGTTTCATGAGTTCCACCACTCGACCTCTGTACCGAGCTAACTCGGGTTTGTATATCTTATAGTCGCCGCTTACTTGGTTGACGACGAGCTGGGAGTCACCGTAAACTCGTAGCCGACGGATTTCCATTTCTATGGCGAGCTCCAAACCAGCTATCAGAGCTTCATACTCAGCTTCGTTGTTTGTCCGAGGCTCGGTGAGAGCAAAAGAACGCCGCAGGGTTCCCATTGATGGTGTGATGAACACCAATCCTATCCCTGCTTTTATCTCCGGGATGCTTGATTTACTGGAGGTCTTTATTGACGAGGCTCCATCGAAGTAGAGCTCCCAACATGGCTCATCTTCCTCGAGGTGCAGCACTTGTTCATCGGGTAACTCATAATTTAGCGGCGACCCTTCTGGTATGGGATGAGCAGCGAGAAAGTCTGCAAGAGCTTGCCCTTTTACTGCTTTCTGAGGAGTGTAAACTATGTCAAACTCAAGTAGCATAACAGCCCATCTTGCCATTCTGCCGGCTAGGCTCGCTCTGGTCATCAAGTGTTTGAGCGGGTTGACCTTGGAGATCAGCATAACCCGATGAGCGAGCAGATAATGCCTCAGCTTCTTCACAGCAAATATCAGAGCCAGGCATTGCTTTTCGATTGGGGAGTAGTTGTGTTCCGCCCCGACTAGAGTTCGACTGAGGTAGTAGAGGGCATTTTCTTTTCCCTCCTCGTTATTCTGGGCAAGGAGCGCACCGAGTGACTCGTCCAGCGCGGCAGTGTAGAGAATCAACGGTTTATTTGGAATGGGAGCGGCCAGCACTGGAGGGTGCAACAAGTATTGTTTGATGCTTTCGAACGCTGCTTGACATTCGGCATCCCAGATAAAAGGAGCTCCTTTCTTCATGAGCTTTGAGAAGGGCCTACATCTCCCCGATAAATTTGAGATAAACCTCCGTATATAAGCAAGCTTGCCTTGAAAAGATCTTAGCTGCGTCAGACTCTTCGGAGGGGGCATCTCCATGATGGCCTTTATCTTTGATGGGTCAACTTCGATCCCTCGATGTCGGACTATGAAGCCCAGGAATCTTCCTGATGACACGCCAAAAGCGCACTTCAGAGGATTCATCTTCAGATCGTATTCCCTCAGTCTGGTGAGAACGGTCCTGAGATCTTGGATATGATCGTCCTTGGCTTTAGTCTTGACGACCAGATCATCAACATAGCATTCGACAACTTTATGGATTAGGTCATCGAAAATATTGGTCATTGCCCTTTGATATGTAGCACCTGCGTTCTTCAGTCCAAACGGCATCACCTTGTAGCAATATATTCCGATCGGGGTTCGAAATGCTGTGTGCTTCCCATCCTCAGGCGACATCTTGATCTGATTGTATCCGGACGAGCCATCCATAAAGGTGAACAGTTCGTAATTTGAGGTGTCATCAACCATCATTTCCATGACCGGTAGCGGGAAGTCGTCTTTAGGACATGCCTTGTTGAGGTCCCTGAAATCGACACAAACTCGGATCTGCCCATTTTTCTTCTTCACTGGGACTACGCATGCGATCCAGTCCGCATATTTCTCTTCTTTGATGAAGCCGGCATCGATGAGCTTCTTAGTTTCCTCGATGACCTTTTCTTCTAGTTCCCTTCTCATTCTTCGAGGAGCTTGTTTGACTGGCTTAGCATCAGGAGATATGGCCAACTTATGTACGGCCACTTCAGGGGAAAGGCCAGGCATTTCTTTGTATGTCCACGCGAAGCAGTCGACGAACTCATGCAGCAGGGCAATTATCTGCGCTTTCATTTCCTCTGACAAGAGCGAGCTGAGTAGGTCGGCCTTGGATTATCGAGCGTTCCTAAGTCAATCTCGGTTAGCTCGTCAAAGGTTGCTTGTCCGCCATCTTCGAGCTCTTAAGGAGCTTCTTCTGGCTCGGCTATCTCGTAATCATCATTTGATCTTTCGCTGGCCTCACCAACACGGATCATGTAGCACGCTTTAGAATCAGGTTGAATGTAGCCTATGCCCCGTCTATCTGGAATTCGTCCATAGATGAGTGCTCTGACCTGGGGCGGATACCATAGCCCTTCGTAAAACTTTGCTTCGGACTCCGTTTGATATAACCGGTATCCGCACTTCTTAAAGTATCCCCGCATCTCGGGCGCATAGTATCTGGGATTGAGGATGGCTCTTATGCCTCTCTCATAGGGAAGGCACGCGACAGAAAGATCGTCCGGGTGCACAACGGGGTTTGACCTGTAAAACAGGATGCCCTTCTGTCCATTTTTCCTCCCGGGCACGTAGAAAGTTTTCAGCTGGTCCACGGTAGAGACTGACAATGCATCGAGCTCTTTGCACATCCGTTCCGGCACCCTTGTGATGGCCAGGGACCCTTCTGCGACTTCGAATGTCTCTCGTAGTTTCGCTTGCTGCATGGGGGCCGATCTACACAGCTGTTGCACGGCAGGTCCTCTTCTTCTGACTCTTCAGTGTCACTGCCAAGATGAGGGCAGACTTTGCTGCTAGACGGGCCTTCAGTAACAGATTCGTCCGTATCGCTGCCAAAATGAGGGCGAGTTTTGCGGAAGGACGGGCTTCCAGCATCGGACTAATCGGTGTCGCTGCCGAAATGCGGGCACACTTGGGTATTTTTTCTTTTGAAAGTGACAGCCGGCGCAGATTTGCTTTTGAGTCTTGGGGCCGTTCTATCCTCAGTCAGTTGTGGCTTAGCATTTTGGTGGTTCGTAAAGTACCGAGAATCTTCATATCGGACTTCATGCACACCGAACGGCTGGATGTCTCCGTCAATGCGTCTTTCTTTGCCATTTTTAGTATACTTCATGCATTGATGGAGAGTTGACGGAATGATGCCGTAATCGTGGAGCCACGGCCGCCCTAAGAGAATCTTATAAAACGTGTCGGCGTCGATCACGTATATCTTAGCTTCAGTTTGCAGATCCCCGAATTTGATTGGCAAAGCTATAGACCCCAGAACTTGCTGGCAATTTTGGTTGAAGCCTTGAATGACAATCCTTTCCCTTGACAGGTGTCGGACGTCCATTGACAAACTCTTCAGAGTTCGCAAGTTCATGATGTTCACTGAGGACCCCGGATCAATCAATATGCGATTAATTCGATCTCCGTCGCTGTACCCGGTCACGTAAAGCGGCCGATTATGCTCAGCCGTTCCCAGTAGCAGGTCTTCGTCTTTAAATGTGACTGCGGCGGCATGCAAAGCGTGCTGGGCTTCTTTCATATTAATTTCCGCAAAGTGAGCCTGATACCGCTCGGGGTTTTGTAGAGCGTGAATGAGAACATCTCTAAGCTCCTTAGATAGGACCAAGGCGTCGTAGATGCTCAGGAGAGATGGAAGCTTCCGGAGATGTGCCAAGACATTATAGTCCACCGAGGAAGGACTTATGTTTTCATCGGCCGGTTCTCTGCTATCTTCTTCATTAGCGACTTGTTTTTCCTTCCTTTTTAGGGCGTTGCCCTGATTTTGCGGTAGAGCCCTGCCGCTTCTGAGCTGGATTTGATTGGCCTTTGTGGTGAGCTCCTCGTCCTCTTCCGGAAAACAGAGATCATCCTCGGAGTCGCTGCCAAGATGGATGGCGTAGCAGGTCACTACTGGGATCTCTTCATTGGAGTCTTCTTCTAACTCCTCCAGAATTTCAGCTGCTTGTACAGGGAAGAACTCCTTCAATTAAATCAATGTTCTTTCCTTTTGTTCATATTCTTCGAGGGAATCGATATATTTTTGAATGGTCGATCTCCCTGCAGACACTTTTTCGCGCCGAGCTGCACTTTTCTTCTTCTTGAGCTTCTTGGATTTTGAGCCTGATGGAGCCGCATTGGCAGCTGGACTGGTAGGCTTCTTCTGTCCTTCCCATTTCATCCTGGGCTCTTTCCGAAGTAGCTTTATCATCTTCTTCGTCTTATTAGATATGTGCGTACTCCACGGAGGCCGCGATGAGTCAGTTTTGTTTGTCAGGGCAGCGGGTTCGGCTGTCTGCTCCCAGAAGGCTTCAGCTTCCGTCTGTATAAAGTTGGCGGTTGCAACTTGATTGTTCACCAACACGCTTTTGGACAGCTCGATCTCTCCAGCCTTGTACTGCTTCTCGACCCAGTCCTTGAAGATATAGCAATCCTCGATCGCATGGCTCACTACTCGGTGGTACGGGCAATACAGGGGATTGTCGGTCATTTTTGCTTCTTGGGGTCTTTTCGACTCCGACAATTGTAGGCCGTTGTTCAAGGCATCTTTAAATATCTTGCGGACTTTGTCCCTTCTGAAAGAGTAAACCTTGTTCTTTTTCTCCTCTAGGGAAGGCCTATCTCCTCCCAGCAATGGCTTTCGAGACCGGTTGGTTTTGGATTCGCCCGCCCTTCGCTTTTCTTCATTGTCGGAGGCATTGAAGACATTGGTACTGCTGGAACTCCCGCTTCTACGGTTGTCGTCCCGCTTGCTTTTCCAGGTTTTGTCTCTCTGAGAGTCCGGCGGGGACTCTTGCTTTGAGCGTTCTAGCATTTGGACTTTCTTGGTTAGCTCCTGAAATGTCTTGAGGCCCGCTGTACACAAGAATGGGACCATCCAATTGCTGAGGTTTCCAATGAGAAGGCTGACGGACTGGTCCTGCTCCAGCGGCGGTTCGCACTTGACTGTGAGATTACGCCATCGGGCGATAAAGTCGGTGTTGCTTTCATTCTTCCCCGGCTTGGTCCTCAAAAGATCGGCAATGGAGATTTTATCACTGACACTCATGAACCTTTGCCGAAACAGGGACTCCATTTGGGCAAAGGTAATGACGGACCCGTCCGGTATACTCGCATACCAGTCGAAGGAGACGCCGGTCAGGCTGTTGACAAACTGACGAAGAAGGAGCGCGTCATTGCCCCCTGTATTTCCGCACGATGCTTTGAAGTGGGCGACGTGCTGATTTGCATTCCCCGTTCCATCAAATCTTCCGAACTTAGGAATGACGTAGCCGCTTGGGAACTCAATCAGATCGTACTGCGCGGGATATGGCCGGCCACTACTGCCGATTTCCTTCTGAGCTTCAGCTTCGGCCACCAATGTTTTACCCTTGCTGGTGACCAAATCCATTATCCGATCCTGTGTTAGCGGGATAGTGCTATCTGTAAGTCCACGGTAGCGCCCCGGCCGTCTACAGACGCCAAATGCGGAACAAAAAACTTTTAACTGGCGCTATCGTATACTTTAACCCGGATCTGCCATTATTGCTAAACTAACAAACTGTAAAGAGTGTAGAAAGGTTATACCGAACGATCCGAGTCCTTCATTCTTTAACCATCATCCCACGCTCCGTTGCGGCTGCTCCGATCTCGTCGATCTCCGATATCCTCGTCGAGGTGGCACCACGTCGACGATTCTTTAAACGGGCTCCCGCCTCTGACTTGAGGCAACTCGGTCGTCAAGTTTGCTAAAAGAGACGACCAAGAATGATGTAGAGAATGAGTAGATGACTTTGTCTCACTTCGTCCAAATCCGTGGACGATCGGTTAATGAAGTTGCCGTGGGAATTGGGTGATGGAATGAAATGAACTGTGAAATTCCATACACCCCCAAATACTATCATAATCTTTTCTACAAATGAAAACCACCAAGTCAGTGAGGAGGAGAGAGAGGGCCGGCCATATATAGGTAGAGGGAGGTGAGTGTAGGAGAGAGGGGAGAGTAACCTTAAGCAAAAGATCATGAACAAATATCCTTAGCTAAACAAAATGCTTTAATGTTAAAGCATGAGTCATAAACCTAGTCATCATGCATTAATGAACCATTAAATGCATCCAATGAAAACTCAACACCAATTAATCCTAGTCACCTCATCTAGATGCTTCTAGAACACTGACTCACCTCAACTGAAGAAAAGATAAATCCGTCTTTAACCGAATGTTAAAAGACGGCTGATAGAAAACTGGAAACTGGCAACTTCCAAAAGTGATCCTGAAACGACTTTCAGGATAACCCCGAAACTGTATAAATATACCCGCATTTGTATTACGACCGAATACAAATGCAACTGAGACAAAGATATTATACCTACTCAATATAATACTCGGATCCGGCTTAAACCAAAGCCGACCAGTATCATCTGCCCGAAAAATAACACGTGCGTAAACGCACGTGCATTTTCCGAACCCTGCCATAAAACCATACGGCCTCTACAACGTTTCGCCCGAACTTTGGAAACTGTCTGTGGGGGACTCTAATGACTCGTCAGTACCCTGGCAGTGGGTTTAACCACAAACCGTCAGCGGCACTAGCAATGCGTAACGGCTGCCCATGGACTGACCTCAAGGGTGGCTGATGAGCGAACTCATCCAGAAACCCTACTGAGCCTAACAGTGACAATGTATATACAGTCCGGTCCGTTCGTCTATGAGTATCGCATATCTGCCTAGGGGGCTAGTAACATCAGACCCCCAATAGCAGTATAAGTCGTGTCGGAGTGAAGCCCAATAACACCCTGAGATACTACTGGAGTACCTACCAGTAAATCTCCTGCCATGGCCATGGACTTTGTGTAATGGCTCTCCTAGACACAGCACGACCTCGCCCCCAATACCGGGAGAGACGAATCCCCTGCCGATCCGCTCACGTGCCTCCATATGGCTCGGGACTGTACCCAAAAACTACCTGTTTGCACGACTCCTTTGAGCCGTGGTAGGGTAGAAATCAAAGCACAGTGGGAACTCACACGAGACAAATGACGACCTCAGGTCGATGAACTAACCTGTACACATGTCACCAGGGAACTGCTATCTGACGATATGTATAATACCAACTAGCAGGTTCCCGGCGAGTCCTGTCCGGTGTACTCATAACCCAATGAGCACCTGTATACATCTTAGGTGATCCAACTGACACCAGTGGCTTATGAGACCGGCCACCGCCCCTCATCGGGGTCTCGACTGTACACACTAGTCTACTCCGGAGTATCGATGCCCTATCTCGAAACTCCCACGACTAGGGACCACAATTAAGGATATGCGTATAAACCACCCAACTCTCACGTATATGATCGCCATCATACTGTTGGTGGTAAAGCAAGATCCTAAGGGCTCTATCAAAGTGTAACATGTAATCAGTCACCTGAACATGTACACGACTGATAAAGGCAAACCAGATAGCATACTATCATCTTGAGTAAGACTGTCCTACCGGTATAGGTCCTCCGCAATCATTGCAATCACGTATCCAATAATTGACTATGAGGGCACTATCTCCAACAATCTCCCACTTGCACTCAAGGCTAATTATTGCGATGTCGACTACTCACAGCCCGTGTGAAACCGAACATCCAACTCCTCTACTAATCAGTATCACAAAGCCCGTTTGTAAAACTATTGTGTTCGAGAAATAGCCTTAGTGAGTGGATCCGCCTAGAAGTTTCTTTCTATATCTCTCTAAATCTCAAGTTCGCGGAGAAAGCTATCTCCCGAATTGAGTAATACCTGTCTTAGAATATGTCTGGATATCTGATGGGACCTAGTTCATAAATGAACTCCAAATCTAAACTTCTTAGACTGTATCGATCACTGAACCTAATCAGTATCCGGCACCATGCCACCCACAGTATCCTCTTGGACCACTTGTCCATAATACTGTCCCTCTTCATCAGAGGGAAAACCTATAACTCTGACAATCACTCTGTCAACCATGTCACCTTTGAAGTCTGGAATGATAATCGTCTCCCGAAGGAGGCTGCCGTCATCAAATCCGTAGAACATGTACTTATGTTCTATAACTGCTTCCTTATGTTTCTCCAGGATTGGATTAATACAAACTTATTGCATCTAGTGCAAAAACAACATCTGGTGTGGTACTTGACATCTCACGATTGACTCAATTGCCTAAGCAAGTGATCTGCCAATCATGCGCATCCCTCTCCACTTTAGTCTGTAAGACACCTTTAGAGAGGGTGACTCCATCACCTGCAGGTACACCACCATGCTAGGAGTCATCTATTCTAAAAACCATTAGAATATCTGTCAAAGTACCCACATTGGGAAACTACCCAAATCCATATCTAAAACCATAGATCTAGAAACCATAATGTCTGATATTATATCCATATCCTGTCTGGAGAAACAACTGTGTGACGACCACAGTTCAACCGATCGTAGTATAGGAATTTTACTTCCTACTCTGTGTATGTCATACAGATACCATGACATCACACCCTACTACCTTCTTAACAGATCCATCCCCTATTCTGATTGAAGTCAAAACCATGACTGTCACATCAAAATTAGATGATCTATCTCCGCTATAACTGCTCAAGTCTATAAATAGATATAAGCATCTTGCCCACTATGCTTCCGCTGCTCCCACTGACTACGACAACCCTCCTACCGGGTCTTATAGCCTGGAACAACAGTAGTGTCAAGTCTGGGTAGATAAGAACCTCCCTGTCACCGTCCTTGAGGCTACCGGAGTACCTCTCGGATGTCTGAGGTTACCCACCAAATCTGCGGAGTGGCTATTGGAATGTCAAACCTGATTGAATGTATAGGTCCTATTAAATTTTCCGTAATCGTTCGCGGTTCTGGAATCACTTCCAGTTCTACCATACTCCCACTTCTGTTTTCTGAAAAAGATCTATTTTACTAAAACTGTGGCGAGTCAAGAACAATATCACTATTGATCTTCCAAATGGTAGAATATCAACCCTCGTCATAGCCAGGGTCAACCCACAAACAGCCATTACAGAATCGTGCCCTGAGTTATCCAGAGTCTGGTTTTAAACATAAGCTGGACAACTCCCCGTACCTTAACATCTTTTAAGGTACGAACTATTCTATATCCAATACAGAAACTTTGGCACTTATTTAATTGGAACCATATTCAAATCATGCAGCTGTCTCCAGTGCATATCAACTTAATGGAAAGAGGCTAATCAGCATTACTCAACTTAGGAATCCATCCAATTATGAGTAAAAGAAAACTCGTTTCTCAAAACCATCACTATCATCTGAATACCAATCACAAGAATCTACATCTTCGATCTCTTTGAAGAATCCCGATACTTGTGACACCTGGTTCTCTACTTTATTCTTATACCCACAACTTCTCAAAACTTAGACCTTGTATTTCTACGAAACACTTGTCTAAATACTAGAGAAGTTATAAGTAAATAGAACATAGTACGAGGACCTACCCCTTTGTCCTGATGGACACTGGACAACATACAATACTCTGTATAAGTCCGCTGAGTTAAACAACTCAAAACCTGTGCGTCGTAGGTTGAAAACTGTACCCTGGCGATTTCCTCAAATATCACCAATTTCAACGAATTCCGATATAATGAGGATAATTACCTAATTCCCAAGATCTTACTCCCAATCATCATCTGTAAAACCATACAGATATGAGAATGAAACCTGGTAAATACATACCCTTGGAGTAAGTGTCTAATCGGGAAAACAGTTTTTCTTTAACAATGCACTGAAACATGAAAATGTTTCTTAGGGGTATCCAGGTATTCATAGTAATGCCTCTTCCATAATCCAATTCATGACTTCAACCGTATATCTCTTTGCCATCTCTCCAAATCCCTTTTATTTGTCTTTAGTCGTTACCTTCTGTACACCATCGTTAGGCTAAATGGTTTTCTTCCTTCCCTACCGTTCGGCACCAGCCTATGGTTTGGAAGAAGACTATCCAGTAAGCATAATAGGTGTACCCTCCTAAACCAAGGAGTACTCGCATCTCGAGAGAAGGTGATGATAAAAGACAACTGAATAATACCTTATTCTTTTAAAGGTAAAATAGGAGTGGCGATGAAGTACGCGGTTTTGGTCGTGAATGATATCAGTCGCAATTTACTTTGCCCTCTTTCTAATCCCTTTATTTTGTCTTTACATATTACCTTTTGCACACCCTACTTAGGCTAATTGGTTTTCTTCATTCCCTACCTTTCGGCACCAGCCTATGGTTTGGAATAAGACTATCCAATAAGCGTAATAGGTGTACTCTCCTAAACCAAGGATCCCTCGCAACCTGAGAGAAGGTGATAATAAAAGACAACTAAATAAACCAATTCTATTTCTCCTGAACCTGGATCCATCCTCGAAGAAGTCCCTTCGAGTTCGTATATAACCATACGATGGATCTATCCAATGGAAGTGGATATCCGTAGTAATACGGGTGTTCTGAGAAATTCAAAGGGTAAAAGAAGGAGTGGCGATGACTTATGCAACTCAGACAATCCAAAAGCCAGTATTTTAAGAAGGTTCGGTCAACCTGGTCACTGAGTCATAGTCTAGGGTCGGTCAAAGGTCGCTGCCAAAGAGAGAGAGAAAAGAAACACTCTGCGTGCACTCTAACCTAGATCAGAATGGTTATCACTTTATCTAATCCGGAAACCTCCCACTGTCCTGTCAAATTCTCCTCCAAACCTAAAGAAGAATCAATCGGGATCACCCGAAGAGTAAACCAACTCATCAGTGGGAATCGGGATCCAACTCTCATCGCATGATAACGTGATGGAATGCATCCACGTTACTCATACTCCAGAAGGTATGCGCATACTTGGCAAGTTTCAGTTTCTTTAGAAACACCCGATCTGATTTATGCCCCATGCTCTTATGACCTTAGCGTATGTCAACAAATCATAAGTCACATGTCAAGTTCTGCCCGTCATTATCTTGTTAATTTGAACCCACCCGTACATACCCTTGACTTATGCCAACAAGGTAATACGACTGTCCAAAACCAACTCATCTATCTATGCAACAAATGAATACCCAGCAGCTACCAAACACTATGCCTTGACGTATGCCAACAAACATAGTTTAAATACTACTGACCATCCATAAGAAACGACGGAAGGCTACGGCTGGTTTTTGGAGAAAAAACCTTTAACGTAGTGAACTTGATATCGCTGAAGGAACCTGATAGCTTTTTAAAATATAGTGGCGAAAACCTTTTGCTAAAGAGGTCACTCCCGGTAAAGGGATCTCGGCTCTTTCCTTGTGGAATGAGGTGCAGGATATTCCACTGAATACCTCTATGCAAAGCAACTTGTAATCGACTATAGTGAAGTTATTACCCTGACGCAAACTTCTGCCCAAGGGGTCAGTCCCGGTGAAGGGATATCGGCCCTTGCCCCGTCGAATGAGGTGCAGGATATTCCACTGAATACCGCTATGCATAACAAAAGGAAACGTCTTTGCAATAACACTTTTAAATTTGTTCCAACAACTGTAAACATGTTTGCTTTACTTTGCATTGATCAGAATCAACGCAGTCCCATCAATCAATCACACCAGAAAAGAACGAAAATAAAATGTACGTATATGCCATCCGCATTCGTCACTGGGTCCCGTCATCACCCGTTAGGTTACTTAACTAACGACAGAGCGGGGACTGGACTAGCGCGGGTGTAAAACATATACAACATCTAATAGTATATGAACCAATATACAATAATCGCTCCAAGCGTGATAATATGCAACATTACAGAAAAGTAATAAGCATCACAGACCAATACAGATAATATGGGATCCCCGAGTTTCACAGAGCCGCTGCTGAAACTCGACGTTCCCCTATCGTGTGGATAGCCTGTGCAATGAAACTTAGACCCCTACGGGTGCGGCAAGTTACCCGCCAAAACCTGAAGCGAGGCAGCCCCCTACAGCATAGTGAATGGACCACCCAGCACTTCACGGAATCCGGTAATCTTGGGCACCCCTCCTTGGGTCAACCTGTACCCCCTACGAGTGCGGCGAATAGTCTGCCAATTCTAGAGTGGGACCCCTCTGCCTCTCAAAGCCATGAGATGCGGACCCGTTGCCCTCCAGAACCCGGCTATCCGTGCACTCCGTCTCGGGGCAAAACCTAGTACAGTAATGAAAAATAGTACAATAAGTACATCGACCGCAACCTGGTCGTGCCCCAAAAGAATATTATACAACAGGCAGTGACGGCAGTCCACATGTTGGACGCTCGCCCCGCAATATCAAATGTACAAATAAACTCAAACTGTACTATCATTGCACACTGCTATCCACCACGACAAATCCGCAACATCACAGCACAACACAAAACATCAACGCGAATGTCACGTTCGCAAACCCGTCTAAAAGAACTATAGCAATCAGACGCGGTTTACCGATCAAATGACATTCCCGGTCGGAGATATAATGTAAGCACTGTAAACTAACGTGTTTAAATTTCGATCGACCAAATATCACAAAGTGGGCCCCATGACTTACTGGTGAACAGTAACAAAACCTGGGCCCAAACGATATATACCAAAACCCCCAAATTCCAACAGAGAAGACACATACAAAATTTGGTGCACTGATCCCATCATATGGCCGCGGATGAGCGGCTAAACCATGGGTTTGGCCGCTAATCCGCGGCGCTTTGGTGAGATCACGTGCTCAAATTTTGCACGTGTGCTTAAAAAACCCTGCACAGTTTTCTGAGATGTGTGGAATATTTTTAGGACACCATTTAAAATCAACAGAAACTGTCAAGTTGGAAAATTGCGATTTTTGATTTTCGTTTCGATCGATATTTTAAACGCGTTAGCACAAGTTAGTATAGCAAAATGGTTAGGCTCTGATACCACTGTAAGTCCACGGTAGCGCCCCGGCCGTCTACAGACGCCAAATGCGGAACAAAAAACTTTTAACTGGCGCTATCGTATACTTTAACCCGGATATGCCATTATTGCTAAACTAACAAACTGTAAAGAGTGTAGAAAGGTTATACCGAACGATCCGAGTCCTTCGTTCTTTAACCATCATCCCACGCTCCGTTGCGGCTGCTCCGATCTCGTCGATCTCCGATATCCTCGTCGAGGTGGCACCACGTCGACGATTCTTTAAACGGGCTCCCGCCTCTGACTTGAGGCAACTCGGTCGTCAAGTTTGCTAAAAGATACGACCAAGAATGATGTAGAGAATGAGTAGATGACTTTGTCTCACTTCGTCCAAATCCGTGGACGATCGGTTAATGAAGTTGCCGTGGGAATTGGGTGATGGAATGAAATGAACTGTGAAATTCCATACACCCCCAAATACTATCATAATCTTTTCTACAAATGAAAACCACCAAGTCAGTGAGGAGGAGAGAGAGGGCCGGCCATATATAGGTAGAGGGAGGTGAGTGTAGGAGAGAGGGGAGAGTAACCTTAAGCAAAAGATCATGAACAAATATCCTTAGCTAAACAAAATGCTTTAATGTTAAAGCATGAGTCATAAACCTAGTCATCATGCATTGATGAACCATTAAATGCATCCAATGAAAACTCAACACCAATTAATCCTAGTCACCTCATCTAGATGCTTCTAGAACACTGACTCACCTCAACTGAAGAAAAGATAAATCCGTCTTTAACCGAATGTTAAAAGACGGCTGATAGAAAACTGGAAACTGGCAACTTCCAAAAGTGATCCTGAAACGACTTTCAGGATAACCCCGAAACTGTATAAATATACCCGCATTTGTATTACGACCGAATACAAATGCAACTGAGACAAAGATATTATACCTACTCAATATAATACTCGGATCCGGCTTAAACCAAAGCCGACCAGTATCATCTGCCCGAAAAATAACACGTGCGTAAACGCACGTGCATTTTCCGAACCCTTCCATAAAACCATACGGCCTCTACAACGTTTCGCCCGAACTTGGGAAACTGTCTGTGGGGGACTCTAATGACTCGTCGGTACCCTGGCAGTGGGTTTAACCAGAAACCGTCAGCGGCACTAGCAATGCGTAACGGCTGCCCATGGACTGACCTCAAGGGTGGCTGATGAGCGAACTCATCCAGAAACCCTACTGAGCCTAACAGTGACAATGTATATACAGTCCGGTCCGTTCGTCTATGAGTATCGCATATCTGCCTAGGGGGCTAGTAACGTCAGACCCCCAATAGCAGTATAAGTCGTGTCGGAGTGAAGCCCAATAACACCCTGAGATACTACTGGAGTACCTACCAGTAAATCTCCTGCTATGGCCATGGACTTTGTGTAATGGCTCTCCTAGACACAGCACGACCTCGCCCCCAATACCGGGAGAGACGAATCCCCTGCCGATCCGCTCACGTGCCTCCATATGGCTCGGGACTGTACCCAAAAACTACCTGTTTGCACGACTCCTTTGAGCCGTGGTAGGGTAGAAATCAAAGCACAGTGGGAACTCACACGAGACAAATGACGACCTCAGGTCGATGAACTAACCTGTACACATGTCACCAGGGAACTGCTATCTGACGATATGTATAATACCAACTAGCAGGTTCCCGGCGAGTCCCGTCCGGTGTACTCATAACCCAATGAGCACCTGTATACATCTTAGGTGATCCAACTGACACCAGTGGCTTGTGAGACCGGCCACCGCCCCTCATCGGGGTCTCGACTGTACACACTAGTCTACTCCGGAGTATCGATGCCCTGTCTCGAAACTCCCACGACTAGGGACCACAATTAAGGATATGGGTATAAACCACCCAACTCTCACGTATATGATCGCCATCATACTGTTGGTGGTAAAGCAAGATCCTAAGGGCTCTATCAAAGTGTAACATGTAATCAGTCACCTGAACATGTACACGACTGATAAAGGCAAACCAGATAGCATACTATCATCTTGAGTAAGACTGTCCTACCGGTATAGGTCCTCCGCAATCATTGCAATCACGTACCTGTGATCCAATAATTGACTATGAGGGCACTATCTCCAACAATATCTGGGGCCAAGGCGTCCCCAGAAGCGGAATGTGGCCGGCTTTCATTCGGCTCGACCAGTCTTCGTCCCAAAGGAACAGGCATTGGCTGCCTCGGATTGTCATCACACGGCTGATTAGTAGCGGCTTGTGCCTGATTGGGAGGCGCTCGAGCAATTTGAGCCGTAAGCTGCATCACCACGTTCGTTAAGTCGTCAATCTTCGAATAGAGCTTGGCAATCTCTTTATCTTTGCTCCTGAGCTGTTTTCGAAGCTCTTGAAGCAGCTCCTGCTCCGCAGTCCTGGGGCGGAAAGTCGGCTCTTCCTCGCTGTCCGAGCTTGACCCTGCATGGACCGAGGGGTCTTTCTGCCTATCATCCTCATCGAGAGGGTTTTCTTCATCCAGCGGGGGCGGCTGTTCTTGGGCAGCGGCAACCACATTCAGGCTAGATTGGGCTTGGGATGTGGTGGCTCCGTCCTTACCTTTGCTGCGAAGGTTGTCGCTGGGGCGCCCGCCCTCCATATAGACCGTATGGATGATATATCCCGCCGTCTTTCTATCATTGGCGGCCGATTTCACGGATCGCTGTCTTGACCCGCTTGCTTCGGTAGCTGGTAGTCGATTGAAGGCGGCTGGCCTAACCAGGTTCTTGAATGGTGCTGGCGCTTCTTTCCTGGGTTTGCCCCGCTGCTTTCGTGCGGCATAGAGCGCCTGATAGACCCTTGAAGAGATAGTGTCATACTTTTTCTGTTGGAGCCGGGACACGTCTCTTTGTGGCACTGTTCGGACCGCTGTCTTCTTGATTCTGGCGGTCATGGCATTTTTTTGAACCCACTTTAGAGGCTCGAAGGAATTGCTGATTCTTACGTCCGACTCAGCCGTCGTCGCGGGGCAACCCTGCACTTGGAACTTCACACGATTCCATTTGGCCGAAGCCTTGGCCCTTTTGTTGGCTCGATACCTGAGCCGCTTCTGCCTTAACTTTTCTGTTCTAAGCACCTGGCGGGCTTCGGCTCTTTGGGAAGACGCCGCAGACCGGTTGATGGAGGGCCTTGGAGATACGCCCGATTGTGCATTTGTTAGAGTCATCGCCTGAGCTCGTACGCAACATTTAATGTTGCCCTTCGCATCGGAAGTCTTGCCCCCAGCTAGAGCGCCAGGGACACGTTCAGACACCATCTTAAGTTTCGGTTGTGGTGCCTTGGCGATCACGACATTCGGCCTCTTACCCCTTGAGACCGGCTTGGCCACCTGTTCCGCCGGGATCTCTGCCAGATGAGCGCTTCCGGCAGGGTAGATGATGACAGAGCCAAACTGGCGGGGCGGTTCCTCCCATTGTCGACTGAGGCTTGCGGGGAGAACCACACGAGCGTTGATCTTGACCACGTACGGAATCGGGGTCACGTTGGAAGCTGAATTCGTCTGGGGAGACATTGTCGTCGAAAATTGATTGCTGCACGGAAAAAAGAACATCATTTCAGTATAGGCAATCGATATGTATATTGATTGAGTTCGCATGAACGTTTAACCCGAAATATGGGAGGAGAGATTGGTCCCACTGGGCGTGCCAGAATCTGTAGGGTGTTTTTCGTCACCCCATTGAGATGGGAATATGCGAGCGCTTGTCAGGCGTACTACAGATTCCCCCTGCTTAGGGTAGGCCGGGGTTTAATGATTGTGGGGATCCGAATCTCCGGCAGCCGCGAACTAAGCTGCCGTTAATTACCCCCCGTCTTTGGGGCGAGGGAACCTCCGATTGACGGGTCAAACTGGTCATGCGAACTCAATGTGCAGTGTACGTGTGTTGTTGTTTTGGAGGGGGGGTTTGAACATATCGAGAGCCACGCAGAGTTTTTACGGGGGTCCCGCTACCCGGATAGCGGGCTGGGGTCAAGGGGGCTAGCAGCCCCCTTGCGGGGTGCGGGGCAGCGCCCCGTTAGAATTTTTTTTCTAACATGGACAGTGTCGTGAAGTATTTGTATGTGTACATTTGTATACATATGTATATATGTAAAAAGGGGGGAAAAGACATCCAAAGGATGCGTGGGCCCAGCGCCTGGGCGCTTGAGCGCAAGCGCGCCACGTGTCGGCACGTGGGCGCTTTGCGCTCGAGCGCAGAGCGCTAGAGCACAACGCGCCACGTGTCGGCACGAGGGCGCTTTGCGCTCGAGCGCAGAGCGCTGGAGCGCAAGCGCGCCACGTGTCGGCACGAGGGCGCTTTGCGCTCGAGCGCAGAGCGCTGGAGCGCAAGCGCGCCACGTGTCGGCACGCGGGCGCTTTGCGCTCGAGCGCAGAGCGCTGGAGCGCGAGCGCAGGCACGCGGGTGCTTTGCACTCGAGCGCGAGGCGCTGGAGCGCAAGCGCGCCACGTGTCGGCACGCGGGCGTTTTGCGCTCGAGCGCAGTGCGCTGGAGCGCAAGCGCGCCACGTGTCGGCACGCGGGCGCTTTGCGCTCGAGCGCTAGCGCACCAGCGAGGAAAAGCGGGGTTTTTAGCCCCGGAAATTCTCTAAAAAGAAATTAGGGTGGAGTTAAACTCCTAAGGTGCTTTGGGTTAAGGAAATGGGTCCTTCTTCTTCCTTTGCTGGCCGGATCTTGGAGATAAAGAGATGTGAGATTTAAAAATCTTTTCTTTTTGAGATCTGATGGCAGATCTGAGTTCCCCTTAATGGGTTTTGTGGTGGAAAACTATTTAGTTTTTTAAAAAGGAAGAGTAAAACTCTTGATTTAATTCAAAAGAAAGAAGAAGGTTTTGGAACCTTGAAGAAGGAAGAAAGATCTCAGATCTGAAACTTTTTTTGGAGAGAGAAAAGTTGTTGGGATATTTCATTATCCTTGCCTTTATAGGCTATACACTTTACACATAACCCCTTGGGCTTCACAAAATGGCATTTTGCCTATCCTATGGCTCATGTGCCATTTCTTTTTGCACATAAGCCATGGGCTTTACAAAAATTTGGCTTTATGCCTATTTTTCTTACATTTATCCATGAAATAAAATAAAATAAATACAACAAAATTGTTTATTACAAAAATTTTTATCTTGGCGTGGAGGGAGGGAGGCCGCTTCATGTTCGGGCTCGACCTGGGCATGGGCCCACTGGATCTGGTCTTGGGCCCAATTGGCTTGGGGTTGACTTTGATTTTGACTTGGTCAACCGGGGTGTAAATTTTTACCCCAACAACTCCGCGACGGATTATCTCCGATAACGGGCCAGCCTATAGGAGCCACAAGATCATCCGCTTCGTACAACAGCATAACATAGACTGGAGATACTCTTCAGTCTATAATTCTCGAGCTAACGATCTAGCAGAGGCTTTCAACAAGACCTTGACGAAGATCGTGAAAAAGATGGTGTATCGAAATAAGAAGGACTGGCACGAGAGACTGCATGAAGCTCTCTGGGCGTATCGAACTACGTTCAAAACGGCCACGAACACAACGCCGTACGCATTGTTATTCGGCACAGAAGCGGTACTCCCCCTTGAGATAGAGTTACCCTCTTTACGAATAGCGGTTCACTATGAGCTAACAGATGAAGAGAATGCCTACCTTCGGCTTGAGGAGCTCGATGCCCTTGATGAAACTAGGCTCATGGCGCAGCAAAATCTGGAGGCTTATATAGCAAAGATGACGCGCTCATATGAAAAATTGACTAGGCCGAGAACGTTCCGCCAAGGCGAACTCGTGCTAGTAGTTAAAAGACCTATGATCCCCAATCGCGCCAAGCGGGGGAAATTCGAGCCGAACTATGAAGGCCCGTATATCATAGACAAAGTTTACCAGGGTGGAGCTTACCTACTCATGGACATGCATGGTGAAAGACCTTTCAGGCCAATAAACAGTCGCTTCCTAAAGAAATACTACGCCTAATGAGTCACGGCCTAGGTCGACGATAAATGACGACGCCTATGTCCGCTCGCTATCTTTCTGAGCCCAAACTCTGTAAGTAGTAGCCGGCTTCCTTAATAATGGACCGAAACGTCCTTAAACTAACAACGGACCGAAACGTCCTTAAACTAACAATGGACCACTATGTCCTAAAACTGGCGTCAGACCGAAACGTCCTTAAAACTAACGATGGACCACTATGTCCTAAAACTAGCTGTTGACCGAGACGTCGATAAACTACTGTAGACTGCAGCATCCCAAGGCTGACAAAAAAAAGAATAAAAAAAAGAAAAAATAAAATGGTATGTCCATAAGCAAAATGGGCACGGATGAAAACCCAGAAGGGCTCCGTGAGTAAAAACAGCAGGGATACCGGCGAGTTTTTGTGAAAACCCGAAAGGGTGCAACCTCGTTAAAAGACACTTTCAAGGTCCTCTCGACCTTGTGAGGAGAAACCACCTGCGTGAGATCCTTACGACTCACAAGGGAGCAACACACTTAGGGATCCCCACGACTCCTAAGGAGAAATTACACTTGCGAGATACTCACGACTCGTAAGGAGAACCCTCTTATGAGACCCTTACGGCTAATAAGATTCAAAAGTCTTAAGCTACAGGGATCTAAACCTGTTATTAAGCGGCCATCACAACCTCCAATTTTTCCCTACAAGTGGTTCAATATTGACCCTTGTATACAATCCACGGGCGCGAACATTTCCCTAACAAAGTCTCATCCATGACTAGGGATATGTTTGTAAAGTGAACAGCCCTTGTAAGTCCTCTCGACTTATAATGAGAAATCACTCTTGTAAGATCCTTATGACTTATAAGAGATCACACACTTAGGAATCCTCACGATTCCTAAGGAGAAAACGCACCTACGAGATCCTCACGACTTGTAGGGAGAAATACCTTTATGAGACCCTTACGGCTCATGAAGTCAAAAGCCTTAGTCGACAGGATCCTAACCCTGTTCGCTAAGCCACCTTTGTTCTACATCGACAGAGGCAAATGATGATTCGCTTCTAGAAATATCCCAGTTGTAGCGGTGTTGATGCCGAAATCAGTGTCTAATCCCAAGCTTGCAGCGAAAAGCCAGCGAGCCACACATGCATACGAAATAGCCGAAATGATGGGGCAACTTGCAAATAAAAAGCAGCAAGTAAAAATATATGCATGCAAAATAGCCAAAATGATTGGGCAACTCGCAATAAAAAGCAGCGAGTAAAAAAATAAAACAAATAGCCAGAATGATTGGGCACCGCGAAAAATAGCCGAAATGATTGGGCAATCGTGACCTTCGTGATATAAAAGCTGAAATGATAGAGTATCGCGGAAAGAAAAATATATAAAATGAAACCTTTAGCCCTACAAGTGATATCACATCAATCCCTGTATACAATCCAGGGACGCAAACAAAGAAGGAATCATACCTTCCCTTCCCAGGCTCCACCAGAAGAAAAAGCCAAATCTCGATGGTTCACAGACAGCCTGGAAATCATCTCAACATTCGTCTCATTACAACAGACGCAACATCAAGTAAAGCGGAACCGCGGCAATTCCCAGTTCCATGACTCGGCGGTGCATAGATGACCGAGAGTCAAACCCCGACTCCATAAAATGCGGATAAAAGTCAACAATTCCTGGTCACGTGGAACGCGGCTTATGTCAATCCTGACCCCATGGGAAACGTCCAGAGCGGATCCTGGTCCTCGCAGAACACGGATATGACCCCGTGGGAAGCATCCAGAGCAAATTCCTGGACACGTGGAACACGGCTTATGTTAATCCTGACACCGTGGGAAACGTCCAGAGTGGAGCTTGGTCCTCACAGAACACGGTTATGACCCCGTGGGAAGCATCCAGAGCAAATTCCTGGTTACGTAGAACGCAGCTTATGTCAATCCTGACCCCGTGGGAAACGTCCAGAGCGGAGCCTGGTCCTCACAGAACACGGCTATGACCCCGTGGGAAGCATCCAGAGCAAATTCCCGATTACGTGGAACGCGGCTTATGTCAATCCTGACCCCGTGGGAAACGTCCAGAGTGGAGCCTGGTCCTCATGGCTATGACCCCGTGGGAAGCATCCAGAGCAAATTCCTAGTCACGTGGAACACGGCTTATGTCAATCCTGACCCCGTGGGAAACGTCCAGAGCGGATCCTGGTCCTCGCAGAACACGGCTATGACCCTGTGGGAAGCATCCAGAGCAATTCCTGGTTACGTGGAACGCGGCTTATGTCAATCCTGACCCCGTGGGAAACATCAAGAGCGGAGCCTGGTCCTCGCAGAACACGGCTATGACCCCATGGGAAGCATCCAGAGCAAATTTCTGGTCACGTGGAACGCGGCTTATGTCAATCCTGACCCCGTGGGAAACGTCCAGAGCGGAGCCTAGTCCTCGCAGAACATGGCTATGATCCCATGGGAAGAATCCAGAGAAAATTCCTGGTCACGTGGAACGCGACTTATGTCAATCCTGACCCCGTGGGAAACGTCCAGAGCGGATCCTGGTCCTCGCAGAACACGGCTATGACCCCGTGGGAAGCATCCAGAGCGGAGCCTGGTCCTCGCAGAACACGGCTATTACCCCGTGGGAAGCATCCAAAGCAAATTCCTGGTCACGTGGAACATGGCTTATGTCAATCCTGACCCCATGGGAAACATCCAGAGCGGATCCTGGTCCTCGCAGAACACGGCTATGACCCAGTGGGAAGCATCCAGAGCAAATTCCTGGTTACGTGGAATGCGGCTTATGTCAATCCTGACCCCGTGGGAAACGTCCAGAGCGGAGCCTGGTCCTCGCAGAACACGGTTATATCAATCAGACCCCGTGGGAAGCATCCAGAGCAAAATTCCTGGTCCCGTGGAACACGGTTAAAGCCAATCCTGACCCCGTGGGAAACGCCCAGAGCAACTCCTGACTCCGCGAAGTGCGGATAATAGCAACACCATCGATCACTTACAGGTCCTCTCGACCCGTAAGGAAGAAAACTCTCTTGGAAGATCCTTACGACTTACAAGAGAAAACGTGCTTAGGAATCCTCACGATTCCTAAGGAGAAAATACACCTATGAGATCCTCTCGACTCGTAGGGAGAAAAGTCTTTATGAGACCCTCACGGCTCATGAAGTTGAAAAGCCTTAGGCAGCAGATCTGAACCTGCTTTCTAAGCCATCACTATCTCTCGAAGAATTCAAAACAGAATGCTCTCTCTATCATCTGCAGGCTATGCTTACTAAAGTGACATGCTGATAACAAGGAAAAGAAGAAAGCAAAGAGATGACACAAGACATTACGAAAGAAATGTATCTTTTGTTCATAAATTCAATTGGGTACAAAATACATCTTATGAAAGAATAAAAAAAATGGATACATTTTATTAGAAATTACAAATGGTACAAAAACGATCATTGAGAGGGAAGCATTTTCAACAATCCAATTAACCGCTCGCGCACTTCCCTCGGCCCCTTTTCTTGGTCAGCTGCCATGGCCAACTCTGCTTCAACCTGAGCTCGTTGCTGCAGATAAGATGAAAGTTACTCGTCAACGACCCGTTGAGCCACCTCACGACCTTGTGCATCTCTTTCAATGAGGTCAAGTTTCTGCCTCAGCGTTAGCCCGTCAGAAATACACCGTAGAAGGCTTTCAAAGATGACTTTCAGTTGTGCAGCGTTTGCATCAACTTGAGCATGCAAACGAGCAGATTCGCTTAAATTCTCCTCGTGCTCCTTACGCCTAAAAGCCGCTTTTTGTTCAAAATGGCGGAAGTAAGGGATGCTCTCCTCGCCCCATGCAGCCCGCTGGGAGTTCACTGCCAAGACCTCGGGGGCAGGACGTCTAAACTCAAGCTCATGCAGATAGGCCTCGATTTTCCTGCAATGATTAACCCAGGACTCCACGACGCCTTCATTATGAAAGTGTATGAGCATCGCCAGCATGGGATTAACCTCAGCAGCGAAATCTGCAGCAAGGGCAGGAGTCTCCACATCAAGCTCCTCGAGATGATCGATCAACGTGCGCAGGCTATTCACAGCACCTTTAGAGGAAGGGCGTCAAGAGAAGGGGCCTGCTGGCATTATGACTTGAGACTCGAATGGAGCTGAAGTCGATGTCACAGATACAAAACAAATCACAGTCAAGTAACGGTTCGAGAAATAAAGGAGGTTCATGAACAACGGAGTTTATTATACCGGCTGCAGCAAGTGGCAAGACCGGGGGTACCGGTGGTGCAGCTACTCTTTCGTCTCCTCCTTCGATCTGTAGGGTTGTAATCAAAACAAAGGAGAATTAGAAACGGTTTGGCTGCCCGTAAAAGAAAAGACATTAGCTGAAGGTTGTACTCACCAGCGCCACTAGATGAGGCAATCTCTGACTGAAAAGAGAAGTGTGGGTGTAGCACCTGATACAGGTGATCAAAAAGGACTCCTACAAGGATTCATTAATGCAATGTCAATACATAAAGTATACTGCCTACAATGAAACTGACGGGTCACAAATCCGCACCTTCCCACATTTGAGATGGTACGAGAGAAGGTAGAGGAGCGGTCGCCGTTAAATCAGCAATTGGAGACGCTTCCTCGGGTGGCACAACCCCAACGCTCACCACACCTGCATTAGAAATAAGAAAAACGTTGTCAAAATGAAATTAAAAAGGATTGCAAAATAAAGGGGAAAGTAATGACCCAAAATCTACCTGGTGAGTCGCCGGTCGAGACCGCGACAAGGGCGTCACTGGAGGAAGCAAATGCTTCACCCTCCTCTATCGAAATGGTCTCGCCACCCGTATCCTCATCTCCCGATTCCACGAGAATCGTCGTGACACTCGCAGCGCCCGGCAACGGCAAGGGGCCGCAAAGGGAAAAAGCGACGATTGGAGCAGTGTCCGACTCTTGAGAAAGAGTGGCTACCTCAGGCTTGGCGATTGTAGCCATCTCACCCACCGCTACCTCGGGCTCGGCAATTGTGGCTGTTTCACCCATGGCTACCTCGAGTTCGGCGATTGTGGCTGTCTTACCTGCCGCTACCTCAGGCTCGGTGGTTGCCGCCACGTCACCTACCACATCCTCGGTAAGACTCGTCCCTACAGGATAGGATATATGAGAACCTGAAAATTAAAGCTTTGACAAAAAAGAACCCAATGTCACGTTACCTTGGGTCGATTTTTCGATTGCTTCCCGAACTGCACGTGCCGCCTGTCTGTGGGCGGTAGACAAGGCGGCCGAAGTATCCTCTGAAGGAGTAGGGCCAAAGGTAGCAGCGCTCGAACCTGCACCCGCGGCCAAGGCGGCACTACGTGTTGGATATAGTGCCCTCAGAGTCAATTATTAGATCACAGGCACGTGATTGCAATGATTGAGGGAGGACCTATGCCGGTAGGACAGTCTTACTCGAGATGATAGTGTACTATCTGGTTTATCTTTATCATCGTGTACAGCTTTAGGTGACCTTATAGGTCACTATTGCACGTTGATAGAGCCCATAGGATTCTTGCTTGACGGCCAGTAGTATGATGGTGATCATATACGTGGGAGCTAGGGTCTATAAGCACATCCTTAAAAGGTCCCTAGTCGTGGGAGTTTTCGAGACAAGGCATCGATACTCCAGAGTAGACTAGTGTATACAGTCGAGACCCCGACGAGGGGAGGTGGCCGGTCTCACAAGCCATTGGTGTCAGTTGGTTCACCTAAGATGTATACAGGTGCTCATTGGGTTATGAGTACACCGGACAGGACTCGCCGGGAACATGCTAGATGGTATTATACCTGACGTCAGATAGCAGTTCCCTGATGACATGTGTACAGGTTAATTCATCGACCTGAGATCGTCATTTGTCTCGTGTGAGTTCCCACTGTACTTTGATTACTACCCTACCACGGCTCAAAGGAGTCATGCAAACAGGTTTTAGTTGGGTACAGTCCCAAGCCACATGGAGGCAGTGAGCGGATCGACAGGGGTTTCGTCTCTCTCGGTATTGGGGGTGAGATCGCGCTGTGTCTAGGAGATCCATTACACGAATTCCTTGGCCAAGGCAGGAGATATACTGGTAGGTATTCCAGTAGTATCTCAGGGTGTTCTAGGCTACACTCCGACACGACTTGTACCGCTTTTGGGGGTCTGACTTTTACCAACCCCCTAGGCCCGCCATGTGATGCTCATAGACGAATGGAACGGACTGTACGGATATTGTCACTGACAGGCTCAGTAGGGTGTCAGGATGAGTTCGCTCATCGACCTCCCTTTCGGTCAATACCTGGTAGCCCGTTACGTACGGCTAGTACCTCTGACGTGCTAGTGGTTAAATCCACAGCCAAAGTATTGACGAGTCTTTAGAGTCCCCCACAGACAGTTTTCAAGTTTCGGGCGAAACGTTGTAGAGGTCGTATGATATATGGCAGGGTTCGATCATATACGTGCAGTAGTGCACGGATCATGATCGGACGGATCATACTAGTGGGCTTTAGTTTAAGCCGGATCCTAGTATTAGATTTGTTGGATTACTTTAGTCTCATCGCATTTGCATTCGGTCGGAATGCGGATGCAGGTATGTATATACAGGTGAGGGGTATCCTTGTGATCTGTCACGAGTTTACTTTAGATGTTGACGTATCTTTTTATTGTTGTAAACATTTGGATTAATGTTTACAAATGGAAATTGCGAGCTAGAAGTCACCATTTTGTGCATTTAATGTGGCATGTGCAAGGGTAGTGACTCATGGTCTCTTTTTATGTGCATATGTCACATTATATGATTGATATATGTGATGAAATGATAAGAGGAGAGAGAAGAGCAGCCATATGATGATGGGTTAGCTCTTGTATTTTTGATTCTTGCTCTCATTCTTATCATCTCAACACAAAAGGAAAAAGACTTCTTCTTCTTCTTCTTCCTCTAGCTCACAACCTCCATTAATGGCATCATCTCTAACCTCCATCCATGCAATGGATGCAAGAGATAAAGTTGTCACAAACATTCTCTACTTCGCCTTGGACACGTCGGCTAGCGAACTTCGTGCCCGAGTTGCTTCGGATGAAGCGGGAGACCGTAAAAAGACTTGAAGATGTGGTGCCCTTTCCGACGAGGAGACCGAGACCGGAGATGCCACGAGGAGCTTGGGATGGTAGCCAAAGACCGAAGGACACGGATCGATCGGTATAGCTTTCCAACCCTTTCTCTAGTTGCTAGTTGTAGGTTAATGGTTCGATCCGGGTTTTAAGCATACGATAGCGCCGGTTTCTAGTTTGAAAAAGTTTTCGTTTCCGCATTTTGGCCTCGGAAAGACGGCCGGGGCGCTACCGTAGTCTTACATGGTATCAAAGCCACGCCATTAACCTTTAATAGCTTGCTCTAACGTGTTTAGAACTTCGATCGAACGAAATTTTCCAAAACTGCATTTCCAATAATGAAGTTTCTGTCAAATTTTTTTTATCGTCAAAAAATTATTTTGAGTATTGCAGAAATTCAGGCAGGCTTTTTAATGAACACTGTTGAAATTTGGTGCCATGATCTCGTCATTGAGCCGCGAAACCGTGGCACTAACCTTGTTTTGGCCGCGGTTCCGCCGCACTACTGTAGAATTAGGGCGCCATTTTTCATGCAGTAGTTTCTGACTTGGAAATGGGGTTTCTAGTATTTTTTGTTTGAGCCCAGATTTGTCTAAGCACTGGGTATTGTACTTGGGGCCCACTTCGGGAAATTTAGTCGATCGAAAATCTTAAATATGTTAGTTCACAGTATTTACATTATATCTGCGACCGTGAATGTCATTCGAGCGGTAAATCCTGTCTAATTGCTATAGCTCTTTTAGACGGATTTGCGAACGTGACATTCACGTTGATGTTCTGTGTTGTGCTGTGATGTTGCGGATTTGTCATGGTGGATAGCCTGAATGCAATGGTAGTACAATTTGGTTGTATTTATACATTTGATATTGCGGGACGAGCGTCCGACATGTGGACTGCCATCACTGTCTGTTTGTATATTATTCTTTTGGGGCACGACCGGGCTGAGGTCGATGTACCCGTTGTATATATTTTACTTTCTGTACTAGGATTACCCCGCGGTGGGGTGCACGGATAGCCGGGTTCTAGAGAGCAACGAGCCCGCATCTCATGGCTCTGAGACGGAGGGGGCTTCACTCTAGAATTGGCGGGCTATTCGCCGCACTGGTAGGGGGTACAGGTTGACCCAAGGAGGGGTGCTCAAGTTACCGGATTCCGTGAAGTGCTAGGTGGTCCATTCACGTTGTTGAAGGGGGCTTCCTCGCTTCAGGTTTTGGCGGATAACTTGCCGCGCCCGTAGGGGTCTAGGATTTCATTGCACAGGCTATTCACACGACCAGGGGAATGTCGGGTTTCAGTAGCGGCTCTATGAAACCCGGGGATCGCAGATTATCTGTATTGTTCTGTGATGCTTATTACATTTCTGTGATGTTGCATTTTATCACGCCATGAGCGAATATTATATATTGATATATATACTAGTAGATGGTGTATATGTTTTACACCCGCGCTAGTCTAGTCCCCACTCTGTCGTTAGTTAAGTAACCTAACGGATGATGACGGGACCCAGTGGCGAATGCGGATGGCATATACGTACATCATATTTTCGTTCTTTTGTGGTGTGATTAATTGATGGGACTGCATTGATTCGGATCAATGCAAGCCAAACAAAGCTATTTTGATGTTGTTGGAACAATTTTCAAAAAGCTGTTATTGCAAGGACGTTTTCTTTTGTTTTGCACAGTGGTATTCAGTTGGAATATTCTGCACCACAGTCGACGAAGCAAGGGCCGAGATCCCTTCACCGGGAGTGACCCTTTGGACAGAAGTTTGCGTCAGGGTAATAACTTCACTATAGTCGATTACTTTTTTCTTTGCATCTTGGTATTCAGTTGGAATATCCTGCACCTCATTCTACAGGTAAAAAGCCGAGATCCCTTCACCGGGAGTGACCTCTTTAGCAAAGGTTTTCGCCACTATATTTTTATAAAAGCTATGCAGTTCCTTCAACGATATCAAGTTCATTACATTAAAGGTTTTTCGCCAAAAACCAGCCGTAGCCCTCCGTCATTTCTTATAAGTATTACTTAGTATTCGTGTTGCGTTTGTTGACTGTGTCAAGGCGTAGTGTGCGGTAGCTAAGTAGTGTTTGTTTGTGGCATATTAATACGATTGGTTAGGACAGTCGTGCGGCCTTATTGACTGTGTCAAGGGCTCGTACGGGTGGGTTTAATGCAATCCAGTATAATGACGGGTTGAACTTGACTAGGACTTTTTGATTTGTTGACTGTGTCAAGGTCACTTGGGTCCTAGGGGTAAAAATCACATCAGGGGTTTCTAAAGAAACTGAAACTTGCCAGGCATGCGCATACCTTCTGGAGTGTGATAACGTGAGTGGATTCCGTCACGTTATCATGCGATGATAGTTGGATCCCGATTCCCACTGATGAGCTGGTTTACTCCTCGGGTGATCCCGACTAATTCTTCTTTCAGGTTTGGAGAAGAATTTGAGGTTACAGTGGGAGGTTTCCTGATCAGATAAAGTGATAACCATTCTAATCTAGGTTAGAGTGCACGCAGAGTGTTTCTTTTCTCTCTCTCTTTGGCAGTGACCATGACCCTTGACTATAACTCAGTGACCGAGTTGACCGAACCTTCTTATAACACTGGCTTTTGGATTGTCAGAGTTGCATACCTCATTACCACTCCTACTTTTACCCTTTTCTCCAGAACATCCCGTATTACTACGAACATCCACTTCCATTGGATAAAACCATCGTATGGTTATATACGAACTCGAAGGGACTTATTCGAGGATGGTTTCTGGTTCTGGAGAAAACGAATAGGACTATTCAGTTGTCTTTTCCTTTTACCTTCTCTCAGGTTGCGAGTGTTCTTTGGATTAGGACAGTACACCTATTACGCTTATTGGATAGTCTTCATCCAAACCATAGGCAGGTGCCGAACGGTAGGGAATGAAGAAAACCAATTAGCCTAACGAAGGTGTACAGAAGGTATTAAGTTAAGACAAATATAGGGATTAATAAGAGTGCAAAGTAAACTGCGACTGCTATTCACGACCAAACCAAGTATTTCATTACCACTCCTACTTCACCTTTGTATTTCTCCAGAACACTCCGTATAACTACGAAGATCCACAGTTATTTGGATACTCCATCGTATGGTTATATACGAACTCGAAGGAACTTGTTCCAGTTCGGGGATGGATTCTGGTTCAGGAGAAATAGGAATAAGGTTTTATTCAGTTTTCTTTTATCTTTACCTTCTCTCGGGTTGCGAGTGCTCCTAGGATTAGGACAGTACACCCATTATGCTTATTGGATAGTCTTCTTCCAAACCATAGGCTAGTGCCGAACGGTAGGGAAGGAAGAAAACCATTTAGCCTAAAGGGATGTACAGAAGGTAATGACTAAAGACAAATAAAGCGATTTGGAGAGATGGTAAAGAAATATACGGTTATAGTTGTGAATCTGATAATGGAATAGGCATTACTAAGAATACCCGGATACCCCTTCGAAATATTTACATGTTTCAGTTTCACTGTGTATTGTTAAAAGAAAATTGATTTCCCAATTAGCCCTTGCTCTAGGGTATGTATTTACCAGGATTGATTCTCACATCTGTATGGTTTTACAGATGATGAGTGGGGGTAAGTTATTGGGAATTGGGTGATAATCCTCATTATATCGGGATTCATAGTAATTGGTGATATTTGAGGAAATCGCCTGGGTTGTTTTCCGGACGGCAAATATTTGGTTTTGAATATTCGTTGTTATGCACCAATTTCAAATTGATATATCTGTACGTTTATTTTTATAAAGTGAGATATAACTTTTTGAAATTATGTCTATGACATTTACCTATATCAGTGGATGGTTAGGTAAGGAGCATTAAACAGCGGTGTAATTCTTCTTAACCATAAGTACAGTTTTCAACCTACGACACATAGGGAATGAGTTATTAGACTCAGAGGACTTATACAGAGTATTGTATGTTGTCCAGTGTCCATGAGGACAGAGGGGTTGGCACTCGTACTATATTCTGTTTACTTGTGACTTCTCTAGTTCTTAGACATGTGTTTCGTAGAAATGCAAGGTCTAAGTTTTGAGAAGTTATAGGTATAAGAATAAAGTAGAGAACCAGGTGGTGCAAGTATCAGGATTCTTCAAGGTGATCCAAGATGTAGATACTTGTGTATGGTATTCTGTTAATAGTAATGATTAATAGAACTTGCTTCTCTTTCAGGTTACTCATAATTGGAAGCACTCCTAAGTTGAGTAATGCTGATCAGCCTCTCTCCATTTTAGTTGACATGCACTGGAGACAGCTGCATGATTTGAATTTGGTTCCAATTAAATCAGTGCCTCTGTTTCTATATTGGATATAGAATAGTTCATATCTTAACA
Organism: Agapanthus africanus; assembly: GCA_030015575.1. Taxonomy (NCBI): domain Eukaryota; kingdom Viridiplantae; phylum Streptophyta; class Magnoliopsida; order Asparagales; family Amaryllidaceae; genus Agapanthus; species Agapanthus africanus. The sequence goes on along the minus strand of JASDDO010000031.1, from coordinate 516,001,642 downwards.
ATGTTAAGGTATGGGGAGTTATCCGGCTTATGCTTAAAACCAGACTCTGGATAACTCAAGGCACGTTTTTGTAATGGTTGTTTGTGGATTGACCCGGGCTATGATGAGGGTTGACTTTCTACCATCTGGAAGATCAATAGTGATATTGTTCTTGACTCGCCACAGTTTTAGTAAAATGGATTTTTTCAGAAAACAGTAGTGGGAGTATGGTAGAACTGGAAGTGATTCCAGAACCGCAAACGATTACCGAAAATTTGATAAGAACCTAAAGATTTAATCTGGTTTGACATTCCATTAGCCACTCCGCAGATATGGTGGGTAACCTCAGGCACTCAAGAGGTACTTCGGTATGCTCAAGGACGGTGACAGGGAGGTTCTTGTTTACCCAGACTTGACACTACTGTTGTTCCAGACTATGAGACCCGGCAGGAGGATGAGTATAGCGTCGTTCTGAACTGGATTTAGAAGTGTACGTGTATATTATTCTGCCATAGGGTTGTCGTAGTCAGTGGGAGCAGCGGAAGCATAGTGGACAAGTAGCTTATGTCTATGGACTAAAACAGATATAGCGGAGATAGATCATCTATTTCTGATATGACAGTCATAGGTTTGACTTCATCAGAATGGGGGATGGATCTGTTAAGAAAGTAGTAGGGTGTGATGTCCTGGTATTTGGATGACATACACAGAGTAGGAAGTGATATTCCTATACTGCGATCGGTTATACTTTGGTTGTCACACAGTGGTTTCTCCAAATAGGATATAGATATAATATCAGGCATTCTGGTTACTAGATCTATGGTTTTAGATCTAGATTTGGGTAGTTTCCCAATCTGGGTACTTAGACAGCATTCTAAAGGTGTTTTAGAATGGATGACTCCTGGCGCGGTAGTATACCTGCAGGTGATGGAGTCACCCTCTCTAAAGGTGTCTTACATACTAAAGGGGATAGGGATGTGCATGATTGGCAGATCACTTGCTTAGGAAATTGAGTCAATCATGAGATGTCAAGTACCACACCAGATATTGTTTTTGCACGAGATGCAGTAAGTTGATATTAATCCTATCCTGGAGAGACATTCGGAAGCAGTTTTAGAACATAAGTGGATGTTCTAGGGATATGATAACAACAGCCTCTTTCGGGGGACGGTTATCATTCCAGGCTTCCAAGGTGACATGGATGACAGAGTGACTGTCAGAGTTATAGTTTTCCCTCTGAAGAGGGGTAGTATTTTGGACAGGTGGTCCAAGGGGATACTGAGGGAGGCATGGCGCTGGATACTGATTAAATTTGGTTGATAATACAGTCTAAGAAGTTTGGATTTGGAGTTCATTTATGAACTAGGTCCCATCAGACATCCAAACATATTCTAAGACAGGTATTGCTCATTTCGGGAGATGGTTTTCTCCGCGAACTTGAAATAAAGAGAGACATAGAAAGAAACATCATGGCGGATCCACTCACTGAGGCTATTCCTAGAACGCAATAGTTTCACAAACGGGCTTTGTGAGACTGATTAGTAAAGGAGTTGGGTGTTCGGTATCACACGGGCTGTGAGTATGCGACATCGCAATAATTAGCCTTGAGTGCAAGTGGGAGATTGTTGGATATAGTGCCCTCAGAGTCAAATATTGGATCACAGGCACGTGATTGCAATGATTGAGGGAGGACCTATGCCGGTAGGACAGTCTTACTCGAGATGATAGTGTGTTATCTGGTTTATCTTTATCATCGTGTACAGCTTTAGGTGACCTTATAGGTCACTATTGCACGATGATAGAGCCCATAGGATTCTTGCTTGACGGCCAGCAGTATGATGGCGATCATATACGTGGGAGCTGGGGTCTATAAGCACATCCTTAAAAGGTCCCTAGTCGTAGGAGTTTTCGAGACAGGGCATCGATACTCTGGAGTAGACTAGTGTATATAGTCGAGACCCCGACGAGGGGCGGTGTCCGGTCTCACAAGCCATTGGTGTCAGTTGGTTCACCTAAGATGTATACAGGTGCTCATTGGGTTATGAGTACACCGGACAGGACTCGCCGGGAACATGCTAGTTGGTATTATACCTGACGTCAGGTAGCAGTTCCCTGGTGACATGTGTACAGCTTAGTTCATCGACCTGAGATCGTCATTTGTCTCGTGTGAGTTCCCACTGTACTTTGATTAATACCCTACCACGGCTCAAAGGAGTCGTGCAAACAGGTTTTAGTTGGGTACAGTCCCGAGCCACATGGAGGCAGTGAGCGGATCGGCAGGGGTTTCGTCTCTCCCGGTATTAGGGGTGAGATCGCGCTGTGTCTAGGAGAGCCATTACATGAATTCCTTGGCCAAGGCAGGAGATTTACTGGTAGGTATTCCAGTAGTATCTCAGGGTGTTCTGGGCTACACTCCGACACGACTTGTACCGCTTTTGGGGGTCTGATTTTTACCAACCCCCTAGGTCCGCCATGTGATGCTCATACACGAACGAACCGGACTGTACGGATATTGTCACTGACAGGCTCAGTAGGGTGTCAGGATGAGTTCGCTCATCGACCTCCCTTTCGGTCAATACCTGGTAGCCCGTTACGTACGGCTAGTACCTCTGACGTGCTAGTGGTTAAATCCATAGCCAAAGTATTGACGAGTCTTTAGAGTCCCCCACAGACAGTTTTCAAGTTTCGGGCGAAACGTTGTAGAGGCCGTATGATATATGGCAGGGTTCGATCATATACGTGCAGTAGTGCACGGATCATGATCGGACGGATCATACTAGTGGGCTTTGGTTTAAGCCGAATCCTAGTATTAGATTTTTTGGATTACTTTAGTCTCATCGCATTCGCATTCGGTCGGAATGCGGATGCGGGTATGTATATACAGGTGAGGGGTATCCTTGTGATCCGTCACGAGTTTACTTTAGATGTTGCCGTATCTTTTTATTGTTGTAAACATTTGGATTAATGTTTACAAATGGAAATTGTGAGCTAGAGGTCACCATTTTGTGCATTTAATGTGGCATGTGCAAGGGTAGTGACTCATGGTCTCTTTTTATATGCATATGTCACATTATATGATTGATATATGTGATGAAATGATAAGAGGAGAGAGAAGGGTAGCCATATGATGGTGGGTTAGCTCTTGTATTTTTGATTCTTGCTCTCATTCTTATCATCTCAACACAAAAGGAAAAAGACTTCTTCTTCTTCTTCTTCCTCTAGCTCACAACCTCCATTAATGGCATCATCTCTAACCTCCATCCATGCAATGGATGCAAGAGACAAAGTTGTCACAAACATTCTCTACTTCGCCTTGGACAAGTCGGCTAGCGAACATCGTGCCCGAGTTGCTTCGGATGAAACGTTTGCCCGTAAAAAGACTCGAAGATGTGGTGCCCTTTCCGACGAGGAGACCGAGACCGGAGATGCCGCGAGGAGCTTGGGATGGTGGCCAAAAACCGAAGGACACGGATCGATCGGTATAGCTTTCCAACCCTTTCTCTAGTTGCTAATTGTAGGTTAATGGTTCGATCCGGGTTTTAAGCATACGATAGCGCCAGTTTCTAGTTTGAAAAAGTTTTCGTTTCCGCATTTTGGCCTTGGAAAGACAGCCGGGGCGCTACCGTAGTCTTACACTACGCTTCCTTGCCGCGCGCATTCTACGCTTCCTTTCTGCCCGGGCCGTGAGAGCAGATCATCTCAAGACTTCCATCAACGGAACGTCATCGTCCGCGCCAATAGTTACCTCCGGAGCCGTTATGGCATCCGCCATTGGTCGTTTGAGTAAGGCCTCTTTCGGCAGTGCTGAGGAGGCCGGGACTTCGATGGCTGGCCCTGGTAGCATCTCCGCATCACCCTGTCGGATTGGCATTGTAGTCCCTGCGATAAGATAAGAAGGGGGTCAGATTGTCCATAAGAAAGGCGAATGAAGGCGAATGAAGGCGCAATGAGCCGAAATATACCAACGCCCGCGAAGCGCGAATCCTCTCCTCCTCCTCAAAGGTCCTAAGGGAAGTCGCGAGAGCCTCTTCAGTGGAAATGCCTGTTAAAGAAGGAAAAGTGTCAGTCAAAACATGATAATAAAAATATAATGCAATGACAGAAGGTACGGCTAATGCTTACTTGATTGCGCGAGGATGGCCAATCCCGCTTTGTGGCTTGCTGATCGCACAGAAGCTGCAATAGCAGCCTCCAGATCAGTATCGTCCGGCGCTATGAATAGACCCTCATTAGTCCCATATTCGCCCAAGCCCTCACTATAAGGAGCATGAGGCTCCTGACTAAATACAACGTCGGCAGAGAAGATCGACTTCTTCTTCCTCTTCTGTGAGCGAGGTCCGGTCGCCGCAAGCACAAGTTTACGTTTAGCGGGCACCTTGGGGTGACGAGTCCTAATATCTGAACCCATGCCAGAATCGGGGGAAGCTACAGTCACCGTTTCTACAGGAGCCCTGGGTATCGGTAGCTCGGGCCTGTCATGCGGGACTTCGATCACCGCAGCTTCTGTTAAGGGGGGTGGGACAATGGTCCGTCGTTTCAGAGAGACATTTCGATCACCAGCAGGGGGCGCACCTTTGCGATCGAGCAGCAATCGCTTCTCCTCCCTGATGACGGCGCCCATTGAATGCTGATACCACGCCACATACACATTAAGGGCCTTTGGGACACAGCTCGGTTCGTTGATAAAGAAGTTGGACCATGTGTTCAAGCGCATGAAATGATGCAGCGCGCTCCGCATTCCCTCTTCGGTAGCAGCAGGTTCTGCCAAGAAAGCCTCAAGTGGGGCGCCTTGGTTGTAACTCAGTTGCTGGGCAAAATGATGCGGGTTGTATCTCATGAATAACGCCGCATCATTTTTCCTGAATATGAGAAATCCCGGCCTAATGGAGTACAGATGAAGAATCTCCCCAGCTTTTAACACAGAGGCCCCGTCTTTAAAGATGTCTCGCAATGGCAGCACCGCTTTTGAGGTTTCCTGGCCGACGGTCAAGACTTTGTCGGTAAAAGACATACCATCTCCAACCGTGCGTGGATGAAGGAGCAAGCCCCTAGCTTCCCGCGTTGATGGACTCACGATGGAGGCGTCAACCAGCCGCATTATCCGAGGGAACCTGCATCTGTCGTAAAAAGAAGGTCTTTTGTGGATACTGAAGACCCCAAGCACGTGCAGCTCTAGCCATGAAGTGAAGTAATGCATTGGGAAGTTGGCAGGATGCACCCCTGGTTCAGTGATATCCGCTGCTAAGCTGAGGCCGCGATATAGGTGGGCTAACCCGGCGATCCCGATAGCCACTTGTATTCCGGCAACCATGCGATGCGCAGGGTAGAAGACAGAAGGCCTCATGTAACGAGGGTGCATGGGAAGCGCGAACCAGCTTAACCATAAACTGAGGAACCCGAGAAAGAACGCTTCCTCATCAATTCCCGGAGCGGCGATTTCTGACAGGGGGACGATCGTGACGTCGGGAAGAATCCTTTTGATCGGCCTCCAATATTGGCCGACGGTCCAATCCAAAGCCGAAAGGATCATCAAGTTTAGCAAACTTCTCACCTTGTCGCAACAAAATTTCTGGGCGGAGAAAACGGGCAATGAAGTCCGCAAAGCTGACCTCCCCGGCCCCCAGATTCAAGAAAGAGGCTCTCATACATGTTCAACACCTTTATCAGACTTGGGAACTAGTGCTGAATGGCGTTCTCTGGGGTAAGACCCATTACCACTGATTTGGTGGCAAAAACATATTCATCTGGAGGAAGCAGCTCCTCGTAGTGCTCCACCCTAACTGGTAAACCAGAAATCTCGGCAAATTCCTCCAAGGAAATGGAGACCTCTCTATCCAATAGGAGGAAGGCATGGGTCGGAATGTTCCACTGCTCTAAAAATGCCTTGATCCACCATGTGGGAGGTGCAGAATACTAGAACAATGAAGCGTAAATCGCAGGGTATAAGCCAAGCTTCAGCAGCTGCGATTTCTTTGCCGATAAGATATATCGGGCCCACTGCAAGTATCCAGCCGGGTGACGGGGAGTTAGTCCGATGTTGTAGGGTTGTCCCTAAGGGCGCGACTCGCCCTGACATATGCTCCGCCCTAGGGTGTCTAAAGCCACCGGCGGCTGCACGGGTACTGCGGCAATAGAAGGCCGAAGGAGACCTTCTGAAGTCCAATTTACCTCCTCCACAGTATAATTGATCGGGGCTGCATCTGCATAAGGGATCGCAGAGATAGGATCCGAGGGTGTCGCATAAGAAAAGCTCCGGCGGCCTCTGATAATTTGCTCATACCATCTACCCCATAGGTGAAGATTCTTGTATTCTGGGTCATGGTCTTTGATCAGCGCAAGAACCACTCGGTCTACGGGTGCCTCAGGAAATCCGCCCTCTGAGCGGATGAACGGGAAAGAAGTGTCGAAAGACATGTCGCCTGCGCGAAAAAGGACAAAAGTCAACTGTCAGTGCTATAATTTAATTTAAATTCTGACACTTGGTACTTTAGAATTTATACCACACTGTAATGCAGTAGAGAGGGACCAAAGGGGGCCCACAAAATCTAAATGACAGTTCATCAATTAATAAAACAGCCTCACCATTTGATAAGACTGTTAATTAAATGAGGAGATCCTCAATTGATTCTCATTTAATGAGAAATCCCTCAGCATAAGAAGTAAATCTCCCCTTTAGAGCAGTGCTCTGTGACAGAGTGACACTTGTCAAACTCTAATCATGAAGGAATAAAAATTCCTCAAGAGCCTTGCTCTGGAAAAAACGATGGAATAATCCATTAAAAGAATTAAAATTAATTTTTTATATATGAATTAAAATTCTAAGATCTTCAAGATCCATGAACAAACTCTTAAGAGTTCTTCATAAGAAGATTAATAAATCTACATGATTTGAAAGGAGCAAAGCTCTGTTAATGGGTTAAGAAACCCTGAAAAAGATCTCTTTAGATCTACAATTCCAAGAAGAGCAAAGCTCTATTAATGAAACCCTAAAAGGGTTTTCTTTAGATCAAAGATCTATGAAGAGCAAGGCTCTGTTAATGGGTAAAACCCTAAATCGTAAAAAAAAATTACCTAAATTTTGGCAGAGTTTTGACTCTTGAAATTTCTTAAAATGAAGAGCTATGCTCTGTGGGAGAATAAAAATTCTCAGAAAATAAGAAGAAGATGAATAGAAATCATCCTAAGGACCAAAGGTCCTATTTATAGGCACTGGGTGCCGTTTCAACCTCTCAGTTGATCCGAGGGCGCAGATGCTGCCACCGCTGCACTCACATGTGGGCCACGTGAGCGCAATGGTGGGGGGGCATTTGTTTCCCCCAATCAGAGCAAAGCTCTATTTGAAATTTAAATTTCAAAATGAAGCAACGCTTTAGATGCAGCGCCAAGTGCGCTGCGCCCTAAGCAGCGCACCACGTGCAAAGCACGTGTGCGCTAGCGCTGGGTGCGCTGCGCTCTAAGCAGCGCACCACGTGTAAAACACGGATGCGCTAGCACTAAGTGCGCTGCGCTCTGATCGGCGCACCACGTGTCAAACACGGGTGCGCTAGCGCTAGGTGCGCTAGCGCTAGGTGCGCTAGCGCTAGGTGCGCTGCGCTCTAAGCGGCGTACCACGTACAAAGCACGGGTGCGCTAGCACTGGAACTAAAAGCTCCTCACCGTGTGCACTACTCAGCAGAAGCGCACTGCGCTCTTTGACTGGCACAAAGCGCCAAGCGCACCACGTTTCCCTCACGTGGGAGCTGACAGAACATAAATTGTTCTTTTACAAGTCCCGGAGCTATGATGAGCGCTCAGCATTCAATGAAAGACAGAAATACTGTCAAAACTCAAATCAATGCTCAGCATTGTTAAAAGGGCCAAGCCCAAATAAATGCTCAACAGGACAAAATAAAATGTTAAACATTTATTGGACTTAGCCCAAGATTGGCCATAAGTTCTCAACCCATATTAATTGAGCTCATCTGCTCATAAATATGTTAACAGATCTTAGCCCCAAATTGGACTACAAATCTTTCAACCAACTCACATCGGTTTAAGGGTACATCTCTGAACTCCTCTGATATTTTTCGTCGTAATCCTTCAACGTCTTCAGAGAGGTGATGGGTCCCGACAACCATACATTTCATGGATGGTGGGGTCCTTAAGCCCACGGACTATGATGTCCTTAACCTTGACTGTGAGGTCTTTAAACTCACGGACTATGATGTCCTGAACCTTGACTGTGGGGTTTTTAAACTCACGGACCGAGATGTCCTTAAACTAACACTGGACCGTAATATCCTTAAACTAATCGACCGCAATGTCCCTAAACTAAACAATAGAGTCCCGTTAAGTTGATCTTAGTCTAAAATTAGACTAACGTATCCTTAACTAACGTTTAAGATGATCTTAGTCTCAAATGAGGCTAATGTATCCTTAAACCCAACCCACAAACCCAAATCTAAGAAGATACGGATTTGGACTAATCCACGCCCTACGGACGACAACATACATTAGTCTCCGTATACAATCCACGGGCAACCAAAAACAAAACAAACACCCACGACACGAAGTGGCCATCTGGAGAAGGAGAAAGTGGTTACCGCGATGCTGTAACGTAATTAACTGTAGGGGCTTGCGCCTGCAGGGAAGAGCATCCCCACAATCAAAAACCCCTCAAATGAGGGGGAATCTGACGAAGTCTACTACATCGGCCGCATCTGTTTAAACCTTCGATATACGGTGCCATAAATCAACTTGGCATCTTCGGAGAGGTGGACGGATAGCACCAATTAGCATCTGCCCCGAAATTCAGGCGAGACGGACCCGCACGGTCGCGTCTCCGTTTTTCGGCGGGGAACAGTACTTTCTCACAGTACGAAAGGTAACGATGCGGTATGGGTTATTATGGATCGACTCACAAAGTCGGCTCACTTCATCCCATTTCGAGTTGGCAAATCTACCGAGACATTAGCAAAGAAGTACATGAAGGTAAGAATCTAAATAAGATTTAAACTCTTCAATGTGTATTATCTCTGATACCCATGAACTCATGCAGGAAATCGTAAGATTACATAGAGTACCGGTTTTCATTGTCTTCGATCGTGACACCGGATTCCGATCACAATTTTAGCAGAGTCTGCAAGCTAGCTTGGGAATAAGTCTGAACTTCAGCACAGTCTACCATCCACAAACAGATGAACAGTCTGAGCGAACTATTCAGATACTTGAAGATATGCTAAGAGCGTGTGTGCTAGACTTCGGAGGATCGTGGGAAGATCACATATATCTTGTGGAGTTTTCATACAACAACAGCTACCAAGTAAGTATAGGAATGACAGCTTTTGCAGCTCTTTATGGAAGGAAGTGTTGATCGCCATTAATTCGGGACGACATCGGAGATAGAGAACTCCTTGGACCTGAGATGATAGTAGCAACAGTGGATGTGGTTCGCACTATCAGGGAAAGAATGTGCATAGCCCAAGATCGATAGAAGCACTGTGTTGATGCAAAGCGCCGTCACTTGGAGTTCCAACCGGGAGATCACGTCTTTTTGAAGATATCTCCAAACAGTGGAGTAATTCATTTTGGAAGACGGGGTAAGCTCGGTCCAAGATATATTGGACCGTTCGACATATTTGAACGATTCGGAGAAGTGGCTTATCGCTTAGCACTTCCACCTTCATTGGAAGGAGTGCACAATGTATTCCACATATCCCAACTCAAAAGGTATGTGAGTGACCCCAGCCATATTCTTGATCACTCTGAGCTCACTGTACAGCCAGATTTATCCTGTGAGCAACAAAATGTTGAAATCCTGGATTGAAAGGTGAAGTCACATCGGAACAAGGAAGTAAGCTTGGTTCGAGTGATGTGGAGAAAATACACACCAGGGGAATCAACGTGGGAAAAGGAAGATGAAATGCGTGCAAGATACCCTCAATTGTTTGTAAGCTAGTCCTTAAAATAATTGTAAATTTCGAGGACGAAATTTTTGTAAGGAGGGTAGAATATAACAACTATGTATCAGTGTACAGAAAATTTGATTAAAAGTTAATGTACAAATGGAGTATTTGCAATCCTGTGTACACTATAAGTATTTGAATTGCTTTTGAACAGCAAAAAAGCACTTGTAGCTCATTGGTAAAGCCTTGTGCTGCTGTGACGTAGCCCCTGTGATCGAATCCCCCCAGCAACATATATTTTTAATTGATTTTCCTTTTAATCTTTTAGAAGGCCAAAGGTTTGCACGTGCACTGCACGTAAAATGAAAAGTCACAAAGAAAACAAACATGTGCACTGAGATATACCGAACGATACCAACACGTGGCAAGCATCCTAGCCCCATCCCACCGGTTTGTACCGACGAGATGAGAAGGGGAGGCCGGCACCAACGGTTAAAACCGTAGGTAATGCTCTGAATTTTTTAACCCTACACCCCTTCACCTACCCCACTACCCCCATATTATTTGTTTACTCTGAAAACATCCTAAGAGTGATAATTCCTCTTTTTAATTCATTTTTAATGCAAATTTTAATTTCATTCTTCATTACCCTAAACCATAATTTTCCCTATAAATACCACACTACTTTTCACCCCTCCTCATTCAGAAATTCCATACAAAAACTCTATAAAATTTCCAAGTCCAAAGTTATGCAAGTGGAGTTAGCAAAGGTCGAAGTTCCGGCGACGTTTCAAGAAGAATCCAGCGACGAAATGATGCCCCGACGGTTCCAATAGCTTTTTCTCTCCCTCCTCTTGTTTTACAATCAGTAAGTCTCCACTCCCCTCCTCCATCTCTATTCTAAAACAATCAATTTTCAAAACTCGTCGGAAGCGGAGTTATTCCGACATCCGATTCGTTTTTTTTTTAAAAACTACATTTTTATTAAACGATAAAATACCATATTCTCTCATAATGATCAAAAAACATAAACACACACATTAGAACAAGTTTCATCTCAAAAGAATCTATTATGCAACTTTTATCGCATTTTTACGGTTAAATACCATATACTTTATTTTCAACACAATTCAACATGTTCCCTTGTATTACCTTTAGAAAACTCATGAGGTAATGACCTAACTCATCACAACACATATTTTTGATATAGCGTGATAACTCTTGGGACATTAGTTTATGGGAAAATAGGAGTTTACACTCAAATACCTTAAACATTCAAAACCCGTTTTTTTAAAAAAGTGTGTTATTTAATTCCGTGCAATTGCACCTCTACAACCCATTTTGGGAAACCCCAATCAGGATGGTGCAGGTTATCGCACATTCTTGGGCCTAGTAGAGTGAGATGCAGACCTCCGCACGGAGCATTCGATCACGGTAGAATTTTTAATGCAATTTTTAAGAAAAATATGATTTTTATTTAATAAATAAATTCTATATTTTTTAAACATTAGATATATATAAATACTATTAAAATATCTACTTTAAATATTATATATATATATATGTATATATTCCATGTTTTCTAAATCAAAGGAATCACAAATTCTATAAAACCACCATTACAATTCAATACAATTCCAAAATTACACTAAAATACCATATACAATGAAAACTATATTATATCCACTAAAATATTTCACTTTATAAAAATTACAATTGTGAAAACCCTAAAGACGATAATTAAATACTTGAGGTGTATTTTGAAAATATATCAAAACTATTTTTCATAAAACCCCTTCAAGTTATATTAATTTACAATAAGGACCCTAGTAAACATAGGTTTAAGCGGGACCAGTTCTCTTGAGCCTCAGAGAGCCGGAGAATATGGGTTCTTGCCTATCTAAGGTAGACAACCTAACAACGGTGTTATCAACACGGTAATTGTCTTGGAAAAAGACACAAATCCTGCCGTCCATGTGCAGCAGTTACCGATAATATCAAAACTAATCCAGGACTTCAATTTCTTTTCAAAGTGTCTGACTCAGACAGAGTCTCCATCTAATATGAAATCAATCTGACTTGAATCCAATTCAAGTATAACTACAATACAACATGAATCCGTTTATACCTGAATTCCATCTATATCAACAGGACTCGACTGAACCGAACCATGGATATACTCTGATTACATGACTATCCATTTATATCCATTTTGTTTACATGATATCATGGTTTCGGCAAGTCATCCATCTATAAAACAAAACAATACAATCAATATAAAAGACATTACGGGGTTTTAAAGGGGTAGACTGGTATGGAATGTGTTAGAAGTGGCACGAGACGGTCACTTTAATACACCTAACCTGAATATCCATTACTATTGTACCGTGGCTTAATGGTTCCTTGTGCTCCGTATACCTTAGTCTCCGGAATAGTGGGACTTCTCTCGTATACACTGGCATATTCTGTACCACGCTACAAACAACTACGATAACAAAACAAAAGATAACATTATACAGTTATATTCTCTTTACTGTCTATTCTACTTCTCTCTTTCTTTGGGACTTACCGAGTGATTGTTCGCTGATGACATTCCTTTTCTTCTTTCTGTGGAATGTTGTTAGGTGGATCCGACTCACTAGAGATCGAGCCCAGTACTGAGGACTTGGAACAGTTTGCCATCGACCTAGAGCTGTAGGCACTTGTATATACTTTTCATTTTAGTTATGCCATTGTTTAGGTATTGCTTTCCATTCCTGTATTCACATTTCCAATTGTACTTGTAAACAATTGTTAAACAAATAAAAGTTGATATTCATTTATATTCATGTCTCTTGTGTACATTTTACTTTATATTGCTTAAATACACTTAGCGTGTTTACTTCTGAGTAAATACATCGCGTGACCCGTCGCGTCTCCTTACCGTACATCGGGAAGCGGGGCGTGACACATATGGTGATATGTGTGGGAGCTTGATTAAATACGAGTATGTGATACCGTATTCTAATCTCGCGATATTTGATATCAGTCTGGTTATATGAAATATGACCGGACTATTGAATCAAGTGTTGATTCAATGGTACATGTATATATTGTTAATATATATTTGTGTATTTGATATTAGCCGGATTATATTTGATATAGCCGGATTATTAAATCAAGTGTTGATTTAATAATTTAATATATGTATTTTATGTATGTATATATATATATATATATATATATATATATATATATATATATTAACTAGTATTAAATATTAGACGGTTATATATGATATAACCGGATTATTGAATCAAGTGTTGATTTAATAATGTGATATACATATAAGTGATATTAGTCGGTTATATATGATATGACCGGATTATTGAATCAAGTGTTGATTTAATAATTTGATATATATTTTTATATTTGATATATTAATATATATTAACTAATATAAGCTAACTAATGATTTTCTTCTCTTGTTATATATATAATGATATATATATATGATATATATATATATATATAATACTATTGTGTCATGGTAGATGATACAATGAACATGGGTGTATGAGACTCACACTATGACCTAATGATATTTAGGGTAATTATTTATTAAGAGAAAAATAAAATGAGTGGATAAATGAGCATGGCTTAAGATACTTGTAGAAGTATGTAAAAACCATGACTCATCTCTCCTTTTGTCTTACTCTAGATATTTTCTCACCCCAATAATATCACTAGCACATAGTTCATTCTCTCTTGATCACTTGAGATATTTTCTTCACCCAAGTTCATCTTCTTCTTCCTCTAGTTTTTCTTGAGTTGGAAAATAAAAAGAAAAATAGATTTCTAAAGTGAGCAAAATTCTTACTTCATCAACCTACACTCATCTAGCACATTAGTTTAGATTGTTAGCTTCACTAATACTTGATTGGTGAAGCATTAGCTTGAGTTGGAAAGACTTCAAGGTGGATCATCTTCGGCCTCGAAGACATCAAAGCAAGCTCGATCCTTACTTCAAATGGAGTCAAGAAGAGTTCTGGGGACCACTACTTGGAGCTTAGGGACTACTACTTGTTGCTATAGAAGTGAAGGACTTGGTCTACAAAGGTTGTAATTCTCTTCACTTAGTTATAGAACTTGTTTTCATGCTAAGATAACCTAATACTCTAGTTAGATTTTAGGTTAGTGTAACTTAGCACTCTAGATTTTTAAAATTGCATACTTGATACTTGCATAAATCTAGTGGTGGTGCTAAGACACGCTTTCAGATAAAGCCGAAATGATGGGGCAACTCCCAATAAAAATCAGCAAGTAAAAAAATGAAGATGAAGATACAGCCGAAATGATGGGGCAACTCGCAATAAAAATCAACGAGTAAAAAAATGAAAATAAAACTGAAATAATGGGGCAACCGCGAATAAATAGCCGAAATGATAGGCCAATTGCGACCTTCACGATAAGAAAAACTGAAATGATGGAGAAATCGCGATAAAAAAATATGTATATAAATAAATATCTCAAACCCCTCCAAAGACGAATAATGAGTCACTCCTGAAACCATACTTCAGTGTTAGCAATACAGACGCCAACAAAATTTCAAATCCCTAAATGCCCCGACGACGAATGATGGGTCGCTCCTGGCACCATCCCAGTGTAGAGATGCAGACGCCGACCAAGAAACCAAGATCCAAATTCCCTAAATTCTTATAGCCCTATGGGTCTTCAAACTAACCACCGTATACAATCCATGGGCACAAATGGTCCCCATCCCAACCAAATTCCACTACACCAGCCCTACGGTCAGTCCCTAAATTGACTACCGTATACAATCCACGAGCATAAACAAGCTAAATCACACCCATACCCAACCGCAATCACCATCCATGCGGCCGGTCTCTACCATTGGAATTATGCTCCGTTTGAGAAGACCCACTCATATGTCCTCACGATACATGAGGAGAACAAAGCTTACGGGATCCTCTCGACTCGTAAGAAAACACCTTCGTTGGGTCTTTACGACTCACAAAGGAAAAACACACTTGGGGGTCCCTATTACTCCTAAGAAGAAAATACACCTACGAGATCCTTTCGACTCGTAGGGAGAAAATGCTTTTATGGAGTCCTTACGACTCATAAAATTGAAAAGTCTTAGGTGATAGGGACCTAAACCTGTCTCCTAAGCTATCTCTCCGCAACAGGCAAAGGCAAATGATGAATTGCTCCTGGCACCTGTGCTCCAATGTTAACAACGCTGATGCCGACCCTAACCCCAAAATTCCAAACTTTCGATCCAATAGACCCCTAAGTCGTTAAACTGGGAATAGATGACCCCTAAGTCGTTAAACTGGGAACGATGGAAATCCCCTCATAGCAAATGATGATTCGCTCCCGGTAATATATTCCAGTGTAGCGATGTTGATGCCAAACCAAAACCAAAATCCTCAAATGCTCTCATGGCAAATGATGATTCGCTCCTGGTAGCATATTCCAGTATAGCGATACCGATGCCAACCCAAATCCCATGTTCTCCATGTCAAATGATGATTCGCTCCTGGTACCATATTCCAGTGTAGCGATGCTGACGCCAAAAAAAAAACAAATTCCAAGTCCCAGGTTCAAAAGCTCCGCTGGATGGATAAGAAACTCCCAAATCAAATCAAATCAGCAAGTCAACCAATGACCTCCCCGTCTGTAACGACTCTGAAATCTCTGTACAAAAATTTTCCTGTTACAGCCTGAGTTTGACTTATAAGTCACTTTTGTTAAATAAAAGCAAGAAATAACTTGTAGCTCATTGGTAAAGCCTCTACACTGCTGTGACGCAGCCTGTGTGTTCGATTCCCATCAGACACAATTATTTTTCTGATTTTTCTTTTTAACTTTTTGGAAGCCCAAAAGGTTGCACGTGCAATACACGGGGAAATGAAAAGTTCAGAAAAATCAAACATGTGAAAAATGGAGTAAACAGAGAATTAATCATGTGGCACGAATCTCGAGGCCAGAGGTCGAAGATCGACCGGCCAAACTTGCCAAAAGACCGGCACCGACGGCTAGGATGAGTCCAATGAACTCCGTGCTTTGCACACTCGTCTCTTCAGCTCCTATTAACTCATATGCACTGTTTGATTTCCCTGCAATCAAATAGAGACCTTTCATTTCACCATTTAACATCATTTTAATGCTTTTTAATCCACATTTTTAATTCCCAAACCCTAATTCTCCACTGTTCCCCTCCGAACGGCGGCCCGGACTTCGCGTTCGTTGCCTGAGGTTCGGGGCAGATGCTATTTGGTTTGATCCGTCCACCTCTCCGAAGATGCCAAGTTGATTTATGGCACCTTGTATCGGAGGTTTAGACGGATGCGGCCGATGTAGCAGACTTCGTCAGATTCCCCCTCAGGATGAGGGGTTTTTGATTGTGGGGACGCTCTTTCCTGCAGGCGCAAGCCCCTGCAGTTAATTACGCTACCGCGTCGCGGTAACAACTTTCTCCTTCTCCAGAATTTCACTTCGTGTCGTGTGTGTTTGTTTTGTTCCTGGTTGCCCGTGGATTGTATACGGAGACTGAGTGATGTCGTCACCCGTAGGACGTAGATTAGTCCAAATCCGTATTTGCTTAGATTTGGGTGTGGTGTTTTTGGTTTAAGGATACATTAGTCACGTTGCGGCTAAGATCAACTTAAACGTACGTCAAGGATACGTTAGTCCTATTTTAGACTAAGCTCGACCTGACGTAGTGATTGATTTAATTATCTGGCCGTCGGGACTCGTCACCTCTCTGACGTCGTTGAGGGATTACAACGACAGGCGTCAGAGGAGTTCAGAGATGTACCCTTGCACCAAAGTTGATTCGAAGTTTTATTGTTTATTTAAAGATCTAAGGACACATTAACCGTATTTGGGGCTAAGGTCAACTTAGACGGGACCGTTTAGATCCAGGAAGAGAGCATTTGGAGGCTCTATCGTTCTAGTTTAGAGACATGGTGGTCAATTGCCAGTTTATGGACATGGTGGTCCAATACCAGTTTAAGGACATGATGGTCCATCGCCAGTTTAGGGACGTGGTGGTCCATTATTAGTTTAGGGACGTTTCGGTCCGTCGCCAGTTTAAGGACGTAGTGGTCCATATTCCAGTTTAGGGACGTGGTGGTCCGTCGCCAGTTTAAGGACGTAGTGGTCCATCGCCAGTTTAGGGACGTGGTGGTCCATTATTAGTTTAGGGACGTTTCGGTCCGTCGCCAGTTTAAGGACGTAGTGGTCCATATTCTAGTTTAGGGACGTGGTGGTCCGTCGCCAGTTTAAGGACGTAGTGGTCCAATATTAGTTTAGGGACGTTTCGGTCCGATATTAGTTTAGGGACGTTCCGGTCCGATATTAGTTCGTGGTTGTTGGGACCCGTCACCTCTTTGACGTCGTTGAGGGATTACAACGATGGATGTCAAAGGAGTTCGGAGATGTACCCTCAAACCGGACGTGGATTGATTTAGGAGAGCCATTTTGCTCAGTCAATTTAATTTAAGGACTTATGGCCACGATTGGGCTAAGTCCAGTTCAACATTTTATGGCATTTTTCATTTAGGCTCTACCCACAAAAGATATAGAGTATCAATTTATTTTGGGCTCTGCCCATTTGCAGATGATGCAAAGTATCTACCTCGTTTGGGCTCTGCCCCTTTTAAAATGCATAGCATTCTGAAGATTTTGTTTGGGCTCTGCCCCTTTATAAATGATGCAGAGCATCTGTTTTGGTTTGGGCTCTGCCCCTTAAAATAATGCATTTGCGCTTTATTAAGCCTGTTAGGCCTTCCTTTAATTGGGCTTGGCCCTTTTTAATGCATCTGCGCTTTGCGCTAAGTGATGAGCGCAGACTCATATAGTGATGACACGTGTCGTGCTCTGGCGAGCGCAAGCGCAACAGCGCAGTGCGCTGTGTTGTTGCGCTGCGCTATTGCGCTGCTGACACGTGGCGCGCTCTCAGTGAGTTGCGCCAATTCCAGAAAGCAAAGCTCTATCTTAAGGGCGCTTAGCGCAAATGGTTCTACAGCCGACACGTGGCGCTCTCTTAAGAGCGCAACGGCGCAGTTTGGAAGTGCAAAGCACTAAGAATCTTTTAGATTCAAGAAGGGAAGTGCAAAGCACTGTTTAAGTTCTTGATCTAAATTAGATCAAAGAAAAATAAATTTCTTCTTTATTCGAAGAACCAGAGGTTCTTAAAAGTGCAAAGCACTATTCTTTTATTATTTTTATTGTTTTTTAAAGAACCGAAGGTTCACAAGAAGTGCAAAGCACTGTTTTCTTTTTATATAAAGATCATTCATTTTATTTTTAGATCCATGATCTATTAGAAGGCCTTTCTTCTACTTCATGAAGGTTTTTTTTTTACCTTCTTCTTGAGATCTTCTCAGAATTTTCTCTGCTTAGAGTTCTTGATTTTTCGAGAAAATTCCTCCTTCCTTCTAATGAGGTCTGGGGTCCTATTTATAGTGCCCCATAAATTTGTTGAATTTGTTAACAAGATTTTTTCTGAATGATTTTGGGAATTTTCCCATGCTGGATCTTTGATCCAAAGGCAGAAGAAAATCTTCTGGTTTTGGAAAGAACAGAAAAGATTTCATGAAATCTTAATTTAGTTTGGCGCAGATGCCCCAGCGCATGACACGTGTCGCACAGCGCGACGTGTCGCACAGCGCGACGTGTCGCGCAGCGCAGAGCGCAGCGCAACTGCGCTAGCGCATCTGCGCTGACACGTGTCGCGCAGCGCAGCTGAAGCGTTGCTTCCTTTAAACAGAGCTTTGCTCTGATTGGGTGCGCTTTCTGGGCGCTGCGCTCGGCGCGTTGCTCCAGACACGTGGCAAGTTGTGCCCAGCGCAGAGGATCTGAAGCGTTGCTTCACCTGAGATATTTTTTCATCTCCCCTTTTTCAAGTCAAACTTGTATTTCCAAGATTTTGATTTCCCGGGTCTTGGAAATAATTCTATTGTGCACAGAATCTTTTGTGCTTGGGTCTATATATAGTTCAAGGCCGAGCCTTTCATTTTCTCATCTTCAGAGAACTTTTCGATCATGGCTTGCAACCGCCCTCATGCTCGTCGACAACCATGGGAAGTGCCGATCCGGGACATCGTTTCCCGTTTTGTTGCGCGCCTGGCGGACCCTTCTCTTACGGACGAGCAGTGCGATGCTGCAATATACGAGGTTTTGACTCGTGTGGGGTCTCCTCTTCCTCCGCACTCCATTTGGCTCCGGATGATTCTTGCCTCGGTGCTCGCCGATCTTCCTCCTCCTCCAGTAGAGATGTCCTCGGCAATGCTTGATGCCGCCGAGGATAAGATCGAGTGCTTCTTTGAAGCGCGCTTGATCACAAAAGCCCTGAGGGACTGCTCTTTCGACTTGTTGAGCCAGATACGGGCTCGCCGAGTTGTCATCGCCACCTTTTCTGATGAATGTGGCGATGATCGTTGGGCGTCTACTTCTCGGGAGGACCGACGCTTCAACGTGGTGGAGAAGACAGAAAGGGAATTGGAGAATCTTCTTTTTCTTTTTGTGAACCCTTGTCTTTCCGATCCCATATTTGGTGATCTTTTTTAAATGTAATAATAATAATAATGAACAAGTATTTTTCTTTTTAATCAAGTACTTCATTATTTGTTAAGGGTTCTTTTTATTTTAGTTCTCTGTTGTGTTCGTGCATCGTATGATTTTAATTCGTTATTATCAAGTGCACGTAACTTTGCATGGATAAATTGCCTTTGGTATTTACACCCTTTCTTCTGCGCTAGCGCATCTGCGCGGACACGCGTCGCGCAGCGCGCAGCGCAGCGCGACTGCGCTAGCGCATCTGCGCTGACACGCGTCGCGCAGCGCGCAGCGCAGCGCGACAGTGCGAGCGCATCTGCGCTGACACGCGTCGCGCAGCGCAGTGCATGCGCAACTGAAGCGTTGCTTCCTTTATTGAAGTTTAAATTTTCAAAGCAAAGCTTTGTTTCTGATTGGGGGGAGATGAAGCGTTGCTTCATCTCCCGCCTCGGAATTTGAACAGAGCTTTGCTCTGATTGGGGTAAACATCCACTATAAATACCACCTCATGCCCTAGATCTTCACCATTCTGAAAATTCTAGCAAAAACACTCTCAAAAGTTCCTAAGTACAAGTGGAGTAAAGTGGAGTTAGCGAGCAAGTTTCTTCCGTCGAAGATCGAAACTGATTCCAGAACTCCCGCGACATCACGAAGCCTTCCTCCTCTTCATTAACCTCTTTTTAACATATTCAAACCGTAAGTCCCTCCCAACTCTATTTCTCTTCATTGAAATTCATCTTTAAATCTTATATCAGTAAAGTGGAGTTATTACCGATATTTATTTTCTAAACCCTAGAAACTCCCTTTTCCTATATAATTTGGTCAATATAATTTTACCACATTACTTGTAACCTTAAATACCAATATATAGAATCAAGTTTAACCAAGAATCTCATGTGAAACAACCATAATTAAACATTTTCATTAAAATACCTTGAACTTTATTATTACTTCTTTTCGTTTTTGTTAAAACTATACCTTTAGGAAAAACTTCACGGGGTATTGACCTACGCTACACGTACACTTTGGTTTCATAGCACGATACATATTTGTATGTATCTTTGTTTCGAAGAATAATCTTTACAATAAAATACCACATAATTTAAAACCGGATTTCTTTTAAAACGGTATTTCATATTCCTTTGCAATTATGCATCTATAACTCTCGTTAGAGAAACCGCTAATGGATGGTGCGGATTATCGCACATCCTAGGGATAGTAGAGCGAGATGCAGCACTACTCACGGAGTATTCGATCTCGAAAGGATATAAATACGGTTTTTAAGAAAAACGAATTTTCTAAATAAAACTAATTTTTTAAAATTATATGAAATTATAAATTCATATTTTTAGTATATAATGAAACTATATTTTTCTAAAAATGAAAGATTACAAAATGTCAATTAAATACCATCAAGTTACTAAAAAAAGACTAGTTTTCAATAAAATATCATAAACTTTTAAAAGTTAGGTATTTATCATTAAAATACCTCAATACTTAAAACACATGCTTATGAAAACCTAAAGTAATATAAAAAAAACCCTCTAGGTTTTATTTTTAATCTATATTAAAAATATTTTTCATAAAACCCCCTCGAGATATACAAAACAATATTTTAAGGACTTTGGTAAATATAGATTTAAGCGGGATCAATTCTCTTGAGCCCCAGGGAGCCGGAGAAAGTGAGTGCTTGCCTATTTCGGTTAGAAAACTTAAAAGGAGTTATCAATGGCAGTTGTCTTGGAAAAAGAAACAAATTCTGTCGTCCATGTGCAGTAGTTGCCAATAATTTTCGAACCTAAGAATTCAAGAGTTAAATCAGTTTACAAGTGTCTGACTTAGTCTGAGTCCAACCTCAAACCTGAATCCAAACTCAAACACGAATACTTGATCATGAACATAAATACTCGAATTCAAACATCAAATTAAAACATGTATACTTGACTTGACTTGACCGAACCATGGTTATAACTTGACATGACTACTTGAATACATGATTACATCCTGAACATGAACCTGAACATTTTGTATCCATGGTTTCGGCCAAGACTTGTAAACATAATCTATACAATACATTACGCGGGGATAAAGGGGTAGATTGGTACGAAACGTATATCGTGGCACGAGAGGTCACTTAAAAGACACCTACATGAATTCTCGTGCCATTGTCCTGTAAGTTATGACGGGGCCTTATACTATATGTTACCATAGTCCACGGGGTAAAATGGACTCCTCTCGTATACATGAATACCTTCTTTACCAAACTACAAACAACCACGTTATAATAACTATCATATACCAGTAATCGGTCATATACAACTTTACCTGTTCATTTCACTTTATATATTATCTTCTCTTTCTTCTTTTGGAACTTATCGAGCGTTAGTTCGCTGACGAAATTCCTTTCTATTTCTTTCTTTGGAATGTTCGTCAGGAGGACCGGACTCTGAGAAGATAGAGCCGAGCCAGGAGGACTTGGACCAGCTTACCGCTCAGCCTGACTACTAGTTCTTCAGCACTTACTTTCAGTATGCCACTGTTTAGGAATTTTCTTTTGATTATTGTATCTTTTATTTCAGACAGTTGTATATAAAGTTGAATGTAAATAAAATTGTTGTTTCATTTTATTCTCTTGTTCATTTTTATATATTGCTTAATTATGCGTAACGTATTTATTTCATAGTAAATACGTTGTGGCCTGCCACGTCACCGTTTCCATCTACTAGGAAGCGGGGCGTGACAGGTTTTGTCGGCGACCCATGCAGGTCAATTTTGCATGAAGTCTTAAGAAATATATCACAAGAATTATAAGAATCGGCAACCATACATTCCTTACATTTCTAATTTCTTCAATCTATCCTAACCATTCATTTTCTATCAAGGTAATGGACTCTCCCAATAACACCAGCACGAACGTCAACGGCAATACTCCACCGCCTACTCTACCACCTCCCCCTACCGTTGTAGCTCCTATCAATGAGCAAACGGTACTGCTTGAAGCTATCAAGAGCCTATTGGAGGGTCAGCAGCAGCAGACTGTTATTCTCATGCACCACCCCGAACCCGAGGCATCCGAAGTTAAGCAATTTTGGGCACTGCACCCAAAACACTTCTCGGGAAAAGAGAGCCCACTTGAGGCAGAAGAATGGGCTTAAGCGATCGAAGATGATCTGGCAGCAGCTCAAGTTCCAGATATTGCCTTGATGAGAGTTGTTAAGCTGCAACTGACAGACAATGCAAGAGTCTGGTGAAAGGCTGAGGAAATCCGGCTCACATAGCCAATAGAATGGAAGAAGTTTCGCAATCTGTTCGATACGAAGTTCTTCCCTGAGACTGCCCGTTTCAAGATGGAACAACAGTTCATCCACCCGCAACAAGGTTCTATGTGGGTAAAATCGGTGGATGAATATGATGCCGAATCCATCATGCTTAGCAGGTAAAGAATTCGTATCAAATATTGTTCTGTTAAAACGCATCTCTATCCTGACATCAACATCTTATCAGGTTCGCACATTTGATCCCAACTGATGAGATTCAGGCTAGACGATTTCAATAAAGTTTAGACCCGGAGATTCAAGCGGCATTAGCCACAGGCGATTACCCGACTCATGAACTTTCCCTGAAGGCAGCTCGCCGTTATGAAGCTGTGGTGAAGAAGAAGGGTAAGCCACAAACGGCTGGAATCAAACGTCCTGCCGCACAGATGAAAGGAGGAGCCTCTTCTAGGGCGACCTTTGCACCTAGGAGACCGGGAGGATCATTTAACCGGTCCAGTCCAGATTTTTGTTTCTACTGCAAAAGAACTGGACACCTGGCGAAGGACTACAGGCATGAAAATGGCCTGTGTTTAGTTTGTGGCGCATCTACTCACACTATAGGAGCATGCCCATATCGTCTTAACAAAGCTCCAGCACCTAGACACGCAATCACAGCCCCGCAGCGGCCAGCCATTCAGGCTCCTGCACCCTGCTTAGCTCTCCCTGCACCAGCTCCACGTGGACCTCCTGCACAGCCTCATCGTCAATTCTATCAGACACGGAGAAACGTGCCTCAAGGGCAGAGAAACGTGCCCCAAGGAAAGAGGAATGTACCACGACGTCAGGCTTTTACAATGACGGTCGAGGAGGCCGAAGCCACAGGACAAGTCATCACTGGTAAATCCCCCAATCCTTTCAACTTTTCAATTCTTGTATATCACTATATTTTTCTATATCTAAACCCAACCTCACACAACTTAGATACTATACTAGTAGCCACCCTTCCTGCACTCGTACTTTTCAACACTGGAGCTTCACACTGCTTCATGTCCCAATGATTCATGAGAACGCATGCGATTCCCGTGAAGCCACTCATTTCAAGCTGGAATGTCAGTTCCGGGAATGGAGCCTTGTCTTCTTCTAGAAGCATTCTTGTGAAGTTACAAGAATACCCCTCACCGTATAAACATAACCGTATTCGTACTACGAATACCAAGAGATGAAAAAAAATCCAATATTATAATGCTAGAATACGGCTTAATCCTAAGCCCGCTATTATTATCCATCCGATCAAATATACGTGTAGCTGGTACACGTATATGATCGAAACCCTGCACGTAAAACCATACGGCCTCTACATCGTTTCGCCTGAACCAGGAAAACTCTCTGTGTGGAACTCTAAAGACTCGACAATATGCTGGCAGTAGGTTTAACCAAAAGCACGTCAATAGCACTAGTTGTACGTAACGACTACCCAGGTATCTATCGAAAAGAAGGCCGACGAGGAAACTCGTCCGAACTCCTTCTGAGCTTGTTCGTGACAATCTCTGTACAGTCCGGTCTATTCGTCTGAGAGTATCGCATGCCAGGTCTAGGGGGTGGAAAACATCATACCCCTAATAATCTGACAAGTCGTGCCGATGTGGCTCAAGACCATCCGAGAATCTACCAATCTAACTATCAGTAATCCTCAATCCGTCCTGGCC
The DNA here is from genome assembly GCA_030015575.1 of Agapanthus africanus. Classification (NCBI taxonomy): domain Eukaryota; kingdom Viridiplantae; phylum Streptophyta; class Magnoliopsida; order Asparagales; family Amaryllidaceae; genus Agapanthus; species Agapanthus africanus. Next base: position 515,977,249 of record JASDDO010000031.1, on the reverse strand, counting down.
AGGGACTTATGGTGTTGGCCAACCGAACACGGTGCGACATCGACTTCTTATAGCGGGAGAAACGAATCCCCAACAATCGCTCACTGCCTCCATGTGGCTCGGGATTGTACCCAACTAAAATATGTTTGCACGACTCAGTAGAGCCGTGGTAGGGTAGTAATCAAAGCACAGTGGGAACTCACACGAGACAAATGACGAGCTCAGGTCAGCAGACTATCTTTACTCATATCACCTGAGAACTGTTATCTGACGATAGGTATAATACCATCTAGTCAATTCTCGGCGAGTCCGTCCAGTGTACTCACCCCCAGTGAGCACCTGTATACAATCTTAGGTGCATCACATCAATGGATGCGGGACCGACCATCGCCTCTCGTCAGGGTCTAGAAATGTATACACTAGTCTACTCTGAAGTATCGATACCCAGTCTCGATACTCTCACGACTAGAGACATTTAAGGATGTGCTTATCGACTACCCAGCTCCCACAAGTATGATTGCCATCATAACGCTGGTAGTCAAGCAAGGATTCTAAGGGCTTTATCAACATGTATAAGCGATATGAAATAACAAGTAAAACATATCACATGTTAAGATAAAGGCAAACCAAATAGCATACTATCATATTGAGCAAGATTGTCCTGTACATACATATCCCTAGCATCCTATATAATAAAGGCCTCTAAGGCATACATATCCAACAGACAAATCTATCGGTTATCATACGATTGAATATTCTCGTCACATAGACTACACGACGGTTGTTAGAACCGAACGATACCGTCCGATATTTAACAACCTTTGTGTAGTTTTATGTCACAACGAATACCGAACGTATGAATACCGAACGTATGTTAACCGATAAACGGGAACTAGGTCGCATTTTCATTTTCACATATGATTATCGATGAGAATATGAAAAAAATTTATTATCATCGAGTATCATACACTTAGTTTAAGATTTAATTTGAATTAGTTTTACGTTTACGTTTCAATTTCAAGGTGTTTAGGGTAAAGTTATTAACGTTTATCTTAATCAAGTTTAATATTTTGGATATAGAGTTTTCTTAATGAAGTTTGATATTTTGGATTTAGTATTGGTTTTAGGGTGGGATTTGACAAGAGTTCAATGTAGAGAAGAATGATGATGAATTAAAGTTTGGCCTTGTGTGTGTAAGAAAGAGAGAGAGACTGTGCATGTGTGTGTTTGTATGTTTATGTGTATGCGTGTGTGAATGCGTGTGTGTTTGTGTGTGTCTAAGTGTGTGTGCTTTTCACTAAAATACCCTTAACTGTTGTTATTTTTCACTAAAATACCTTTAAGTGTTGTTGGTTTTTCAATAAACTGCCTAAACAAATTTAAATAAACAATTCATCTTCTTGAATTATTTAAATTGCTATAAATTTCACTAAAATACCCTTAGTTATTATTGGTTTTCCACTAAACTGCCTTAAAATTTTACTTAAAACCCTCTTTTGCTCAACTTTACATTTTTACACTAAAATACCCTTAACTATTATTGCAATTTCACTAAAATACCCTTAACTACTATTGATGTAATTTTACACTAAAATACCCTAACACTCAGTCATATCCCTAACCTTAACTCCCAACTCAAACCCTAGCCCTAACCCTGACCGGCCCTAACCCTGGCCCTCAACCCAAGCCCTAACCCTAACCCTCAACCCAAACCCTAACTCTCCCTAGCTACAAAATCAACACCAACAAAATCAACACCATCACCGCCAACAACAACATCAATTCAACTTACCTTTGCACCAATAAACAACACCAAAAAAATCAACACTAACAACACCAATGCAACAAACAAACTTTAATTTAATTTAGGAGAAAATATAATTAATTAAACCAAAAGAAAATAAAATTAAAACTTACATGCAGATATCGGCGGCAACTTCAGCAATGACGACTACCTCGCTCCGGTGAGCTCCAGTGACGGCTAGGGCTTCGATCACGGCTTGGCTTCGATCCACGGATCAGGGCTCCGCGCTGGGCTTGACCACGGAGGAGATGCGGTGAGGGCTTCAAAGGGGGACGGGACACGGAGACGACGAGAGACGACACCGGCGACGGAGGAGGCAACGGCGGCCAAGGCGACAAGGACAACGAAGGGTTTTGGCGCTCAATCGCAATGAAATCTGGGGGGTCGATAAAAAATTGGAAAGGGTTTTGGAGCTCAATCGCAATGAAAATTGGGGGGGTCGAGAAAAAATTGAAAAGGCTTTTGGGATTTTATCTTCAGTGTATTGTGGGGCACGCCACTTATTTGATTTGGTAATGTTTTTAACCGCTACCAAAACCTTAAAACCGTTACCATAAATAAGAAAACGGATTTAACAGTTACCAAATCTCCATTAACAAAACCCATATATGTTGCAGTGACATTCACTCAATTTTATCTCCTGCGTCTACTTGTGGATACTTATTCTCTTCCTTCTAAACACCACCGAGAAGCACAAGAACTTTTAGCAAAGATTTAGCATTTGTACTTGCTAGCTGAGCCCTTTGATCACCCATTTGCTTGTCGTTTCTAACTTGGTTGCAATTTGCTTGTGTATGTCTCAATTCGTACGGTTCTCTGTTTATTTTTTATTTTTTTTATTTTTTTGACATGAACAAGATCTGTCCAAAGTGTGTTCGTCTTGAATTATGCTCGAATCACTTTGCTGAAATGTGTGGATTAAAATAGCCATATATTATAGCCATATATTGAAAAAAATATGAGAAGCGCATGAATATAAAATATAAGATGGACCAAATCTCAATAAGACTCGAGTCTTATTGAGATAACTCATTTATATTGAAAGCCCATATGTGCCCTCGTATATATAAATATGTAATGGCCCCCTCGGTCGTGAATATATTTAAATTTAATATGGTATGACAGCTAGGTTGATTACATTCTTGGATTTATATTTTAACACACACATCTTCATGCCTTCGTACTCTGTACAATCCATGCAACAACCACGTTGCACGTGAGGAGGAGTGTTGAAATATATAGATTAAAATAGTCTCACATTGAAAAAAATATGAGAAGTACATGGATATAAGATGGGACAAAACTCAACAAGGCTTGAGACTTATTGTTGGAGCCCGTCTATTTTAAAAGCCCGTGTACACTCATATAAATAAAATATAGAATCGCTCTCCTCGTTCGTTTATAATTAAACTTAATACTTTTAATTATAGCATTTTGTACTTTTAATTATAGCATTTTGTATTTTATTCTGGCTTAGCAAAAAGATTAAGGTTATATCGATCTAAGGACGTGATTATTAGAATATAAAATACTAGCAAGTCCTCAACCATAATTATAAGTTTGAATACTGAATGAGACATTTCATGTGCTATCAGAATAATCCAGGTTTGCTTTCCATCAGGCGATAATTAAATACAGATTTATTTAAATTAAAAATACCACTGCACAAAAACTTAGGCCTTGACCCAAAAGTCCATCAACTTGCAAGGTTTTTTTTTCTTTTTGAATTGACATGTAAGTCTCATACACGCACACATCACACATAAGGAAAACACGTTTGTCTCGAAAACATTAAATTGTGAGCACTTCCCCTCCTGGGGATCAAACCTCACGCTCTCTCTAAGAGGAGAAGTATTATACTAACTGAGTTATCGCTTATTAGTACCTGCAGAGACATTATAATATAAAACATTAACCCTCATACCTTCATTATAACTTGAAAGTTTTAATGCAGTGTTAGAGAATTTTCATGGTGGGAGCTAGGTATCGCCCTATCAAACAAGTTAATCAAACAAGTGATTACTCGTAGAGCTCGTAGAGCTCTATGCAAAGATAACGCTCTTCATCACAGCAAAACCCCAAACAAAAGAGTTAGGCGTCTTGGACATACATAAAGCACTTTTGAATCTAAAAGAACTCAAGTACAATAAAAATTGAAATTGGCGATCTAAATATAAAGTAAGATCGAATACTAAATCCGACGGTTTGCCCTTCTACATCATGTTGCTTACTAATAATCTATTTTGTGATATATGTTTGTTATAATATAAAGATAAATCATGCAACGCTTAATACAGTGGCATGGACATTTAATATTATCATTTGATCAACCTTGTCTCGGTTTTTAAACACATGTAGTAGAGCATTTTGATTAGCCCTATACGGACCATCTTATCCGATATGTGTAACACTTACACTAATTAATATTCTAAAATTATAAGAAACATAACTAGACTTGACCGGGAACTCTGATATGGATTTCGTATTATTAGGAAAATATATTTATTAATAAGTTTACAAAAATATATTTTAAAAAAGCATTAAAAGAAATAGTCGACCACTAACAGATTGAATTATGTTCATCCATACAATGATGATCAATCCTACGATGCAGTAATTATATATTGGTACTTTGATACATTCCAAAAAAAAATAGAAGCGATTTAGTCACTTATATAACTACAAATTTAACTTACTAAGAATCATGACCTTCTACAAATATAACTTCAAATGTGCACAATTTTTATTTCATACTCTTCAAACAAGGTTGATACACAAAATAAAAGTAGGGTTGGGTACAAATCGTTGGATAAAAAAAAATTATCCAACAAATCAGGTTCGTTCAAAATTAACCGTTTCTTAAAGAAGCGGTTAAAATCTAACAGTTGTCATTTAACAGTTACTTAAACTATCGGTTAATATCAACGTTGGATAAAAAATTATACAACAAATCAGAACCGCTTATAGTTAAATATAATGGTTTTTATTTAACATATACTTAAAGTAGCGATTAAAATCAGAAGTTAATTTATCCAACAAATCAGAACCGTTCATAGTTAACGGTTAAATCTAACTGTTGTTATTTAATCTCTACTTAAAATAGTTGTTAAAATAAAAAAATTAACCTCTCGGCTTTCGAATCCTATCTTCCGCCATTGTACGTCTATATCTTGCTCAACGAGATTTTTCGAAGTGGTTATGGTATATTTTTATTTCTACGTTAACATATGCTATCATGTCTATTAATCTAGCGTATGAGTAGACTATCCCTGAATTAAAAGAAGTGGAAGGAATGATGGTGAAAACAGACGAAGAAACAATAGAACTAATTGATTTATGGTATAAAATCGATCAAAGAAACAATAGAATACCTAGCAACAACCGCAATTCAAATCACATGGAAAAAAACGCCCAATTTACATCTGAAAACCCTAACAAAAACCATAAATAAATAACAAAACCTGTAATTAATTTACCTTACGAAATCAATCCAAGAATCAAGAGAATGCCCAGTAAGAATCGCAGTTCAAATCATAGCAAAAATCGCCCAATTTCAACCTTAAAATCCTAAACCGTTGAAACTGTTGGGGAGGTTATCTTTTTTTTATATAACATGAACCGCTATTTTAAGTAGCGGTTAAATATTTTAACATTCTTTTAAGTAGCGGTTAAAATAAACAGTTTAGATTTGTTGGATAAATTAATTTATCCAACGCTGTATATTACTCCTTGGCGATAAAAATAATGCTTAAAACTATAGTCAAATCTGTTATGAAATTTAGTTTGACATATATTTCTCTTTAAAAATGTTCTCGCTGTGTTTTTTAATTTTCTTTTTTAACAGAGAGGAAGGAGACGATTAACAAGTAATAACCCCATTTTCTCTCCATCAATCATATAATTAAGAACGATAGGTGCCTATTCGATCAAATCAATTCTTTGGGTAAATTGTCAAAAAGACCCTGGTCCATTCAAAACTTGTGATAAAATCCCGGTATTTTCAAAATACTAAGAAAGGACATACTGTTCCAAAATTTCGTAGGGAAACCCCTGTGCCTCACTTAAATCAAGCCGCGAGGGGGTAAAGGAAATGCCCTCTCATCAAAACAACTGCCTTTCAAAAAAATTCTCATTTCTCCCCCTCGTCCATGAACCCTCTCTCCCACCTCTAGCATTCGATGCCATCACCGCCGACGACGCATGCCACCATCCAAACGCCGCTCTCTCCTCCTCCATCTCGATCATCGCCATCTCATCTTGATAGTGCTCGATATCGGCGATCCCCAAGATCATGACACGTGGCAGATGACGTGCCCTAGAACTTAGAAGAAGGGGCCCACGAGGGCCGACCAAGCCACCATGTACCCGACCTGCAAGCACAAGTTGGCTCTCCTCAGAACCCCCTGGAAATTGGCCTCATCGGCTTCTCAGCTGGTCCCGAGCTGCCGCAGGACCAAGACTCCTCGGCCCTCTCGCTCGTCCCCAAGCTCCCCAGCCAAGGCCATCCTCCTCGGTCCTCCGACCGACCAACTCCACCACTCACAGGCGTAACCGCCGCTCCGTGAATCTCGCCATGCGCAGATTTTACGCCAGCAACATCCCACGTTCCACGCCATCGATCCCCATTAATGGGCGATCCGCTTTCTACGCGGGCGTGACGTCGGGGGGGCGTAACCGCCGACAGGATTCTCGCGCCCGCTGCTGCGCGCTCCACCGCTATATAAACCCCCATCACAGAGGGGTCAAGTAAGCCATTTTTTACACTTTTATGCCGTTACTCTTCTCGAATCTCATCACTAACTTGAGCGTCGGAGGGTCCTTGGTGGTACCAAACCACCCCGGGACTTCTTTGCAGATACTCGGCAACAACTCCCTCACCACACCTCTTCTTCCAAAAAATCCATTGAGACCCACACGCGAAGAAAGATAATCAACCAAGTCCACTGCGAGATCAACGGGAGACAACATCTGACGGAGGCCCGAAAAAGAGCTCCGTCAGTTGGCGCCGTCTGTGGGAAGACAACTCCACAAAATACAAAGTTGGCCTTCCGATCTCCGCTCGCATGACAACCAATTCCCCTAAAAATCCAAATGCCCACTGTCTCCTCCCCCGCAACGGAGACGCGAGCGAACCATCGCCTAAGGTCGTCGATCTCCCCGCTGGCTGCCGTCTCACAGGCCCCGGCGACCGCCCGAGAAAGAGGGCTAGGGGCCGAGAGCCCATCACCTTTGGTGACGAGGATCTCCACGGCATATCTATGCCCCATAGCGATCCGCTGGTGATCGTAGCACAAATTCACCGATACGAGGTCCACCGAATACTCGTCGACTCGGGCAGCTCGGCGGACATCCTCTTCCACGACTGCTTTTTGCGTATGGGGCTTACCCCAGCAGACTTGAGACCGACCATCCACGTCCTCTCGGGGTTCATCAATCACTCCATCCCGGCACAAGGGGTGGTCACCCTGCAGTTCACGATCGGGGAGCCCGGCCGCACGCGCACACTGCCTGTGGACTTCATCGTGGCGAGGATCCCGTCGGCCTACAACGTCCTCCTCGGCCGGCCAACACTGAACTCCCTCCAGGCCCAGATCTCAACATACCACCTGGCGATAAAATTCCCCCTTGATCAAGATAGGGTAGGTCGGGCATACGGGAGCCAGCGGGTCGCGGAGATAGGCCTAACAGAGGCATCTCCCCCCGAGCAGCTCGCTGATAACGTCGATGCGTGCGGCGACATTAAGGGTTCCCTGGACACCCAGGACGAGCGGAAGGAGGTCCGTGGAGCACCGATCAAACCTATGACCGAGGTGCCCTTAGCGGAAGGAGATCAAGGGAAGACCGTCCAGGTCGGGTCACTCCTGACGAGAACTCAGCGGGATGACCTGATCGAGTTCCTCAGAAGCAACTCCGATGTCTTCGCCTGGGCACCGGCTGACATGCCCGGGATCGACCCCAAAATCATCTCCCACAAGCTCGGAGTTGATCCTACGGCCCGACCCGTCAGGCAGAAGAAAATAAGCTTTGCCCCGGTCAAACAGAAGGCTATCGAAGAGGAAGTTGACCGGCTCCTTACCGCCAACTTCATCAAGAATGTGCCCTACTCGGAGTGGCTGGCAAACGTGGTTCTGGTCAAGAAGTCGAGTGGGAAGTGGCGTATGTGCGTCGACTTAACCGACCTCAACAAGGCCTGCCCCAAGGACAACTTCCCGCTCCTCCGCATAGACCAGCTCGTCGACAACTCGGCCGGGCACGAGCTTCTGAGCTTCATGGACGCTTTCTCCGGCTATAACCAAATCCGCATGAACCCTGATGATGAAGACATGACCGCATTCACGACGGACCGAGGGGTGTACTGCTACAGGGTGATGCCCTTCAGCCTCAAGAATGCCGGGGCCACATACTAGAGGCTGGTCAATCGCATGTTCAAGCCACAGATCGGCAGGAACATGGAAGTCTACGTTGACGACATGCTCGTCAAGTCCGTCTCGTCGGCCGACCATGCCAAGGACCTGGGCGAGGCATTTGGAGTGCTCCGCAAATTCAACATGAAGTTGAACCCCGCCAAGTGCACATTCGGAGTCACCGGAAGGAAATTCCTCGGGTTCATGGTCACTCACCGCGGAATCGAAGCTAACCCAGAGAAGATCGACGCCATCCTAAGCATGGCCGCACCCAAGACCAACGTCGAGATCATGTGGCTGACAAGGCGGGTCGCCGCTCTGAGCCGTTTCATGTCCAGGTCGAGGGAGAAGTGCCTCCCGTTCTTCAAGGCGCTGAGGAAGATTCCGAGGTTCGAGTGGTCGGAAGATTGCCAGGCCGCCTTCGACCAACTGAAGAAGCACCTCGCAACACCGCCCCTTCTCACCCGACCAGTGGAAGGGGACGAGCTGTCGTTGTACCTAGCAGTATCCAACCAAGCAGCAGGCTCGGTGCTCGTCCGAGAGGCCGAGGGAGCACAGAAGCCGGTGTACTATGCGAACTATATGTTCAAGGACGCGGAGACGAGGTACCCCGCCATAGAGAAGATTTTCCTAGCCCTCGTGGTAACCTCGCGGAAGCTGCGGCGCTACTTCCAAGCACACACCATCATCGTCCTCATTGAGCGCCCGTTGGGGGCTATACTGGCATCACCGGAGTCCTCAGGCCGTCTAGAGAAATGGAGATGGGAGCTATCTCAATTCGACATAAGGTATCGCCCGAGGCAAGCCATCAAGGCGCAGGCCCTGACCGATTTCATCGTTGAATGCACCATCCCTAGCAGGAAGCCGGATTCCACGCCGCCCCTCACAGCCCGTCATCCTGTCCAGGAAGGCCCTAGCTCAGCTCCGAAGTGGATCATCTATGTCGACGGGTCCTCGACCGAGGAACGCTGCGGTGCCGGCCTCATCATCCGGGGCCCAAACAAAGCTGAGATGGAGTATTCCTTGAGGCTCGGTTTCAAAGCGTCGAACAACGCGGCAAAATACGAGGCCCTCCTGGCCGGACTGCGCATGGCCGTCGGGCTGGGGCTGAAGATTATTCGAATCCGCAGCGACTCGGCCCTAGTTGTCGGACAAGTGACTGGCCGCTTCGAGGCTCGGGAGCCTCTAATGATGAAGTACCTGGACGAAGTGAGGAAGCTCCGAAAAAACTTCGACGAGGTCCAGGTAGAATAAATACCCAGGCAACTGAAAGCTCAAGCAAACGCCCTGAGCAAGCTGGCTTCGTCGTACTCGGCAAACAACAGGCGGTCAATACTCTTCGAAACCTTGACCCGACCTAGCATGGGAGACGAGGCGGCGACACTCCACGTGTACACGGCGCAGAAGAGCGACCAGAATTGGAGGAAGCCCCTTGTGGAATTCCTGAAGGACGGCATGCTCCCAGAGAACAGGGCGGCCGCCCGCCGCCTCCGGGCCAAAGCCACCCACTTTGTCTGGAGCAACGGGAACCTCTACAAGAAGGCCTTCACCCAGCCCTTGCTCAGGTGCGTTGACTCCCACGAAGCCGACTACGTCCTACGGGAGATCCATGAAGGGGTGGGCGGCGCACACCAGGGGGCTCGAACCTTGATCCAAAAGGCACTGCTCCAGGGGTAATACTGGCCCACCATGCACGAGGACGCCCTGAAGCTGGTCAGGAGGTGCAAGAGCTGCCAACTCCACGGAAGTATTCATCGCCTCCCGGCTACCGAGCTAACTTCCCTGACGTCCCCGTGGCCATTCGCCCGGTGGGGATTAGATATGATCGGCCAATTCCCTACCGGAACTGGCGGGCATAAATACGTCCTCGTCGCGGTGGATTACTTCACGAAGTGGATCGAGGCTGTCCCCATCAGAAAATCGGACGCCGCCACAACCATCAAGTTCCTGCAAAACAACCTGATACTCCGGTTCGGAATCCCGAGGTGCATCATCAACGACCACGGGACGAACTTCGAGAATGAGAAAGTAAAGGACTTCTGCAAAGAATACCATATCCTCATGAAGTTCGCCGCGGTCGCGCATCCCCAATGTAACGGTCAGGCCGAGGTCGCAAACCGAGACATCCTCCGAGGCCTCCGAACCCGCCTAGAAGGGAGACAAGGCTGTTGGGTCGAAGAGCTACCCCGGGTCTTATGGGCCCTGCGCACGTCAAAAAAGACTCCCCCCAGGGAAACCCCTTTCAGCCTCTGCTACGGGACCGAGGCGATGGTCTCAGCGGAGATCGGGCTGCCCAGTCATCGGGTCGAGCATTTCGACGATGACGCAAACACCATGGCACTACGAACCAACCTCGACATGCTGTTGGAGAAAAGGGACCGGGCCCAGATCAGAGCCACCGCCTACCAACAGCAGACGGCCTGATACTACAACGCTCGGGTGAAACATCGCTCCTTCAAGACTGGGGACCTGGTCCTGCGGCGGAACGAATTCATCGACCAAAGCAGGCTTCATGAGTTCTCCCCAAAGTGGGAAGGTCATTTCCTCATCTCCGAAGCGCTCCCCGGCGGAGCCTACCGCTTACAGGACGCGGACGGACGGAAGCTCCCGCGGCCTTACAACGCCGAAAAGCTCAAGCTATACCAATGAGGTCAAGGCTAGCGAAGTATCGCGCCCCAGCCACCTCTCAAGATTTCCTTTTAACAAGATGGTGTAAAGCGTTGTCTAAAATTCCTACCCATACGAATAAAGAAACATTGAATCTTTTTCCCCCGGTAGAGTTCCTCCTATACAACGGAGAAGCCCTCTCAGAGGCAGTCGAGCCCGAGGCTCCCTCGCTCGGCTATCCCCGGCGGGCAGCTTCCCTGCCGCAACGCCGGGATCAAAAAGCCCTCCCAGAGGCAGTCGAGCCCGAGGTTCCCTCGCTCGGCTATCCCCAGCGGGAAGCTTCCCTTCCGCAACGCCGGGGATCAAAAAGCCCTCCCAGAGGCAGTCGAGCCCGAGGTTCCCTCGCTCGGCTATCTTTCAGGACAAAAGCCCTCGCCAAGAGGCACCGGGCAGTAACCCTGCCCGGCCAAGGGGCCTTGGTAGGCTTCTTACAACCTCATAGCTCTTCCCGCGCCAAGGACCAAAGTCCTCCCAAAGGCAGTCGGGTCCTTGCCCGGCTATCCCCGGCTGGTAGCTTCCTACCACAACCAACAGGGATCAAAGTCCTGGCCAAGAGGCACTGGGCAGTAACCCTGCTCGGTCCCCGTCCTGAAGGATCGAAGCCCTCGCAAGAGGCAACCGAGCAGCTACCCTGCTCGGTCCCTTCCGGCTGGTAGCTCCCTACCCTCGACGCCAGGGATCAATGACCCTCATAAGAGGCACCAGAGCGGCTACCACGCTCACTCATCCCAGGCTGGTAGTTGCCTACCCACGACGCCAGAGGTCAAAGCCCTCGCCAAGAGGCAACCGCACAGCTTCACTGCCCAATCCCTCTTACAGACCTTCCCGCGCTAAGGCACAAAGTCCTCCCAGAGGCAGTCGAGCCCTTGCTCGGCTATCCCCGGCTGGTAGCTTCCTACCACGGACGACAGGGATCAAAGCCCTCGCAAGAGGCAACCAAATAGCCACCCTGTTAGTTGTATGTATGCCCTAAAGGCCAGTATTGTACAGATGATGTATATTATATTGGATGCTTGGACATATATAGAGATGACTTTCTTGCTCGATATGATAGTATGCTATCTGGTTGCTCTTTATCTTAACATGTATACTTGTCTCTTTATACTGTCTTATAGTTACATGTTGGTAAAGCCCTTAGGATGTGTACTTGACTACCTGGACTATGATGCGAATCATACTAGTGGGGACATGGTAGTCCATAAGTACATCCTTCAAGGTCCCTAGTCATAGGTGTATCGAGATGGGACATCGATATACCAGTGTAGACTAGCGTATACGCTTCTCGACCCATGAGATGGGCGATGGATGATCCCATATCCATTGGTGTTTGACATCAGAGATGGTATATGGGTGCTCAGTGGAGACTGGGTACACTGGACGGACTCGCCGAGAACTCCCAGATGGTATTATACCTCACGTCAGATGGCAGTTCTCTGGTGACACTTGTGCAGGTTAGTCTGTTGACCCGAGATCGTCATAGAGTCTTGTGTGATTCCCACTGTGCTTTGATTTCTACCTTACCACGTCCATGAGGGCGTGCAAAACGGTGGATTTTGGGTACAGTCCCGAGTCACATGGAGGCAATGAGCGATAGGAGGGGTTTCGTCTCTCCCGGTATTGGGGGTTGATGTTGCGCTGTGCTCGATTGGCCGTAACAGGGAAGTCCCTGGCCAGGGCTGTTTTAGAGATTTACTCGTAAGTGTTACCAGTAGTTTCTCGACCCGTTATAAGACTCACATCGGCACGACTTATCGGTTATTAGGGTCTGACGTTTACCACCCCTAGACTTGATATGCGACATATCAGACGGGGAGACCGGACTGCACGGGTAGTGTTGCCGGTTGGCTCGACGGGAGTTGTAGCAGGTTCGCTTGTTTTCTTCTGATCGCTCAATACCCGGGTGGCCGTTACGTTTAGCTGACCGCTTGCGGCTTGGGGGTGCTTGATATGATCATCACCCACTACCGGCGTATTGACGAGTCTTAGAGTCCCACAAAGGAGTTACCTAGTCCAGACGAAACGTTGTGGTGCGCGTATGCGATATGCGCATAGACCCGGTTAAAATGCGCGTATGAGATACCGTATATTAATCGGGCGGCTTGCTTTTGGTTGGGTCGTATGTGATATGGCCGGATTGATAAATCAAGTGTTGATTTATCATTTAACCATTAGTTTCTCACTAGAAATCATTTCTTGTATTTTTGGGATGTATGCATGCATGTATGCATTCTTTCTTGTTTCATGCACATATGGATGTGCATGCACACATACATTCATACATCATCCTTCATGGTTGTATATACATAGAAAATGGTGGCAATATAAGACTCACACCATGGTTTTATATATATGAATTATTATTGCATTTGTTTTAAAACAAAATGAAAAATGAATGGATAATTCATGGTTTGTTTCTACACTCTTCTTTGACCTAACCATGCTCACCCACCATTTAACCATGGATTAACTTTCCTTTTGTGTTTTAACTCAAATTCAATAATATCATTATTGTTTAACCATGGTTTGAGATGAGAAGTGGAAAATATATAAACTTATATTTTCTATTTTCTTTCATAAGAGATTATCTTTTCTCTTGTTCTAAAAGGCCATCATCTTCTTCCTCCTTCTTCTTTTGCTCTCTAGATTTCTCTAGTGAGCAAATTACTCATCAAGTTAGGATTTTGAAGTGAGAAAAGCCACCACAACATCATTCTACACAAGTCTTGCCCACTTGTTTAGAGTGTTAGCTTCATTTCTTTCTCTTGATCAAGTGAAGTTGCAAGCTTGGACAAAGCGGACTCCGGGTGGATCATCGTGGACCTAGAGGAGTTCAAGTGGACCTTTTCCAAACCCCAAGTAGCCGAGGAGTCTAGCGTAGGGAGCTACAAAGGTTGTACTCTCTAAACCCTAGCTTAACCTACTTGTGATGAAGTGTTATTTTAGAAACCCTAATTTTTCTAGGAATGATTCTTTGTATGCTTACTTAGCACCCTAAAAATTTAATCTTTGGTACATGTGATGCTTCCAAACCCTTCATGAGGTGCTAGGTAAACCCAACATTGGTATCAAAGCTACTAAGCATTGGATGTCGACCTATGGGGGGTTCTCACTGTGTGACAGTGTGGCGAAGCATAGGCTCTTACCCCCAGGGTGTCCCGAGACCGGAAGGTGTTCCGGCGGGTTGTAGTCCTCACGAGGGGGCATGCGTAAAAAGTAACGGCTGAGGGACCCGTTGATGCCACGGCGACCCCATTGGATGGGGTGGCTGCCTGACCAACATTGGTATCAGAGCCAACCTAGAACATTAGGCGACACTTTAACGAAGTTAAAACTCCGATCGAACCCAAAAATACGGATTTTTAGCACTCTCTGGACATTTTTTCAAACCTGTTGTTTTTCAGAATTAAAAATATGTAAAAAATACAGCAGACAATTATAAGACAAACTGTAAAAAATGAAACCCTAATAAGCAAATTCCACCGCGGAACAGCGGCCTAAGCTTGCTTAGGCCGCGGCTCCGCGGCCGTACAGAGCCATTAAGGCTTCGTTTTTGTACAGTGTGCTTATTATCTGCTTGTAGAGGTTTTTTGGGTATTTTTAATATGGTTTCAGTGACACATGTTCTGGAGATTGTTTTGGATTCGGTAATTCGATCGGAATTTTGATTTCGTGTTTCTTTCCGGGTAATTTAGAAAGTATTGAATTGTTCGAACGAGTATCATTTACTCACTTTTTCATGGGGTTTTAATCTTTCGGAAATACGTGCAAGTTTTGTGGTGGACCCTCTAGAAGACAACAAACCTTAACTCGATTATGTGACCGTCTTGAACTGCCTTTTGAACCTTTAGGGTTTGGGGCAGTACGGCGTGCCACATGTGAGGCGTTGGCTTGACCCTTCTACGGCTGGACCGCTACTACTGTGTCACACTCCGGGTTTTTGAACTCCCCTTAAGTGTTGAGCTTTATGGAATTTTAGGTATTTGGTCTTTCGTTCGAAAACTTTAATACTGTCTATTTATCTGGAATGTGATACAATATGTGGAATTCATATAGTTAGGCATGAAATACGAAATATGTGATATTTCGCATTTACGATGTCTAAAGAGAATGTGGATTCCAAATATTGTAGTTTTACACTTTCTTTTCTGTGACCGTAAGTGTAGTATGTCGATATCACCGGTTTCGTTGCTATACATCAACGACAATTGGGGTATGCATACTTATTTACGTTGATGATATGAGATATTATGTGTTGCTAAGATATGATGTGCAGGATTGTCGCGATTGAATAGCCGGGGGGTTTTATGTGAGATGAGAGTTTTATATTTTCATTCATGTAAATTCAAATGTAATGTAATATTATTTTATTTGGGGCACTTCCGGGTTGAGGTTGATGCCACCAGTGTTGTATATTATTTACTTTTCCGCATTAGGATGGACCCAAGGAGGGGAGCACAGGTGACCGGGTTCTGAGGTTCAGTGGGAGGCCATCTCGAGGAGTCGAGACCGGGTCTCCTAAACTCCAGAATTGGTAGGGTCGCTTGCCTCTCTCGTAGGAGTCCAGGGTGTGGGCTTGGCTATTCATCGCGACTGTGGAATCAGTATTTTCTATTGTTGGCTAAATACTAAATACGGACGTCCTAGTATATCCCACATTATATCTATGTTTCTGCTGTGATATCTGTGATGTGATCATTTGATATGTTGTGATGAATACAGCATATAGTATATATGATATATTATATAGACGTTACTTATGTTTTACACCCGCACTAGCCCTGCCCTGCTCTGTCATTAGTTACCTAACCTAACGGTGCACGAGGGGACATCGAGGCGAATGCGGATGGCATAAGTGTACGTCGTATTTATCTGTGATGTTTAGGTGACTTAATTGATGGGACTTCATTAATGTGATTAATGAAAGAAAAGAAACCTAAAAGATGTTGTATAATCAATTTTTTCTAAAAAGGGTAGCTACAGTTTTGCTTTGCATAGCGATATATATGATATATCTCGCACCTTATTCGATGAGGAAAGAGCCGAGATCCCTTCACCGGGAGTGACCTCTTTAGCGAAACTGGCAGATGCTACAACACTCGGTTTGTTTTTTATTGCTTTTGGAGTTTTGCTTTGCATAGTGATATATATAATATATCCTGCACCTTATTCGATGAGGAAAGAGCCGAGATCCCTTCACCGGGAGTGACCTCTTTAGCAAAACTAATAAAAGCCTCAAAATCACTCCATTTCAAAATTCACTTGATTCTACAACGATATCAAGTTCATTACGCTCATGGTTTTCTGAAAAAACCTGCGTAGCCCTCCGTCATTTCAGATAAGTACTACTTAGTATTCATGCTGCGGTAGTTTGGCCTCCGTCAAGGCGTAGTGTATGGTAGCCAACTAGTGCTTATCTGTTAGCATATGATGCGATTGGATTAGGGTATTCGTACGGCGTAGTTTGGCCTCCGTCAAGGGTCGTACGGGTGGGTTTAATTCAATCAAGAAATGACGGGTTGAACTTGACTAGCGCCCTATGAGTAGTTTGGCCTCCGTCAAGGTCATGGGACGCTAGGGGCAAAAGCATTATCGGGAATTTCAAGTGTTGAAATTTGCAATGAGATTGCATACCTTCTATGAGATAGTTGGATCCCGATACCCACTGCGAGTAATTGTTACTCCCGGGAGATTTTTACACAGGACAATTAGCCGATCAAGTAGGTGTCTAGAAAGGTATCAACGGGGTTACGCCTCTGGGAAAACGAGATTTACTTTAATTAGGTCCATGCGAAAGCACGGGGAACCTCCCTCAAAGTACCGACACTGGCCTGGCTGAAAGATCGGCGAAGTTGTAGGGTGTAATTAATCTCGGCTAGTCTTTCCTTTTAGGGTTTGAAGGAAGATTTGATAAAAACAGTGGGAGCCATCCTGATTAGATAAGATAATAACCAATCTTATCTTGCAAGAGCATACGCTAAAGTGTTTTCTTCTCTCTCTCTCCAGGTAGCGACCATGTCATGCCTTAATCAAGATAAAAATATAGATGTATTGACTGAACCCGCTTATTATACTGAGCAGGGGAACGTTGGACCCGTTCTTTCTTATAAGAGTTATAAGACTGACCAGGGAATAGGAGAATATCTGGATTCTCAAGCCGCCCAAAAGAACATGCATGTTGATGCATCTTCTTCAGGTATGTTAGTTATTGAGAACTGTTTCTCAGTTCACCCTACGTCCTGGGTATTAGATACCGGATCAGGATCCCACATATGTAAATTGTTACATGGGCTACGGAAAGGTAGAGAACTGGAAAAAGGTGATCATTCCGTTCAAGTAGGGAATGGGGCAAATGTTGCAGCCAAAACAGTTGGCGAATATCACCTAGTATTACCAGGTGGTGATACACTGATTCTAAATGAGTGCTATTATATACCGAACATGATGTGCAACATTATATCAGTTTCTTTATTAAGTAAAGAAGGATATAATTTTGTAGTAAAGGATAATGTTATGAACACATTCCTAGATCAAAAGTTGATTGCATCAGGCTCGTTACATAATGGCATATTCATTCTAAATCAAAATACAGTCCTCAATATACAAAACACACACAAGAGGAAAAATTCAGAAATGAACGAATCCTTCTTGTGGCATTGTAGACTTGGTCATATCAATGCGACACGACTGGCTAAGTTACATAAAGATGGATATTTGAATTCGTTCGAATTATCATCTTATGATACTTGCCATTCATGTCTCAGAGGAAAAATGACCAAAGCTCCGTTTAGTGGACACGGAGAAAGAGTTACGGAACTCTTAGGACTGGTACATAGTGATGTATGCGGTCCCATGTCTACACATGCCAGGAATGGTTCTTCCTACTTCATTACATTCACTGACGATCTCTCAAGATTCGGATATGTGTTCCTAATGAAACACAAGTCTGAAGCTTTTGAGAAATTCAGAGAATATAAACACGAAGTAGAGAACCAAACGGGCAAAAGTATTAAGATCCTTCGATCTGATCGAGGAGGAGATACTTAAGCAACGAATTCCAAGATTATCTAAAAGAGAATGGGATTCTCTCTCAGCTTACTCCTCCTTATACACCACAGCACAACGGTGTATCGGAGCGAAATAATCGCACCCTATTAGATATGGTGCGCTCTATGATGAGTACAGCTGAGTTACCTATTTCCTTCTGGGGATATGCACTGGAGACAGCTGCATACCTATTGAATAGAGTTCCAACCAAATCAGTGCCTACCACTCCATATGAGATATGGAATGGTAAGAGACCATGTCTTAATTTTATTCAGATATAGGGTTGTCCGGCCTATGTTAAAACACAAAATCCGAACAAACTCGAGGCAAGGTCTGTTCTATGTAAGTTTGTTGGATATCCCAAACATTTGCGAGGGTATATCTTCTACCACTCCGAGGAACAAAAGGTGTTTGTTTCTCGACATGCCACTTTCGTAGAAAAAGGTTTTCTTATGAAACAGACTAGTGGCATTGAGGTAGAACTAGAAAAAGTTCCAGCAGAACAAACTACAACAGATGATTTGGTAGAACCAGAGGATTCAGTAGTACCCGACGAACCCCAGCCTCTCCGCCGATCTAGCAGGGTTTCTCATCCGCCTGAGAGATACTACGGTTTTCTCATTGATGGTGGAAGCGAGGATTGCATCATGGAGGATGATGACCCAACTAGCTTCGAGCAGGCCATCACGAGTAGGGACTCAGTGAAATGGCTGGATGCAATGCGGTCCGAGATGGAATCCATGTACACCAACAAAGTATGGACTTTGGAAGTTGCTCCTGAAGGGGTAAAACCCATTGGGAGCAAGTGGATCTTCAAGAAAAAACTTGGTGTAGATGGGAAAGTGGAGACTTTCAAAGCTAGACTTGTTGCAAAGGGTTTTCGTCAAAGACCAGGTATGGACTATGACGAAACCTTTTCTCCAGTGGCTATGCTTAAATCCATCCGGATCATGCTTGCCATCGCTGCATATCATGATTACGAAATCTGGCAAATGGATGTTAAGACCGCCTTTCTAAACGGTGATTTAGAAGAGTGCGTGTACATGACTCAGCCAGAGGGCTTCGTAGATAGTGGGAGCAGCAGGAAGGTGTGCAAGCTGCTTAAATCCATTTATGGATTAAAGCAAGTATCGCGGAGTTGGAACATCTGCTTTGACGTCGTTATCAAAGAGTTTAATTTCGTCAAAAACGTAGATGAACCTTGTATCTACAAGAAGGTGGCAGAGAGTATGGTTGTCTTCCTCGTATTGTACGTGGACGACATACTCTTGATAGGAAATGACATTCATATGCTGCAATCGGTCAAGCTCTTCTTATCACAAAGATTCTCAATGAAAGATCTTGGTGATGCCTCCTGCATATTGGGAATTAGGATCTATAGAGATAGATCCAAACGGATATTGGGATTGTCCCAATCCAGGTATATTGACACCATACTAAAGTGGTTTAGTATGAAAGAATCCAAGCGTAGGAACTTACCCACGATCTCTGGAGTCACTATCTCCAAAGAGATGTCTCCCAAGACTGATTTGGAGAGAGCTCGCATGCAAGGGATACCCTATGCTTCGGCTATAGGCTCTATCATGTACGCGATGCTATGTACCAGACCCGATGTAGCATACTCACTAAGTGTAGTGAGCAGGTATCAAGCTGATCCTGGAGAGAGTCACTGGACAGCTGTGAAGAGCATTCTCAAGTACTTGCGAAGGACTAAAGAGATGCTCTTGGTGTATGGTAACGGAGAACTCTAAGTGGAGTCCTTTACCGATTCGAGCTTCCAGAGTGATAAGGACGACTCTAAGTCGCAGTCGGGATTTGTCTTTACCCTTTACGGAGGGGCGGTTAGCTGGAAGAGTTCCAAGCAGGAAACCGTGGCAGACTCGATGATGGAGGCTGAATACATCGCTGCCAACGATGCTGCCAAAGAGGCTGTCTGGATCAAGAAGTTCATTACTGAACTTGGAGTAGTTCCATCCATTGAGAATCCAATACCTTTGTATTGCGATAACAATGGAGCGGTGGCTTTGGCCAAGGAACCCAGGTCCCATCAGCGATCCAGGCATATTCTGAGGCGGTATCACCTGATCCGGGAGATAGTTGATCGCCGGGAGATCGAGGTCAGGAGGGTTGACACGAATAATAACACAGCGGATCCACTCACGAAGGCCATTCCCCAGATACAGTTTGAGAGACTCTTCGGGATGCTCGGTATGCGATACTACAGCAGCTGGCCCTAGTGCAAGTGGGAGATTATTAGTTGTATGTATGCCCTAGAGGCCAGTATTGTACAGATGATGTATATTATATTGGATGCTTGGACATATATAGAGATGACTTTCTTGCTCGATATGATGGTATGCTATCTGGTTGCTCTTTATCTTAACATGTATACTTGTCTCTTTATACTGTCTTATAGTTACATGTTGGTAAAGCCCTTAGGATGTGTACTTGACTACCTGGACTATGATGCGGATCATACTAGTGGGGACATGGTTGTCCATAAGTACATCCTTCAAGGTCCCTAGTCATAGGTGTATCGAGACGGGGCATCGATATACCAGTGTAGACTAGCGTATACGCTTCTCGACCCATGAGATGGGCGATGGATGATCCCATATCTATTGGTGTTTGACATCAGAGATGGTATACGGGTGCTCAGTGGAGACTGGGTACACTGGACGGACTCGCCGAGAACTCCCAGATGGTATTATACCTCACGTCAGATGGCAGTTCTCTGGTGACACTTGTGCAGGTTAGTCTGTAGACCCGAGATCGTCATAGAGTCTTGTGTGATTCCCACTGTGCTTTGATTTCCAACTTACCACGTCCATGAGGGCGTGCAAAACGGTGGTTTTTGGGTACAGTCCCGAGTCACATGGAGGCAATGAGCGATAGGAGGGGTTTCGTCTCTCCCGGTATTGGGGTTTGATGTTGCGCTGTGCTCGATTGGCCGTAACAGGGAAGTCCCTGGCCAGGGCTGTTTTAGAGATTTACTGGTAAGTGTTACCAGTAGTTTATCGACCCGTTATGCGCCTCACATCGGCACGACTTATCGGTTATTGGGGTCTGACGTTTACCACCCCTAGACTTGATATGCGACATATTAGACGGGGAGACCGGACTGCACGGGTAATGTTGCCGGTTGGCTCGACGGGAGTTGTAGCAGGTTCGCTTGTTTTCTTCTGATCGCTCAATACCCGGGTGGCCGTTACGTTTAGCTGACCGCTTGCGGCTTGGGGGTGCTTGATATGATCATCACCCACTACCGGCGTATTGACGAGTCTTAGAGTCCCACAAAGGAGTTACCTAGTCCAGACGAAACGTTGTGGTGCGCGTATGCGATATGCGCATAGACCCGGTTAAAATGCGCGTATGAGATACCGTATATTAATCGGGCGGCTTGCTTTTGGTTGGGTCGTATGTGATATGGCCGGACTGATAAATCAAGTGTTGATTTATCATTTAACCATTAGTTTCTCACTAGAAATCATTTCTTGTATTTTTGGGATGTATGCATGCATGTATGCATTCTTTCTTGTTTCATGCACATATGGATGTGCATGCACACATACATTCATACATCATCCTTCATGGTTGTATATACATAGAAAATGGTGGCAATATAAGACTCACACCATGGTTTTATATATATGAATTATTATTGCATTTGTTTTAAAACAAAATGAAAAAGGAATGGATAATTCATGGTTTGTTTCTACACTCTTCTTTGACATAACCATGCTCACCCACCATTTAACCATGGATTAACTTTCATTTTGTGTTTTAACTCAAATTCAATAATATCATTATTGTTTAACCATGGTTTGAGATGAGAAGTGGAAAATATATATACTTATATTTTCTATTTTCTTTCATAAGAGATTATCTTTTCTCTTGTTCTAAAAGGCCATCATCTTCTTCCTCCTTCTTCTTTTGCTCTCTAGATTTCTTTAGTGAGCAAATTACTCATCAAGTTAGGATTTTGAAGTGAGAAAAGCCACCACAACATCATTCTACACAAGTCTTGCACACTTGTTTAGAGTGTTAGCTTCATTTCTTTCTCTTGATCAAGTGAAGTTGCAAGCTTGGACAAAGCGGACTCCGGGTGGATCATCGTGGATCTAGAGGAGTTCAAGTGGACCTTTTCCAAACCCCAAGTAGCCGAGGAGTAGCCGAGGAGTCTAGCGTATGGAGCTACAAAGGTTGTACTCTCTAAACCCTAGCTTAACCTACTTGTGATGAAGTGTTGTTTTAGAAACCCTAATTTTTCTAGGAATGATTCTTTGTATGCTTACTTAGCACCCTAAAAATTTAATCTTTGGTACATGTGATGCTTCCAAACCCTTCATGGGGTGCTAGGTAAACCCAACACACCCTGCTCGGTCAAGCCCGGCTAGTAGCCCCCTACCCCAACGCCATCGATCGGTAAGACCGCGCAAGAAGCTCCTGCACAACTACCCTGCCCAACCCCCCACAGCCGGGAATCAACATCAGGATCATCCAAGTCCGAACGATCTCCCATCGACCTCGGGGGCCATAGGGACACCTCCGCGGCAGCGCATGACATACTCGCCGGCTAGTGATTAAAGTCAACTCGACAGGAGATCGCTAGACGGACGGCCAACCCAAAACGAAACAAACAAGAAAACGTCCTTCACACACAGAAGATGGAATGAAGATGGAATGCAAACCAACGAAACAAGAATTGTATAACCAAAACAAAGTTTTTACAAAGGGTATTCTGGGCCTCCCCTGCCCTACAAACTGCCCGAAGACTTACTCCGGTCCCTTCCTCGCTGGCATCTCGGCCCCCCGAGGGCTCTACCGCCGGGAATCCTGCCGCCCGGGACTCTCCCTGCTCCCCTCGCCATCTCCCATCGGAGGCCTCGCCACTGGAAGCGGAGCTCACCATCATCGAACTCGGGAAGCCGTTCCTTCACGGCGTCCAGGGCATTGTTCCAGGCGACTGCAGAATACTCCCCGAGCTCGGCGTAAAACTGCTCTGACGTCTTATAATCGGCCACGGCTTTCTTGGCCCGAACCTCGGCAACCCAGGCCACCATAAGGGCCTCCTCAGCATCTCTTCTGCTGGCGTCCCTCTCTTTTTCCAGGGCCGCAAAGCCTTCGGCCATATCCGCCAACTTCCTATCGGCGGCCCGGAGAGACGCGTTCAGACGACGAAGGGCACCTCGAGTCGCCGAGTTGGCAAGTTCCGCAGCCTCCGCCCGGCCCGCCACAACGTCAGCCCTTGCCCTCTCCTGGCGCAGGTCGCGTTGCAAAATCTCGACCTCCGAAGGGAATGCCTCCACTGGCCTCGGAGTGTGGAACGCCCCCTCGGCCTCCATGCGAGTGGCAAGGGCGCAGTGTTGAAGAACCTGACAGAAAGCCGATGAGAAATCAGGAGGCCCCTGTTCACACCAGAATATTGCATTATTATATTCCCCATTCTTATTCTTTTTATAAATAAACAGGTGCTTTTGACGCATGTCTGCTACATGTTACAGGTTACAGGTTCTTGGACAGAAAACAGTGAAAACGAGGTAAAGACGATGAAAAAGTGAACTTTAACCAATGAACAGAAGATCTTGATCAAGCCTACATAAGAAACAGTTCACAAAGCAAGGTTCAAGACGTCAACACAAAGCAACGGTTAAAGTCCACAACAATGTTCACTGGAAATCTGGAAGAGAACCAGAAACCCAAATGGAAAAAGATATATAGAACTAAGTAGCCCAAGATGACAAGAACCCAGCCCAGAAGTTGCAGAGCCCAATTCTTTCTTTTGGCCGCGGAACCGCGGCCAAACCAGGCCTTGGGCCGCGGTTCCGCGGTGGGCTAGGGGGATTAGGAAATAAAAATTCTACCATATTTCTTGTGCGGCGCTGACTAGTCTTTCTAGGGCTATTTGTGTAATTGTGGACATGCGAAACAAATGTAACCCTAGGGTTTCCTATTCTTTATAAATAGGAACTCTAACCATTGTAATTCTTATGCCTCCTTTTAATAAAAATTCAGAAATTCTTTTGGAGAACATCAGTGTTTCTTTTCCATTCAGAAATTCGGATCTGACAACCCTGCATGGATGATTGGAGGGATACATCTGTAAGTAGATTTAATTTCTCGCCCTAGTTTAGATTTCAATTCTTTGCCCTAGGTAGATTTAATTTCATGCCCTAGGAACTTGTTTAGGGTTTAGCTTTGGGGAAGGATTTTGAGAGATGAGATCTCTCATCCCTTTCTTACCAACCAAATATTTACAATAGGACTCTATGCATACACGCACATACCGCGCCCTACGGCATCCTACCCCTCGAGGTAACGATGACACCGTAGTGTAAAAGCCCGGTTGCGCGCGTTTTCCATGGAGGTTAGGGTAAGGATCTCTAAAGGAAGGACAAGAACCTAGAGGAAGGAACACCTTCCCGAATGGATCTAATCCCCTTTATTGATAACTACCATAACTCCTCACAGATCTTCATTCGGGTATAGAAAGCGTTGAGATTTAATTGCATTTCCAAACCATCCCTAAACCTAACCCTAGCAAGAATAGATCTAGATAATTGCCCTAGGTTAATTAGGTTTTTAGATTTAATAATCAATCTGAACACCCTTCGGAATTAACTCGTTAGCGCGACTTGGAAATTCACAACATCCCTGTGGACCGACCCGTACTCACCGGCTAGCTTCATGCGACGTCGTTCTTAATTGCGGTTTAGAAATAGTTTTTGACATTCAAATCAAATGGCGCCGTTGCCGGGGATTGCGTAAAATTTCCTTTTTGCAATTTCGGGTTAATCAAAATTAAAAAAATCATAAAATTCTGAAAAATCAAAAAAATATAAAAATATATCATCTGTTATTTTTGGAAAGGGTATTTTTGTGAGAATTTTGCAGGATCTACAAACAACTTCGGATCTGGAAATTTCCAGAAAGCAAAACAGAAAACGAGATATCGGAACAGAAGGGATTTTAAACAACAGAAGAGCACAAAAGTTTTGGAGACCCAAATCCCCCAACCCGCCGCGATTCCGCGGCCAAAACCCACCTTAGGCCGCGGAACCGCGGCCGTCTTGTCGAATCAGCGCACCAAAATTTTTCTGGGGATCTGCGCCGCTTAGACCGTCGCCCTTCCGCCGCGGTAGACCCCCTTTGACCGTGGAAACGCGCTCTTTTGGTGTCTTCAGTTGATGGAATTTGCACTGTAAGCTCCCTGTTATTTTTCCTCTGTAAATTTTGAGATATTTTCTGTGAATTGCCTGCAGAATTTTGCGCGCTTGAAAAAAAAATCTTTCCCTTCCAAATAACGATCTTGTGCAGGATTTTTGTGCCTTGCTTAAAATGAAATTAGATTGCAAGTAATATTTTGCTGTTGCATATCTTGTGTTGAAAATCTTTTTGCAACAAATTTTTCCTAATAAAGAGAAAAAGAATAAAAAAAAGAATAAGGAAAATTTTGTAGAAACTTGCAAAGTTTTTTTTTCCACAAATAAATCCTTGCACCACAAATTTTCTTTCTTTTCCCCTTCTTTTAACATGGGTACCCCACATAATAAATCATTAGCCGAACTTTGGTATCCCGAACCTAATTTTGCGTCGTATGTCAATTTGTTCGGTCAATTTAAAGACGATCCCTCCTTGCCAAAAATATCTTTGAAATATCAAATAGAGGCGTCTAAGAGAAATAGTTTGACTTTTCAACCCACTTTGTGTCAACCGAGTCAACCTTTACTACCTACATGTGTTGACACCACTTTTTCAAGTTCAGCTGTAACTCCTAAGCCGATGTCCATTGCTGAGCATATTGCTCAATCTCGCAGTCGATCTTTCACTCCTCTCCACTCATCTAGTTCTAGGGATCCGCACGACTATTCACCTTTTTATCCATATGTTGACCCTACCCCTGTCCAATCACCCACTTCCTACCAGTCATACTCGACGTTCCCACATTCACTAGACACTGTTTCGACACAGCCATTACGGAGTTTCACATATCCAACTAATTTCGAATCTTTGACCGAAACCCCCTCACCACCCAAGTCTAGTTTGGAAGAGTCGTTGGAGGCATATATTGCTGCAACAAATAAAATGACTAGGAATGTGGAAGCGTCCGTGGCCGCCCTTATGCAACCTAGTGAACCGGTAGCCAGTTTCCCGCTAGCTCAAAATTTTTCAATGTATAAGGAGGCGGTTGGACAGAGTGAGAATGAGAGAGGATTTTCAAATCAAACCTACCCTTACCCAATTGAAGCCCACAACTCCTGTTTTCCATCGATTGCCCTAAATAGTTCACCTGTTGAAAATAAAAATGAGTTGTGTAATTTTGTAGTGCTTGATTTGCCAAATTGTGAAGAACCCCTTTCGAGTGAAACCACACTTAATCCTTTCGACATTTACACCTCCACTCTAGAACCTAAATTGATAAATATCCATGCTTTTGATGAGGTGTCTAAGAAAATTGATTTTCACTTGATTGAGAATATAGACGCCGGGAATATTTCGGATGATGAACCTGTCGATTTAATTGAGATTTTATGTTCAAATCATCATCCCGAGTTATTAAATGTTTCTCCCGAATCTCATATGCGTCTTGACTTTGATGATAATGGCATGGATGAGTTAAATATTGAGGATAGTATTGAGGAGAGTCTTGAGGATAATATTGAGGTTGAATCATTTTTGTTTGATGTGTCTGATCTTCCAATTCATCCTCCTGAACCTTTGACTGTTATATCACCCTCCCTCCTTCCCATCGTTCCGACCCCGCTTGAAGACTGTGAGCTTGAAAAATTTTCCTTTGAATCTGACACAGTTCTCACAGACGATAACACCTACGAATGTTTCACTTTTTCGGACGATGTTGATGACTCACCGCCCGAGTTTGAGTCTTTTACATTTTCAGATGAGTTAGTTGAACCATCAGACTCAGCTGCTTACAGTTGTTTCGAACCATTAATGGAATCTTTCAAGTTCGAGACAGTTTACTACGGTGAGAATGATACTATCCCTCAATCACTCCCTTTCGTCCTTCCTATTGTTCCGACCGTACAAATGACCATTACGCTTTCATCTCCTATACCAAGTTCGGCGTACCCATGTTTTTTTGCGAATCTTGAGGGATTTGACCCCATTTCCCGACGGGTTGATAATTAGCGCAATCGCTTATAACATATCGGACATCACATATTGCGCTAATTTATTCACTCGATTTACACCCTCAAGTTCGCGCGATCCTTCTTTCTCCTTTCCGCCCTTCTTCTCCCCCACCGAGACCATATTCTACCATTTTTCTTTCCATACGGTCTCGCGTGTTTCTCATTTCTTTCCTCCACACCCCATTCTTACACCAACTATACCATTACCACGATAAAATTTTTGAATGGTTGGTGCTAACCTTTGGCTTGTGTAAGGCCAAGCTTAAGTTTGGGGGGAGCCTTGTTGTATATATGTATATATATTTTTATTTTCTTTTTCTATAAAAAATATTAAAAAAATTCAAAACATTAAAAAAAATATTAAATAAATTATAAATAAATAAACAGGGGAGTGCCGGTATTATGACCCTCTTGGTTTAGCATGACAGTAAGGACACTGTCAAGTTCAAGTTTGGGGGTATGCTCGGTACGTCTTCTTCCTTCGCATTCATTTGTATATATTTTTGCATTTGCATATTTATTTGAAAACCCATAAAAATTTGAAAAATTTCAAAAATTATAAAAATTATTGTATTCAATATTGGCTAATTGACTTGAGTTTGACAAATAGGTTAACTGACTAGGAACAACTAGATCTTAGACTTAGTGAATTAAAAACCCTAAAAATAACATTCCTTAAAGTTTAACGGTAGAAAGTATATGTCTTTGTAGTTTATTTAGAAATAGGCAAATTTTGGGTTCACTTCTTGGGCTAAGTCGAAACAAGGGAAAAGTATTGATGTTCTTATTAGAGTATAAGTTTGAAAAATAGTTCCTAGCTTAAGTCTAGATTTTGAAAATGTATACCCTACAATTTGCACAATCACGCACCTTGAAACTTGGAATAGTAGAAGAGACCTTGAAATGCTCTTGTCTAAAGTCCTTAGTACAATGAAAATGAAAAAAAAAATATAAGTGTGAATAAAGAATAAAAAAATGGACACTGGTTTTTGTGATTACTTAAGGCTGCAAAAATAGAAAAAATATTTAGCGAGGGTGCTTCATCACCTAGTGCCTTAGACCAACTGATTTGGGAGTCACTGCTAAAGCCTTGGGTGTTGCAAGACTAGGAAGTACGCTTTAAAGTGCAAACGCATCTTGTAATCGGTTGTTGGTACCTCAAGAAGTATTAACAGTCGCATGAAGGATGTGTGAGCAAAATTCAATTAAATTCACCAACTAATTAGTATTTTGGACAACGGACAAGGGTATGATTGCTTGATTTGAATTTCCAAGTGTAGGGATGATTTATACACACACGTACGGGTATGTGATTGGGATTTAGATAAAGAGAAAGGAGTGAAGAATAGAACTTGTATCTTTAGTAAGGGTTGATAGAAATTCCTGAGTGGAGATGTAACCCTAGAAGGAAAACTTAGGAGATGCCGAAAGCTAAATAAGTCTATAGAACATATATAATCTTAAGTTAGATGATGAGCAAGTGTGAAGAATATGGGTAGATAATTTGCGAGTCAAAAGATAATAGAATTCCTTGTTAGAAAACCTAATTGGAGAACAAAAGTCAATGGGCCGACTTGATAGGATTTTGTGGGTGTAATCCGCTGAAAACCCTCAGGAGACAACACTCCTCCTACTAGGGACACTTAGAGGTTTAACGGCTTGTTGCACGAGCTCAGTGCAATCGCGTTTCCCTGCGAAAGTGTGGTTAGGATTTTAGTGAATAAAAATAAGTTTGCTCGAGGACGAGCAAAAGATAAGTTTGGGGGTATTTGTTCACACCAGAATATTGCATTATTATATTCCCCATTCTTATTCTTTTTATAAATAAACAGGTGCTTTTGACGCATGTCTGCTACATGTTACAGGTTACAGGTTCTTGGACAGAAACAGTGAAAATGAGGTAAAGACGATGAAAAAGTGAACTTTAACCAATGAACAGAAGATCTTGATCAAGCCTACATAAGAAACAGTTCACAAAGCAAGGTTCAAGACGTCAACACAAAGCAACGGTTAAAGTCCACAACAATGTTCACTGGAAATCTGGAAGAGAACCAGAAGCCCAAATGGAAAAAGATATATAGAACTAAGTAGCCCAAGATGACAAGAACCCAGCCCAGAAGTTGCAGAGCCCAATTCTTTCTTTTGGCCGCGGAACCGCGGCCAAACCAGGTCTTGGGCCGCGGTTCCGCGGTGGGCTAGGGGGATTAGGAAATAAAAATTCTACCATATTTCTTGTGCGGCGCTGACTAGTCTTTCTAGGGCTATTTGTGTAATTGTGGACATGCGAAACAAATGTAACCCTAGGGTTTCCTATTCTTTATAAATAGGAACTCTAACCATTGTAATTCGTATGCCTCCTTTCAATAAAAATTCAGAAATTCTTTTGGAGAGCATCGGTGTTTCTTTTCCATTCAGAAATTCAGATCTGACAACCCTGGATGAATGATTAGAGGGATACATCTGTAAGTAGATTTAATTTCCCGCCCTAGTTTAGATTTCAATTCTTTGCCCTAAGTAGATTTAATTTCATGCCCTAGGAATTTGTTTAGGGTTTAGCTTTGGGGAAGGATTTTGAGAGATGAGATCTCTCATCCCTTTCTTACCCACCAAATATTTACAATAGGACTCCATGCATACACGCACATACCGCGCCCTACGGCATCCTACCCCTCGAGGTAACGATGACACCGTAGTGTAAAAGCCCGGTTGCGCGCGTTGTCCATGGAGGTTAGGGTAAGGATCTCTAAAGGAAGGACAAGAACCTAGAGGAAGGAACACCTTCCCGAATGGATCTAATCCCCTTTATTGATAATTACCATAACTCCTCACAGATCTTCATTCGGGTATAGAAAGCGTTGAGATTTAATTGCATTTCCAAACCATCCCTAAACCTAACCCTAGCAAGAATAAATCTAGATAATTGCCCTAGGTTAACTAGGTTTTTAGATTTAATAATCAATCCGAACACCCTTCGGAATTAACTCGTTAGCGCGACTAGGAAATTCACAACATCCCTGTGGACCGACCCGTACTCACCGGCTAGCTTCATGCGACGCCGTTCTTGATTGCGGTTTAGAAATAGTTTTTGACATTCAAATCAGCCCCCAAACCGAGGGAAGGTATGCCAAGGAAAATACGAGTGAAAGGATTCGTACCTGGACCGCCCTCTGGGCCATGGCCTCCAATTGATCCCTCAAGGAGCCACACGGAAGCTTTCCCCCAGCCGACTCCTCCATCCCGGCAAGCAGGCCAACGGCGACAGTAAGTCCAGACGGGACCGTGAAGACGGCGCCCCCCTCCCGCACGGGAATTCCTTCAGAGGCCTTCGACGACGGCGCGCGAGAAACCGTCCTCTTCCTCTTGAGAAGGGGCCTGCCCTCGCCCTTCCTCTCTGTCCCCCGTCTGGGACTCGGGTAACTGTGAACGACTCTGGCAGCTGCCGAAAAAACCACCAGATGTAAGTCCACGTTGCGACCCCCGGTTCTTACGGGGAGGCGGAAACGGTATAAAAATCAAATTTTTAGCGCAAGGGGCAACATGGACTAAACAAAGTCGGGATCTTTTCCTAAACTAAAACTAGCAAACTTGCTAAAGAGAGTTAGCTACTCGGAAAGATGGTTATACCTAAACTTGAACTCCTTCTTCTTCAAACTTTTGTAGAGGTTGATGGTACTCTCCTTGTCGCCTTCTTCCGTCGAAGATGGATCCACCTCGAGGGTTCAACCTTCGGGCTCTTTCTCGAACTTGGAGTGAACTAGAATCTCCGGCTTGCTAAACCCTTGATCCTAGAGTGAGTAGAGAGTGTCTAAGGGGTGCTTTTCTTTTAAGGAGAGAGATTCTCAACACATGAGAAGGGTTCTCCTTGAGCTTGAGGAAGAAGAAGATGAAGAGAGGAGAGAGAAGCTAAATGATAAAGTGAGCTCTTTTTCTTTTGCAACCATAACATAAAGCAAAAGAATTATCAAATAATAATAATAATGAAAATGAAAAAGGTTGATGGAAGGTTTAGGAATGACCATTATCATTTCAAACATTAAATGAATTTGCTAGAATCAAAGAGCATCTTTCGTTTGTAATGATGATGGTCAAAACTTCAACCATGGTCAACAAGTCAACCATGGTCAACAAGTCAACATAAAAAACCAACCATGACACAATTTCATTTTATTAATATTATTAATTGATATAAAATAAATCCATTAGGGTTTGGAAAAAGATGACTGTCAACTGTGCATGCGCACCCGTTCCGAAACCCTAATGAAAGTCCTCTTCCTCCTCCTCAAATAACTGTGCATACACACCTGCATTCTTGTTCCGAGGAACATGAATACTGAGAGATAAAAGCAACCCCAAAACATATACCAGTATCTGACTCAAACCAGAGCCAGCCAGTAATATCCGTCCGGACTCCAAACGTGCACAAGTGCGCGGATGAGAACGAACCCTGTCGCAAAACCATGCGACCTCTACTCTGTTTTGCCCAGAGGCGAATACCCTCTGTGTGGGACTCTAAAGACTCGACACTACGCTGGCAGTGGGTTTAACCACAGACCGCAAGCGGCACTAGCTGTGCGTAACGGTACCCAGGTAGATGCCGACAAGAAGGCTGACGAGGTGAAACCCCATCTGTACTCCTACTGAGTCTGAATGTGACAGTCTCCGTACAGTCCGGTCTGTTCGTCTGATACATCGCATGTCGGGCCTAGGGGGCGGTAAAACGTCAGTCCCCTAATAGCGGTACAAGTCGTGTCGGAGTGAAGCCCAAAACACCCTGAGATAACACTGGAAGCCTACCAGTATATCTCGCTTGCCCTGGCCAGGGACTACTCGTGTAATGGCTCTCCTAGACACAGCGCGATGTCAACCCCCAATACCGGGAGAGACGAATCCTGTCTAACCGTCACTGCCTCCAAGTGCTTCGGGACTGCACCCAACCACCACCTGTTTGCACGACTCCTTTGAGCCGTGGTAGGGTAGTGATCAAAGTGCAGTGGGAACACACTTGAGGCGAAGTGCCAGTGTCAAGTCAGCGGACTAAGCTGTACTCATGTCACCTGGGAACTGATAACTGACGATAGGTATAATACCAACCTGTCAGTTCCCGACGAGTCTTGTCCAGTGTACTCGTAACCCAACGAGCACCCGTATACTATCTCCAGTACGACGTACTGATGGCTGTGGGACAGACCATCTCCCACAGTGGGATGAGAAGCGCATACGCTAGTCTACTCCGGAGTATCGATGCCCTGTCTCGATAGTCCTGCGACTAGGGACCTGTATAAGGATGTGCTTATAGATTACCCAGCCCCCACTAGTGTGACTGCCATCACAACGCTGGTAATCAAGCAAAAGATCCTAAGGGCTCCACTAATGCATATAAGTGATATAGTAAAATAAACACAAGTACACATTGAAGTAGAAACAAACCAAGTAGCATACTACTATATTGAGCAAGATTGTTTATACAAGGTGAATATCCCAAGCTTCCATTAAGTAATATACAAACTAGTATGATACAGTAATGGCCTCTAGGGCATATACACTAACAATCTCCCACTTGCACTAAGGCCATGTACTGGCGTATCGAAGACCTATCATCTCGATCAGCCGCTCGAACTGAGTCTGGGGTAGGGCCTTGGTGAATGGATCTGCATTGTTCTCTTCTGAAGCAACCCTCCGAACCTCGATCTCCTTGCGATCCACGATCTCCCTGATCAGGTGATACCGCCTCAAGATGTGCCTGGATCTCTGATGGGACCTGGGTTCCTTCGCTAAAGCTATAGCCCCGTTGTTGTCGCAATACAGAGGTATTGGGTCAACAATGGACGGAACCACCTGAAGTTCTTTTAAGAACTTCCTCATCCAGACAGCTTCTTTTGCGGCATCAGATGCAGCAATGTATTCCGCTTCCATAGTCGAGTCTGCAACGGTTTCCTGTTTGGAGCTCTTCCAACACACCGCCCCTCCATTGAGGGTGAAGACAAAACCCGACATGGACTTGGAATCATCTTTGTCACTCTGGAAGCTGGAGTCAGCAAAGGCCTCGATCTGGAGGTCTTTTCCGCCATACACCAAGAACATCTCCTTAGTCCTTCTCAGGTACTTGAGAATGTTCTTTACCGCTATCCAGTGTTTCTCCCCAGGGTTTGACTGATACCGGCTTACCACACTCAGTGCATAAGCTACATCCGATCTGGTACACAACATCGCATACATTATAGAGCCTACCGCAGAAGCGTAGGGTATAATAGACATGCGATCCCTCTCCAAATCAGTCTTGGGAGACATCTCTTTAGAGAGGGTGATCCCGTGACAAGCCGGTAGGTTACCGCGCTTGGAATCTTCCATACTGAATCTTTTCACTATGGTGTCGATGTACCTGGACTGAGAAAGTCCTAATATCCTCTTGGATCTATCACGATGGATCCGGATCCCCAGGATGTATGAGGCATCACCCAGGTCTTTCATGGAGAACCTTTGTGACAAGAACCCCTTGACAGATTGTAGCATATGAATGTCATTTCCTATTAAGAGAATGTCATCCACGTATAAAACGAGGAATACTACAGTTCTCGCTACAAATCTACTATAGATGCATGGTTCATCTGGATTTTTGATAAAGTCAAATTCCTTGACCGTCTCATCAAAACAGATGTTCCAACTCCGCGATGCCTGCTTTAGTCCATAGATGGACTTAAGCAACTTGCACACCTTTCCGCTGCTCCCACTCTGAATGAAACCCTCTGGCTGATCCATATAGACACACTCCTCTAAATTTCCATTTAGAAAAGCGGTCTTTACGTCCATCTGCCAAATCTCATAATCGTGGAAGGCAGCAATGGCAAGAAGGATCCGAATGGATTTCAGCATAGCCACTGGAGAAAAGGTTTCGTCATAATCCAAGCCAGGTCTTTGACGGAAACCCTTTGCTACAAGTCTAGCTTTATAGGTCTCAACCTGTCCATCTACACCAATCTTCCTTTTGAAGATCCACTTGCATCCTACGGGTTTTACCCCGTCTGGAGCAATGTCCAACGTCCATACTTTGTTGGTGTACATGGACTCCATTTCGGTCCGCATTGCATCCAGCCATTTTACCGAGTCAACGCTCTGAACGGCCTGCTGGAAGCTAGTAGGCTCATCATAATCTATGATGCAATCCTCTCGATCCCCGTCTATGAGAAAACCGTAGTATCTCTCGGGCGGACAAGACTGCCTACTACTCCTGCGGAGCGGCATAGGAATGTCCTGTTCATATGAACCCTCTGGTTCCATTAAGCTTTCAGTAATAGTCTGTGGTTCTGGAATTTCTTCCAGTTCTACTGCGCTCCCACTTGTTTCTTTTTCTATGAACTGGTGTTCTAGAAAGTGGGCATGACGAGAAACAAGAACTTTTTGTTCCTCTTCGTAGTAGAAGAGATATCCCTTGGAGTTCTTTGGATATCCCACAAACTTACACAGTACTGAGCGTGCCTCGAGCTTGTCCGCATACTGCTTTTTAACAAAAGCTGGACTTCCCCAAGTCTTAATGTGACTGAGATGGGGCCTCTTCCCACACCACATCTCATATGGTGTAGTAGGCACAGTCTTAGTAGGAACTCGGTTCAAAAGGTACGCAGCTGATTCTAGCGCATACCCCCAGAATGATCGCGGTAACTCAGCGCTACTCATCATGGACCGTACCATATCCAATAGGGTTCGGTTCCGTCTCTCCGATACACCATTGTGTTGCGGAGTGTATGGAGGAGTAAGCTGAGAGAGAATTCCGTTCTCTTTTAAATAATTCAGGAACTCGGCACTCAAGTATTCTCCACCTCGATCCGATCTTAGAATCTTGATACTTTTGCCGGTTTGGTTTTCCACTTCATTCTTATATTCCTGGAATTTTTCAAAGGCTTCGGACTTATGTTTCATTAAGAAGACATAACCGTACCTTGAAAAATCATCCGTAAAAGTAATGAAGTAAGAGTAACCGCTTCGCGCATGTGTAGACATTGGACCGCACACGTCGCTGTGTACGAGTCCCAAGAGCTCGCTCGCTCTTACTCCGTGTCCAGTGAACGGAGTCTTTGTCATCTTTCCTTTGAGACAGGATTGACAAGTGGCATATGATTGATATTCGAACGGATCCAAATATCCTTCTGTATGTAACTTAGTCAACCTTCTCTCATTGATGTGACTCAGTCTACAATGCCATAAGAAAGCCTGATTGATATCTGGAGACTTTCTTTTGTGTGTATTCTGGACATTGAAAATCTGTGGTTGGTTCAATACGTATATACCATTGCTCAATGTACCTGACCCAATCAGAACTTGATTAAGGTGAATGTTTACAACATTACTTACAAACGCAAAACCTTCTTTAGAAACCAAAGATACAAAAATGATATTACAAGTTGCGTTGGGTACAAAAAAGCAATTACGCAAAACCAAAACATGCCCATCTGACATTCCCAGGTGATAGTCCCCCACTGCTTTAGCATCCATGCTAGCTCCGTTCGCAACTCTGAGGGTCATGTCACCTGCCTTCAAAAACCTACGGTTTCTCAACGCCTGCAAAGAATTACAGATATGAGATCCTGATCCGGTATCCAATACCCAGGAAGTAGAGTTTATAGAAAGACAGTTTTCAATAACATACACACCTGAAGCTGAAGCCGCAACCTGCTTCAGTTCCTGTGTCCTGGCCTTCCAAGCCCTGCAATTTTTCTTCCAGTGTCCACTCTTATGACAATAGAAGCATTCTTCCTTTCCAACAAGCTTCCCCGCAACCTTTGTTGCCTTTTCCTTTCCCTTCGTACCCACTTTACTGACACCGCCTCTTGGTTTGGCGGGGGCTTTCTTCCTCTTTCCCTTGGCTTTCGCCTTGGACCTAGAGGAAGAAGATCCTCCTACAAACAAAGCGGGTGTTTCCCTACCCTTCTGTAGGGTGCCCTCTGCGCTCCTCAGCATGTTGAGGAGTTCTGAAAGTTCAACTTCCTTTTCTTGCAAGTTGAAATTCAGTATAAACTGGGCGTAAGTGGATGGAAGGGACTGGAGAATTAAATCCGTATAGAGTTCACTGTCCAACGTGATCCCAAGTTCCGCGAGCTCCTCAGTGTAGCCAATCATCTTAAGCACGTGGTCCGCTACCGATGATCCGACGGCCAACTTTGTCGAAAATAACTTTTTCGACACTTCGTATCTTGCGATACGAGACTGCTCTCCATACAGTTCTTTTGTATGAAGAAATATGGATTCCAAATCCATATTCTCGTGCCTCCTCTGATGTTCGTTGTCCATCGAGGCAAGTACGAGGCACCTGGCCTTCGCGCTGTCAATCTCCCAAGTCTTACGGATTTCCTTATCCGCGATGCTGGAGGTGGGACCTGGGACGGGGGGAGCTTTGGTGGTAAGAAGATACCCCAGCTTGTCGTAAGTGATTGCCAACTTGACATTCCTGAGCCAATCTTTGTAGTTTGGCCCTGTCAATATGTTTTTATCTAGAAGTAACTTAAGTCCAGTCATTTCGATTTGGTCGCTGCAGGGAGGAGAGAAGAAACACTTTAGCACGATGCTCTTGCAAGTTTAGAATGGTTTTTAATTTGTCTAAATAGGATGGCTCCCACTGTCTCTCGAATCCCTCCTCAAACCATAAAGGAAGAATTAGCCGGGATCAATCCCACCGCACAATACTTGCTTAACCGTTCAGCCAGGCCAGTGTCGGTACTTCGAGGGAGGTTTTCCAACGCTTTCGCGAAGTTCCTTAATTAAATAACCTCTTTTCCCTGGGGGCGTAGCCCCGCTAACACCTTTCTAGGCACCTACTAGGTTTATAGCATTGATCGTTTAGTGAAAAATTTCCCGAGGAGTAGCATATACTCACAGTAGGATCGGGATCCAAATATCATCGCGTGACGAAACTGAAGGAATCCTACCAGAATCACCACACTCCAAATGGTATGCAAATCTAGCAAGTTTCAGTACTTATGAAACTCCCGATGTGGATTTTTGCCCCATGTTCTTATGACCTTGACTTTGGCCAAAATATCATAAGTCACATGTCAAGTTCTACCCGTCACTACCCAGGTTAATTTGGATCCATCCGTACCTACCTTTGACTTTGGCCAAAATGGCAGCACGACTGTCCCAAACCAACGCATCTATCTATGCTACACATGAACACCCAATAGCTACCAATCACTATGCCTTGACTTTGGCCAAAATACATAGCTTGAATACTATTGCCTATTCATGCGAAGCGACGGAGGGCTACGAATGGTTTTGGTAAAACCGTGAACGTAGTGAACTTGATATAATCGATGGAACGAGATAGCTTTTAGAAGGAGTGGCTCAAGCTCCGCATTTAAAAATTAGTTTTGAAAAGAACCGAGTGGTTTTTCGAAAGTGTTCCAACGATTTTAACTTGGTTTATTATCTTGCATTAGTTCTTTTAATGCGTGATATTCTTGCATTAGTTCTTTTAATGTGTCCCATCATTTAATCCTACCATTGCAGAAAACAACCAAAATATGACGTACGCTTATGCCAGATGCATTCGCCACGGGGCCCCGTCATCACCCGTTAGGTTACTTAACTAACGACAGAGCGGGGGCTGGGCTAGCGCGGCTGTAAAACATAAGCAACGCCTAAATAAAAAGCAATGATAGACATTACAGATCACAGATGAATGCATTGGATATACTAGCAATCCGCAATCCTTTCGAGCCTGCAACGAAAAGCGGATTACACGGTCGCGGTGAATAGCCAATACCCCACCCAAGACCCCTACGGGTGCGGCAAACTACCCGCCAAGTACCCGGTAGTTTGTGCACCCCTCCATGGGTCTATCCTAGGAGCAAAAACAGTAAAAAGAATTATACAATGACGGCTACAACCCCGACCCGGTTGTGCGGCCAAACAAATAATAATATTACATCAATTTACATTTACAATGAATGAAAGAAAAACAAAGGCTCATCTCACATCCACCCCGGCTATTCACCCGCGACAGTCCAATACATTCATATACACATTCCAATATCAAACACAGATCATGTATAACCCCGACCAATCGACTTATAGCGATTAGCCGACGTTCAATACATGCAAACATCACAGATATAACCAACATAGCCAAAGTGTAGCGAAGTTCGAAAAAAAAATACGGATTTATAGGACCCCAAAAGTAAATTTCTGTTCTGGAAAATCTGGGCACTTATAACATATTTGAAAAATCCCAAAACCCTACCAGAAGAACACTGCACAAAACACGATCTCATGAACTGCCTAAACGGCGGCGGATCCGTGGCTAGATGAACAGGTTGGGCCGCGGATGGGCGGCGCTTTGAAGGAATCATGGGATCGTTTTTGGTGGGTGTTCTCAGAAAACCCTGAGCCGATTTTAAGAGTATAAAGATTTTCATTTAGAGCAGAAAAAATTTCAACAGAAACTTAGGGTTTTACTTTTTCCGGTTTTGCGATTTTTCGGTTTCGAACATCCATACACTTCGCTATCAAGCTAGTTTAAGTTTAGTTAGGCTCTGATACCACTGTAAGTCCACGTTGCGACCCCCGGTTCTTACGGGGAGGCGGAAACGGTATAAAAATCAAATTTTTAGCGCAAGGGGCAACATGGACTAAACAAAGTCGGGATCTTTTCCTAAACTAAAACTAGCAAACTTGCTAAAGAGAGTTAGCTACTCGGAAAGATGGTTATACCTAAACTTGAACTCCTTCTTCTTCAAACTTTTGTAGAGGTTGATGGTACTCTCCTTGTCGCCTTCTTCCGTCGAAGATGGATCCACCTCGAGGGTTCAACCTTCGGGCTCTTTCTCGAACTTGGAGTGAACTAGAATCTCCGGCTTGCTAAACCCTTGATCCTAGAGTGAGTAGAGAGTGTCTAAGGGGTGCTTTTCTTTTAAGGAGAGGGATTCTCAACACATGAGAAGGGTTCTCCTTGAGCTTGAGGAAGAAGAAGATGAAGAGAGGAGAGAGAAGCTAAATGATAAAGTGAGCTCTTTTTCTTTTGCAACCATAACATAAAGCAAAAGAATTATCAAATAATAATAATAATGAAAATGAAAAAGGTTGATGGAAGGTTTAGGAATGACCATTATCATTTCAAACATTAAATGAATTTGCTAGAATCAAAGAGCATCTTTCGTTTGTAATGATGATGGTCAAAACTTCAACCATGGTCAACAAGTCAACCATGGTCAACAAGTCAACATAAAAAACCAACCATGACACAATTTCATTTTATTAATATTATTAATTGATATAAAATAAATCCATTAGGGTTTGGAAAAAGACGACTGTCAACTGTGCATGCGCACCCGTTCCGAAACCCTAATGAAAGTCCTCTTCCTCCTCCTCAAATAACTGTGCATACACACCTGCATTCTTGTTCCGAGGAACATGAATACTGAGAGATAAAAGCAACCCCAAAACATATACCAGTATCTGACTCAAACCAGAGCCAGCCAGTAATATCCGTCCGGACTCCAAACGTGCACAAGTGCGCGGATGAGAACGAACCCTGTCGCAAAACCATGCGACCTCTACTCTGTTTTGCCCAGAGGCGAATACCCTCTGTGTGGGACTCTAAAGACTCGACACTACGCTGGCAGTGGGTTTAACCACAGACCGCAAGCGGCACTAGCTGTGCGTAACGGTACCCAGGTAGATGCCGACAAGAAGGCTGACGAGGTGAAACCCCATCTGTACTCCTACTGAGTCTGAATGTGACAGTCTCCGTACAGTCCGGTCTGTTCGTCTGATACATCGCATGTCGGGCCTAGGGGGCGGTAAAACGTCAGTCCCCTAATAGCGGTACAAGTCGTGTCGGAGTGAAGCCCAAAACACCCTGAGATAACACTGGAAGCCTACCAGTATATCTCGCTTGCCCTGGCCAGGGACTACTCGTGTAATGGCTCTCCTAGACACAGCGCGATGTCAACCCCCAATACCGGGAGAGACGAATCCTGTCTAACCGTCACTGCCTCCAAGTGCTTCGGGACTGCACCCAACCACCACCTGTTTGCACGACTCCTTTGAGCCGTGGTAGGGTAGTGATCAAAGTGCAGTGGGAACACACTCGAGGCGAAGTGCCAGTGTCAAGTCAGCGGACTAAGCTGTACTCATGTCACCTGGGAACTGATAACTGACGATAGGTATAATACCAACCTGTCAGTTCCCGACGAGTCCTGTCCAGTGTACTCGTAACCCAACGAGCACCCGTATACTATCTCCAGTACGACGTACTGATGGCTGTGGGACAGACCATCTCCCACACTGGGATGAGAAGCGCATACGCTAGTCTACTCCGGAGTATCGATGCCCTGTCTCGATAGTCCTGCGACTAGGGACCTGTATAAGGATGTGCTTATAGATTACCCAGCCCCCACTAGTGTGACTGCCATCACAACGCTGGTAATCAAGCAAAAGATCCTAAGGGCTCCACTAATGCGTATAAGTGATATAGTAAAATAAACACAAGTACACATTGAAGTAGAAACAAACCAAGTAGCATACTACTATATTGAGCAAGATTGTTTATACAAGGTGAATATCCCAAGCTTCCATTAAGTAATATACAAACTAGTATGATACAGTAATGGTCTCTAGGGCATATACACTAACACCAGATGCCGTAGACGAAAAGGACGGCCCTGCCGCCGGCAGGGAATCCGGCGGGGGGCACGAGCTGGCCGGGGGCTCGGCCACGCCACTAGCTCCCTCCTGGCGCGGGCCGCCCGAAGAGTGGGAGCGAACCATGTATCCCAAGGGAAGAAGAACGCTGAACGGCGGCGACTCAAGGGAGAAGAGAAACGAGAGATTGGGGGCCCTGAGGCTGACCCCGCCCCTGTTTTTATCACTGCGTACGGCCGCATCCAACGGCGCCCGTCATCTCCCGCCGAACGACTCCTCGCGCCCAACGGCTCCGATCGCTCCACGTGTCGATCCTGCACTGAACCGCGTCCCATCGGGCGCCGCAGGCCCGCATACATCGTGCCGACCAATCATCATCTGACATGTGGACCATTGCCTCAGTTACAGAGTGCACGAACCGGCACACCCACTTTGAGATA
Source organism: Agapanthus africanus (assembly GCA_030015575.1). Classification (NCBI taxonomy): domain Eukaryota; kingdom Viridiplantae; phylum Streptophyta; class Magnoliopsida; order Asparagales; family Amaryllidaceae; genus Agapanthus; species Agapanthus africanus. The sequence continues at coordinate 515,936,127 of JASDDO010000031.1, read as the reverse complement.
CGGGGGTCTCATCTCGATTCGCAAGCGGGAAGGACAACCGACGACCCGAGGACTTGTCCCGACGAAACCCTAGAAGGGATCTCACCTCGAGAGGCCCGGCAGTCCACTCCTGACCCGACCACCAGCTGGTCGGGACAAGAGTGGGGGGCTAATGATAGTGCTCGATATCGGCGATCCCCAAGATCATGACACGTGGTAGGTGACGTGCCCTAGAATTCTTTAAGGGGCTACGAGGGCCGACCAAGCCACTCTGTACCCGACCTGCAAGCACGAGCTGGCTCTCCTCAGAGCCCCCTGGAAATTGGCCTCCTCGGCTTCTCAGCTGGTCCCGAGCTGCCGGAGGACCAAGACTCCTCGTCCCTCTCGCTCGTCCCCAAGCTCCCCAGCCGAGGCCATCCTCCTCGGTCCTCCGACCGACCAACTCCACCACTCACAGGCGTAACCGCCGCTCCGCGAATCTCCCCATGCGCAGATTTTACGCCAGCAACATCCTACGTTCCACGCCATTGATCCCCATTAATGGGCGATCCGCTTTCTACGCGGGCGTGACGTCGGGAGGGGGCGTAACCGCCGGCAAGATTCTCGCGCCCGCTACTGCGCACTCCACCGCTATATAAACCCCCATCACAGAGGGGTCAAGTAA